>CM029474.1:8170122-8530122 GCA_017140325.1 Eucalyptus leucophloia subsp. euroa
AAATGTTTGGATTTTGGCAAAAAAAAATTTATAACTAAAATGACATAATTATAATAGGTTCAAAACTTTTTTGGTAATTCTCTTGACACAAAATGGTCGGTCGTGATAGCTTCCTTCAGCACAACCCCTCCCTCAAGACCCCTCTTTCTTTCGTCTTTCTATGTTTTCCTAAATGTTCACAAAAATTTAAGAAAAATTAATTAAAAAATGCCACGTAGATTTCTCGTCTACTTGAAATTAATATGGCTAACGTGAGGATTCAAATGTCAAACCTGAACAAGTTTAGGATTTAAATGTTGGTTCGACATAAATTTAGGACTGCTATTGTCATTATCCCTTTCTATTTTACCTTAACCGGATTTTCATACTAGAGTTTGATAAACCTACTTGTGTGCGAAAAATAGAAGCGGATGGTTTGTGTAGTGGGTGAATGGTGGCAACTCTCCTTATCCAATTAGCTAAAACTAATTTTAAGAAAGTAGAAATTTTACATAAGAAGCAACAGGTTGAAATTTTGTAATGAAAATTTTTACAGATTCCTGCCATAAATTGATAGCTTAGCTATACGAGAGCTTACCCTCAAAATTATTTCCTTTCATAGGTCAGAGGTGCAAATTCTGCTTATTTGGAATTTGAACTTTTGGTAAAGGTCATGGTGATAGCCTAGTCCATATTGTCCACATCGTTCATGGTTTGTTAGGATTGATGCAACATTGAACTCGAGAGATCCACAAGCTAGACATTCTGTGATGGGATGTGGAGACTCTATCATGATGCCCACATTAGTCAGAAATATTAGTATCTTACAATCATATTTTCCACATCATGTTACTCTCCAGAACTTAAATTAAAAAAAAAAAATGCGGTTAAAACTTTTGCAAATTGTGCAATGTGATTGTTGAAATTTTCTCATTTGAATACTCGAATTGTGCGTTTTATTTTTTAACTGGCGTTCTTTTATGGATTTTGACAACTTATTTCATGTCATCACTAAACTTTTTCAATTGGATTCTTGAACTAAATATTTTCTTGCTAACTTAGCCGATGTCGCATCGGCATCCTACAGGCAGCTCTATCGCCCGGCGAGCCTGGCTGAACCCTAGCCGTGCTCAAGCGATGATGTGGCCATCCCGTCTACATCTCTTTCATTTGTTACAATGAGGAAGGGACCGTTGTCTCGTTTTCTCCCCCTGCACTTCCACGGCTGCTTGATGTTCAGCACGACTTTCATCGCATACATACTGAAAATCTCTTAAACATTCTACACTTTAATAAATTTTATCTAAAGTTAGGTACTACAAACTTGATTACAAGCCCCATATGAGCTATATCTCTGCTTTTGTCGCTATGTCAGGCCGAGAGAAAGTGCCTTGCGTGCGGTGGCGACTGGCGAGGGCCGTGACCTCACCTAGGCGCGACAACGAAATGCAACCCTAGCCAATCTTTGCACACGTTTGTATGGATGTCTTTTTTCCCCATGCTAATCTAATTTGTTAGACGTGATGGACACTCATTGGTCTAGGGTTTGAAGTCTATGTAGAGTTTATACTGCGTATGAAAGATAAAAGAGATCGACCATAAACAATGTAGTCTCACGTCTTCTATAAGGAAAACACTATGGATGGGAAAAATGCGTAGAAATCTGCTTATGAAAGATACTTTTTTCATGAAACCAACCTTTTAATTTCCACAAATAGTTTGTAGGCTAAAACACATTTCGTTGGTAATTGTTATTCAATGGGAAAAGGAAAAATTTTAACCTAAACTGATCATCTTTGTCATCATGAATTTGAACTTTTACTGAACCCAATCTTCACGAAAAGTCAAAACCTTTGCTTTTGCCACAATTATAACAAAGACTGTATTGCAACTTGCACATAATTACTAAATCTTGATTGATTTTTTTAGATCCGAAAGCAGCTATTGCTTTGCCTTTCTCATGTTCTTAAGTTAATTGTCGTGTTGCAAGTCATGAGATGAACGCCGTTCGATCCACTTACAGGTGATTGGCAAACGGAAATGAGTGTGTTCGGGCAATACTCTTATATGCAAAAGCTCGATTTATCCATCTTTAGTTTGGCCCGGCCCAAAATTAGTATTTAAATGACATGTGGTGGGCAGTCTTGGACAACACATTAAGCCCAACCCATGGATCCAATCCGGTCGAACCACGGCCACTGATCACCTCTTCTGTCATTGAGACGAATACTTCAGCTTTTTCCATTATGCCAAAGCTTGAACTTTGTCGTAGAGAATCCTTCTGGACCAACCTGAGATGTCCGTTGTCGACTCCCAGGATCGGATACTGTGAAATATTAGAATTTGCGAACTTGACAATACATGTTTTGAAAGCTGCAGTGTGGAAAGTTGGGCGAGTGAGCTGTTACTGGTTTTGTCTTTTTATCATCGAACGGTCATCCATTCCAAGGATCGGATACCCGAAGATCCACAGAAGGGCCCCCACAATAATTTATTCTCCAAGATAAACTTTCCCAAAATGCTTTCACAAATCTCTCCAAAAGATAAACCTATCCTCTTGAACATGGTGAAGGTGCGAATTAACTTGGAAGATACCAGCAATTGATCCATATATTATTTCAATCGGCCTTTAAGGCCTCAAGCAAAGTGGCAAAAGTACAATTGACACCAGAAGTAGACCCACCATGGACATTGAATCATCCTCCACCACCAGATTCTCAGCTTAACTAGATCTCCCTATCTCAAGAAGGATGAACCTTGTGAGATGAAATCCCCTTCCAAGCAGTCTTCATGGAAGCAGTGGCCGAGTTGACTGCAGCCTCAATGTACTTCTTGGCGGCCGCCGTGGCCACCTTCTCCATCATGTTCCCCATCCGCCTGGCCTTCTCCGCCGTCTCCAGTAAGCTATCCATCTCCTTCTTCGCCATCTGGTCCATCTCCTCCTCGAACCGCCGCATCTCCTCCATCGCCTCCTCCATGGCCGAGTCAAGATAGGCCTCAGCCCGGTCCACCTCAGCCTCAGCTGCCTCGGCCTCGGCCAGGAAGTCGAACTCCGCGGCCGCCCACGACTTGTAGGCCTCGACCTCGAAGAGCCTCATTAGTTCCTCAATTGTGGCCGGGTCGAAGTTCTTGTCGTGGAGGGATTGGTCGGAGAGGAAGGTGAAATGGTTGAAGAGATCATCCATGGCTGCGGTCTGCCTTGAGAGTGAATAGTGAGAGGAGGAATTTGCAGATCTAGAGAAGAAAAAGTTGGGTGCGATAGGACAAGGATGATCATATTAAAAGGGTGGGCGGTGGGGTTTGGCTTTTTATGGAATAATAGAAGCCACTCGATGCCAACTCTTGAAACGTACAATTTTTTTTTTTAATTTTTCTCTTTTTGCGTCATCCAAGGACATGGCGATGGGAAAAGTCCTACGAAAAATATAAAGCACTTTTCAACTAAAGAGATTTTTTAAAATACAAATTATGTTTGATAAATTATAATTTAAAAATTCATTACAAACTAACTTTTAGCAAAATAGTGTTTGGATAAGTTATATTTACAAAGCCTTTATTATTAAAAAAAAAATTGATTGGTGAAGTGTAGCAACTGCCGACGATTATTGCCGCGTCAACGTTGGCGTTGTCTAAGGTTGCTGAGGTTGCTGGACCCCAGGCAGCCCCCAGAGACCACCGACGAGGGTTGACTAGGGTTGGACAACTGGCAATGACCTAGGTGAGACTCTCGCTTGAGGTTGCATGGCCTCGGCAAGGGTTGCTGGTGGTCGGGCGACCCTTGGCGAGGGTTGCGTGACCCAACGGAGACCCTTGTCGAGGTTGTTGACCACAGGCGAGACAGTTGCATGAGGTCACGCAGTCTTGGCGAGAGTCGCTTGAGGTCGCGTGACCTTAATGAGGGTGTTGCTTGTGGTCGACAACCTTGGCAAGGGTCTCGCTTGTGTATCGCAACCCCCAGCAAGGATTACACAACCATCGTCGGGGGTCGTGCGACTTAGATACCGCCGAAGATCGCGTGACCCACTGGCAGTGGTCGTCTTGGTCGTTATGACTGTCACCGGCCTCTCTCTAGGTTGTTGTCCACCCTTTGCAGCCCTGCACAATCCAGATGTTTGTCTCAACGAAGAAGATGAACGGTAGAAACAAGGGCAAAACCAAAGGCTGAAAGCCCAAACATCCCACGAGGTGCCTTTTTAGAAGGCCAGCTTTCCCTAATGGAGTTTCTAAAATCTTTCCCAAATATCTGACATTTGGCCAAAATGTCTTTAGGGGTCCAAAGCCCATTTCTAATGAGGTTCCCAAGGCACCCAAATTTGACTATTTGTACGTTTATAGAATACTCGGCAAGTGCCATGAAGCGGTTAAGTCCAGCTTTTCGACCATACCAGCCGGCTCAGCCTCTACTTTTCGTAGGAAATTCTTAAATTCTCCGATAAACCACGCTGACAACAGTCGGGTTATTGCTCGGCATCCTCGTCCTTCCAACTTGAGGCATGGATTCCAATTACCAGATCCGTCCATGAGCTGTCTCCGATGTTCGCTCAATACGCACAGGATGGGAGGATGTCACATCCGACGGGAATTGGCTAGATGCTGAGCCTCGGACACTCGATTGACATTAAAAAAGATCAAGAACTTGAGATGTGTTGCCCCACTTTGCGGTGCTTCAAAAAAGCAAAGGACGTGGAAAGAATGGTCTTCATATTGGGCTTGAGATTGGGAATACATTCGTTTCTTAGGATGCATTTGGGAAGGCTTTTTGGGAAAGCCTTTAGGAAAATGCAAAGACCTTTGAGTTAAAGGTATTTTTCAAAATGCAAAGTGTGTTTGATAAATTGTATTTTGAAAGCCCATTTAAAGTATCTTTGAGCAAAATGATGTTTGTGAGAATTAATATTTGCAAAGGGCTTTGGTGATAAAAAAAATTATCAAAAGAAAAATAAAAAAAAATTGACCGGCAAGGCAGGCGGTCGCCGGCGAGGAAGGTGGCCACCGGCGACCTCAGGCAGCCCCTGAAGAGGACCGGTGAGGGTTGCCCAGGGTCGGGCGACCTCCGGCCCAATGGCCCTTCACGGAGGTCGCCTGAGCTAGATCTCGGTTGCCATGAGGTCGCGCGACCTCCGGCGACTAGATCCGGGTTGCGCCCGAGGTCACGTGACCTCCGGCAACCCGCAGAGCGCAAACCCGAGTTGGTCGCGGCGACGCGACTTGCGTGCTGTCGCCGGGACTCACGTGTGGTTGCCACGACTCGCCAATGATGGTCACCGCGACCTCGCCGACCTCAGTCGTGACCTCGCCGGCCTCTCGAGCTCGTCTCTAATTAGCGGTGTGGCTGGAGAAGGAAGACGATGAACAGTACCTTGGGCAAACCGAGAATGTTGAAAGCCCATAAGCCCCTTCGAAAGTAGTTCCCAAACACCCCCATTTTGGCCTAAAGATCTTTAGCCCCCCAAAGCCCTTTCCAAAGCAGTTTCCAAACGCACCCTTAATCCTCAAAACTCGAAGAGGGCTTTAGGCATCAGACCGTTGGAATAAGATCTCATCGTTCAAACGAGGGATCTTCCTTTTCTCTTTCGTGTATCGCATTAGGAAAAAGTTTATTGGATCCTTCGAACTTGACCGATATATTCCATAAATTTTAATTTCTGTATCAAAATCAATGTCCGATTACCAATATTCATAATATTAACACGTAAGAAATTCTTGAGAAAATAGATTCATCAGAAGTGAATTGAAAGAGGATATCCAAATGCATTTGTATTGGAAGTAGATCGATTTATGTTACTCAATACAATATAGATGATTTATTTTGAATACTCATAACCTTGTAGATATAGGATTGTATGGGCAAATTCCCGATATGTGGCTGGGCTTAGCAATTAGCACAATGGATAAAAGGATTTTGCAGACCTTCTATGGCCCCGGTGAACGGCGACCTTCACAATAACGGTCCCGAGGTGGAGTTTTATTTTTTTTATTTTTTGGGTAAGTCCCTACCCACACAAAAGGCGTAACCCTAGAGGAACAATTTCTCTAGAATGGCAATGTGCCGTAACATCTTTTATATTGTAATTACCCAATACAAAATTGTTGTGACTTATTTAGGTGTCAATAGGCCGTGATCAACAATGATTTCTTACTTGTTGGCGACCGAATTGAAATTACTCGATACGAAAATTGCTTTTTTTACGAGCTTTTACATTGTATAATACTCAGTATTGAAATTAAAACTACGGAAAAATGTGGCGATGATTCCTTGTTGGATTTTTTAGACTACTACAGCGGCTCCAGCTCTACTAACCTTTTTGGAAATGTCAAAGCTGGGAAATGTCACAGCATCGACTTTATTGTCAGCTTTGACATTTTAATAGGAGGAAGAGGACCGTAAATTCACATGGGCTAATCAATGAAAATCATCCGTCAATTGTCACATCGAGTCACGACCTACCCATTGCGTACGACATTAGGAGCAAGAACCGAACAGTCCCTTTTGGAGAGAAAATACAAGGAAAAAATAGGCAAAAATGATAACGTTGTTAACTTAGCACGTTGCGTCAATGTAATAAATATAAAGCTGTTGTGCCTTGGATTCTCTTAGGTTGTGAATTATGGTGGACCTTGAATTTTTAAGCTCAATCAAAGTATGTTGCGATGATTTTTAACTCTTCAGTTTTAAAATTTGTAAGCTTGGTTTTTTACTTTTTAACATTTTATTCTTAATACAATACAAAATATCCCAGATGCTGAAATGTGAGTTGGCATTTTTCAGTCAAGTAAAAAAAAAATCGTAATTTTTAATTTTTTTTTCAATTTTAACTAAAAAGCAAAAGTTCCATAGTTTTCAAACCCATCCAAATAATTAGCAATTTTGTAGGGTAAATAATTTCTTAAAGAAAATTATATGACGCAAGGAAGTCTGATTTCATTATATCCATTTTGAACCAATATTTTCCATTTTCCAATAGTTAAAAATAACAAGAACTCGAGATGTGTTGCCCCACTTGCGGTGCTTCAAAAAAGCAAACGACGTGGAAAGAATGGTCTTCATATTGGGCTTGAGGGTGGGATTACATTCGTTTCTTAATCCTCGAAACTCGAAGAAGGCTTTAGGTATCGGATCATCGGAATAAGATCTCATCGTTCAAATGAGGGATCGTTCTTTTCTCTTTCGTGTCTCGCATTAAGTGAGAAAGTTTATTGAATTCTTTGAACTTGTTAGCTGACATACTCAAATAAATGTGGAAATGCTTTTTTTTTTTTTCGATTTTTGTTCTAAAATTTCGATGGAAGTTCAATTTGATTAGATAATATTTGGGTCACTTGAAACACCGCACTAGAGACCAAAAGTGGGCAAATAACTTGAGTGCTAGAGGCATCTTTGGTCCAACATTCCTTAAACCTAAAAGGAGACAATGGGGGCAAGGGATTATTCACTATAGGTATTGAGGAGGATTGATTTGTGGTCCGAAGCAATTGGGGTGAGGCGAGTGACGGTGGCTTTCTAAAGCTAATGACGCCAGTCTAGGTGACATTTCGACTGGTTCCATGGACCACTATACCTGTCAATTGTTCAAAATACTCCGAAATGAATATGTTGGGGACATTTCGACTAGTTTCATGGATTCACCTGGAAACTGTGGTTCTCGATTTCAATTTTTCAAAATCAATCATTATCGAGCGATTCTAAATTCCAGGGTGGTAAGTCCACCTTGGAACCGATCACCTATACTTATAAGTTAATTGTCATCAAGAAACTTGATGCTTCCGCATCACTTTAATAATTCAATTTTACAGAATCTTTAAAGTAGATTATTTTCATTTGAAATTTGTGTTTGTAGGATGGTCACGCGAGGAACTTTGCATCTAGGAAACAAAAAAGAACGTAATTATAAAGCAAAATATTATCGTTTTTAAAATATTGACTATCATAAAATTGGAGTTGAATCAATATTTAAATAGAGTGTTTCTAAATTACAAGGCCCGATAATTTATATTGTAAAATCTATGTAACAATTAAAGTATATCGCACCAGCATTTGCATTACTTTTTCATATTATGAAAAAATTTATTTATCAAGCTTAAGTAACTTAAGCTTTTGACTCTCTTAGAGAGAATTGGATGGCTCTAAATATCATTTGCGTACAACATCTCTTCTAAAGTCTTGTATTAGTAAAGTTCAAAGGCTGTAATGGTGGGCGCCAAAATGCAATGCCAAACCAATTGAAAAGAACATTCAAGAAATCACAAAAATATTACAACAACAACAAAAGTAATAATGGTGCATTTGTTTTGACAAAAATGAATCGTCCGGAATTTTTTTTTTTAAATAATTGTTTGTATCACTTACAAAAACGAACAAATAGAAAAAACTTCACCGTTCATGAAATTGTTTAAACATAAATTGTTATTGATAATAATAAAATTTTCATTAATTAATTATTTCAAACGATATATGCTATTATTTTTTAGGGAAATATTTTCTAAATCATTTATTTTTTTTATAAACAAAGGCAGTCTTGGTAATGTTATAAATTCTAGATATCATCAACTTGACTAACTTAGTATCTTCACCTTGTTAAGTAATCATCCCTATTTAATGTGAAATCTGGTATTATTTACTCAAATTCAGTGGATAGATTTATTTTCTACAATAGGCATTCATGAGTCACTCTGCATATGAAGTCCAAATAGGATTCAAAGTACATGCTAGATGTCATCCAACCAGTGTGGTCTCGGTTTAAGTTTCTTCGAGAGCATTTTGAAAGTAAAATCTTAAATGTGGGTTCCGATTGCAAAATGCATTATGCCTCAAATGAGCGAAATTTAAACTTTTCATTTTTGACTGGGAAAATTACAATTGGCCAGATGGTTATTGATCCCCTCGGCCCCTTCCCCCTCCCCCCCCACCAAAAAAAAAAATCCAGTATATTGATTTTGGCATAAATCCCTCGATATTTTTAAAATTGACTTTCAATGTCCCCAACACTGACTTTGACCAAAAGTTCACCTTAAGGTCGATCACATGACATCACGTGACCATGGGCGGTGAGGAGTTCAAGGGCAATATCATTTTTCACAACGAGAGTTATATTTTCGCCCTTAGATTTGTGGTATACTTGTAAAATCTTTCAGCATTGTGCTCCCCATCTTTTGAATCAGTTGCAATCATTCCCTGAGAATAATTGTGGAAAATGAGAGAATTAATCTTAATTAAGGAAAAATGATAGGGAGTGAAATCAATAAATAATTCTAGGGATGAGAGATTATAGAAATCACTTTCCAAGGGATATTTACTCTAATTAAAATGCTCAAGTCAATGCTAGGTGAAATCGATTGGAGACCTACGCAAGGGATCAAGGACCTCCCCCCCCTCCCAAATTTCTTTTTTAGTTTTGTTTCATTTTTTAAATTCTAATTAAAATCTTGTAATTAACCATTAGTATAAGAAGAAGACTATAAAGAATTTTAAAAGATCACGAGGCATATTGCAAAATTTTGATACATCAAAATGTCATTTGTAATGACATAGCAAATTTCGAGGCAAAATGAAATTCTTGTCTTAAAAAGATGATGCTACCTTCAAGTTCTCTTGAAGATGGGTCATGTGACATCCCACAATTAAGTGAGAATGTCATTAGAGTCAATGCTGAAGACATTGAAATCAATTTGAAAACGACAAGGATTGATGCCAAAGTTGAGATGTTATGAGGCAAGTTGTGACACTGTCACAGTTTGGATGGCAAATAATAATATTCCATTAGTAACTTCATTTTAAAATAGTTTGACAAAAAGCATCCACGTGAACATATAAGTGGGAATAAAGGGCAAGAGTTTAAGTTATTGAAAAAATAAACATAATATAAATATTCATTACATTTGGGAAAAAAACAACCGTGGGGGTTGAAATCATAGCGTACTTTCGATTACGGGGAGCATCAATCGGGTCTAGGCGGTTTCCGGTTTAAAAAATTTGTAATTGGTTGTAAATGGACAGTTTGCAATTCCTTATGTTGAACCAATACCCTTATTATTGACTAGAATTTGGACTCTTCCAATTGAGGATGCACCCCCTATTTACAAAGAGAACATAGAATTAGGAAACATTCAACTCTCATGAACTCTATCTTGGACCCCTTCTCCTCATTGGTCCCATTAAATCATGTTTTGGCCCAAATTTCCATTTGTTTGCACAAATATCAAATGGATTTAATTGATTGAGGAGGTTTAAGGGGGGCTTATGAGTCAGAGTGTGCAAAAGAACCGAAATCGCTTGGAACCGAATTGGATTGTTCCATTCGATTACTAGTTCTAGGTATGGACTTGCCCATCCAGACCAAACCGATACACACACATATATAATTTTTTTTTTTAAAATTTTTATGTAGAACATCTATGGTCTCTTGAGTTTGATGTATTTGAGCCCAGAGATGACCAAAGTGAGTTTAATTCTAGCTTTGGGGGCTCTTCTTCTTCTTCTTCTTCTTCTTCTTCTTCTTTTCGATTAGAGGGGGACTCCCTTAGTGAGTTCGATTCTATGGGGCAAATGAAAAATAGGGGAACCTCTTATGGGTGTTTTCCATGACTGGCAAATAACTTGAATGCTAGAGGTGTTTTTGGTTCAACATTCTTTAAACCTGAAAGGAGATGATAGGCCCAGGGATTATTCTCCGTAGGTGTTGAAGAGAATTGATTTGTCTTCTAAAGCAATTGCAATGAGGTGAATGATAGTGGCTTTGAAAAGCCAATGACGCTTGTCTGGATTGGAGCTACGCCTGTCAACTATTTAGATTACCTGATAATGAATTTGTTGGAGATATTTTGACTAGTTCAATGGATCACTGGGAAGCTACAACTATCAACTATTCAGAATACCTTAGAATGAATTTATCGGGGACATTTCAATTGGTTCATGGCCCACCTGGGAACAATCGTTCTTGGTTCTAATTTTTTGAAATCGATTATTAATGGACGATTCTTGGTTGCAAGTTGGAAACCACCCATCCTTGAACCGATTACCCCTACTCACATGTTAATTGTCAGCAAGAAACTTGATGTTTCCCCATCACTTTAATAATTCAATTTTAGAGAATCTTTACAATAAATTATTTGACAAAACTATGTTCATTTGAAAATAGTGTTTGTTGGATGGTCATGAGGGAAACCATGCATCTAGAAAACAAAAAATGTAAAGATAAAACAAAATTTTTCTTGCTTTTAAAATAGTGATTGTTAAAAAGTTGGAGTTGAACCAATATTCAAAGTGAGTGTTTCTAAAATACAAAGGCCAACTAATTTATATTGTAAATTTGTGTAACAATCAGAGTATATAGGACAAATACTTGCATTACTTTTTCATATTATGAAAAAAAATCTTTATCAAACTTAATTAACTTAAGCATTTGGCTCTCTCGGAGAGAATTGGCTAACTCTAGCACCATTTGAGCACAACGCCTTTTCAAAGTCTTGTATTAGTAAAGTTAAAAGGCTCAAGTTGTTGGCGCCAAAATACAATGACAACCAATTGAAAAGAACATCCCGCAAAAATATTGCAACAACAACAACAACGTAATAATGGTGAATTTGTTTCAGTAAAAATTAATGATTGAGAAAATATTTTTCTAAAATTAATTGCTTATATCGCTTATAAAAATGAATAAATGGGAAAAAATTTCACCATTCACAAAATTTTTTAGACATAAATTGTTGTTGATAATAAAACATTTTTCACTGTTTAATTATTTTAGATGATAAATACGATCATTTTTAGGAAAATATTTTTCAAGTCATTTATTTTTTTCTAAACAAACGAAGTCTTGGTGATATTTTAAAGGGAAAAATTCAAAAAAGGACCCAAAGTGTTATTGTTTTCTTAAATAAGGGCCCGGAGTGAACTTTGTTTCAAATAAGGACTTAAAGTGGCCTTAGTTGTTTCAAATAAGGGCATGAAGTTGCTTTGGTTGTTTCAAATAAGGACTCGATCTTGTCGATCGCCAACTAGCTAAATTTTCCAATCGGTCAAAGATATTTTTGTCATTTTGCATTTCACCCTTTTTTCTTTCTTTTTTTTTTTTTTTTGTTTTCTGGTTCTTCTTCTTCCTCTTTGCTGGTGGTCGATTAGCCATCGGTGATGCCCACAGAGGGCTAAGCGAGGTTCGCCCCACCGGTAAGGGCCACTCACACCGGCCATAAGTGAGGGATGGCCACGCTTGAGCTAGGCGAGGGCCGACCTCATGGATGGCCCTTAGGCAAGGGTCACCATACTTAGGTGAAGCCATCCCTCGTCCAATCCTTTGTGGGCATTGCCAATGGCTAGCTGGCCACCGATGAAGAGGAAGAAGAACTAGCCAAAAAAAAAAAAAATAGAAAAAAGAAAAAAATGGGAAAAATGACAAATGACGAAAATACCCTTAATCGTTAGAAAGGCGGGTCCTTATTTGAAATGAACATAGCCACTTTAAGCTTTTATTTAAAATAAACATAATCACTTTAGGTTATCATTTGAAATAACATCCACTTTAGACCCTTATTTGAGAAAATGAAGGCAATTCAGATCATTATTTGAAATAAGGTTTACTTCAGGCCCTTATTTGAGAAAAAGATGGTACTTCGGGTCCCTTTTTGGAATTTTCCCTATTTTAAATGCTAGATATCATCAACTCGACTCATTTACTATCTTCAGTTTGTAATTTAGTCATCTCTATTGAATGCGAAATCTAGTGTTATTTACTCAAATTCAATGGGCGGATTTACCTTCCACAATAGGCATTACTGGGTCACTCGACCACATATGGAGCCCAAAAAGGTTTCAAAGTACGTGCTAGATGTCATCCAACCACTAAGATATTGGCTTAAATGGTAATGGAATTTGTTTCTCTTTTTGTGGTATTGGGGTAATTCTTTTTAGGAGCATTCCAAAGTAAAATCTTAAATTTACCAAACTAATGTAGGGAAAGTGCGCCTTTAAGATTATCCTAGAAAGTGGACTGAGTCGTGCGAAAGCGGTTTGAACACCACTCTTGGCTCGGAAAACAAAACCACACTAGTCAAATATCATCCTAACGATATTTTAAAAGATTGGCAGGAAGTTACAGAACTTAGAATAGTAATATTTGGAAAGATAGAAGTAGGGTCAATATTGTTGCACCATTGATTCAGTAAATTTTCTTCTGCTCATCACATTATTTTCTAGCTTCATAATCCATAAATCCGCCCTTTATCTGTATGAATCCTTAGCAAAATCATGTCATTTTACCCAATTTTCCAACAAGTTTAACAGGAGGTAAAGCCACCAGGTCGTGGTAATTCAATCTCCCAAGCAAGAAAGTGACTAGATTGGAAGAACCTCTTGGCGGACAAGGATGAAATTGAACAAAAAAGGCAAAAATCTTGTGCCTTTTTCCTTTTACGCGAGTGATTTATAATCTTCTGCGGCAGCCCCTCCATTTCTTCATCTTTCAACTTTTCAACCCTAAAACTCACTCTCTCTCTCTCTATTGGCCAGCGGCTCTGCTACAATGTGTGGCGTCTCTGATGTTGGGTGAGAAGGGACGATGGTTGGTGGGCTATCGTGTGGCGATTGTCGGTCGGTTGGTAGGTGGCTGGCAGTCGAGAGGCTGGTGGTGGTGGTTGTTGGCTAGTAGGGGTGGCCGGTGGGCTGCGGGCGGCGGCAATGATGGTCATTGGCGAGTTAGGGGTTGCGGTGACGACGGTTGGGCGGCAACGATGATGATGATTGCTGGCGATCAGCCGACGACGATCGAGCGGTGGTCGCGATGACATTGCTGGCGGTCAAGCGGCGGGCGACGGTTGGCCGACGATGGCCGTGGGCGGTCGGCGGTTGGTAGGGGGGCCAGTGGTGGCTGCAGCAAGGAAGAAAAATAGAAAAGAAAAAATATACTTATTTCTAGAAATTGTTTCCGGAATCAAGAAGTTACTTTTTTTTTTTTTTGTTTCTTGTTTACATTCCAAATCTATTCCCAGCTACTTTTCTATTCAGGGGAATAGAAAAATAAGTTGGCGTTATCAAATGGATTTCTGTTCTTTTTTTGTTTTGGAGAATGAAAGAATAGAAATTAGGAGAAACAAAAATGTTGCCATGCAGGCTCTTAGTGTTCCTATAATTAGTCCATTATGTATTGTGTAATTTATTCTAGCGAACTCTTGTTTATGTATCGAAATCAATCTATGACCACTGATATTCATAATATTAACACGTAGGAAATTCTCTAGAAAAAGGTTCATTGGAAGTGGGTCGAAAGAGGATGTCCAAACATATTTATCATTGGAAGTAGTTCGATTCATGTTACTCAATACACTAAGTTGGTTCGATGTAATTGATTCATACTTCAAAACTCCGATAAATTCGATTGTGAATTTATGGTTAAACTTTCCTAGGATTCTTTACTTCAATTCACATCTCATGATCCATAATTTTTGAAATTTTTATTTGAATTCCATTGGTCCACTCGGGTTACAGATTCTTACTATAAACAAACTTAAAGGCCAAAATTTCATCTTGAACATTAGACGCCAAATCAATGCAAGAGCAGTTTTATTTGTTTTTTAAAAAAATATTTTTACAAACAGCAGAGGTAAAAAAACTGAGAAAATTAAAGGAAAATTGAATTTATGAAATGGGCGATCAGCTCCTTATTCGGTCCAATAGAATTAGTTATTATTTATCGTCATGTTTTCATCCAAATATCTTATTGTCCAAAATATGATCATGCAAATTATTTACCTATAACTTTTCAATATCCTTATGAAAAATTAATTACATCCGAGCGTTTCTGCGGCTGAATCCATTTTAAAATTGGTAAATGCATTGCTTGTGAAGTATGTGTGTCCAATGGATCACACCTACTAAAAAAGGTTTTTTTCTTCTAGTTCATATAAAGTATCAGATGGTATAAATTTAGCAATACTCTTCCCCTGATTTGTTACAAGAAAGGGATGATATGCAACTTCCACGAATTTAGAGCTCCAACAAACCAACCGGGTGCTTTCATCCAGATATCTTATTCTCCCATTACAACTTCATATTTCTTAACAAAAAACAATATCTACTAATTTATTTGAAGAAATAAAAAATAATGATGAAAAAAAAGGTACATACAATCGGTTCCCCCTTAGAGTCAGGAATTGGACTTTTAAGAATTGGGGAGCTAGACCAATATCAGTTTGGGCGGTCCGTTTTGCACAACCCTGGGATGCTATGTCATGTTAATTTAGTTAATTTTCCTCGAGACAAGTAGCTGAGGAAGTAACAAATACTCAATGCTTGCCGAGAGATCACCGCACCAAAGGAGTTTGCCGAATTCTCAATCCAATCCTTCTTCTCTTTCTTCTTCTCGTCTTCTTCGCAAATCCGAAGACCGATCCAATTGGAGCCGACTTGGGTCCGTACCCGCTTTCTCCATATTCTCCTTCTTCATCAATGGCGGCAAAGAGGGCGTTGTCGTTGCTCTTACTGCTGTCATCGTTGATTCTGCTGTGGCTGGCCGCCTTTGACGGCGGGGATGCGATATGGATGACCCTGCCCCCGACCGGCACCAAGTGTGTCTTCGAGGAAATCCAGGGCCACGTCGTCGTTCTCGCCGACTACATTGTCGTCTCCGACGACCAGTCCCACATCCCCACCATCTTCGTCAAGGTTCCCGCTTGAATCCTTTGCTCCTTTCCGTTCCCATTTGAAATTCGCCTTTTTTTTTTCCTTTTACGTGAGTGATTTATAATCTTCTGCAGCGGCCCCTCCATTTCTTCATCTTTCAACTTTTCAACCCTAAAATCCGACTACTGATCGTCGCTTGTTGCTGTTGGTTGCTAACCATCGACTGTCGTCACCGATCGCCGCCCACAACCCATTGATCGCAAGGGGCGATAGGTAGCTGTGTGGCAGTTGTGTGACAATCATGTAGCAGTCGTGCGGCAGTTGTGCAGCGGTTGAGTGACTGTCGTGCAGCGGTCGGGCAGAGGTCGTCGGTCGGCGAAAGCTAGTAGTCGCGGTCGGCGATGGCGGCGATGGCGGTTGTTGGTTGGCGGGGGTGGTTGGTGGGTTGTAGGCGATAGCGATGACGGTCACTGGCAGTTAGGCGCTAGGGATGCGATGATGATGGTTTGGTGGCAATGACGATGATGATCGCTGGTGGTTAGCCAACGACGGCAGTAGCGGCAACGACGACAATCGCCGACGGTTAGGTGGCATCGAACGGAGGCCGGTGGCTAGCGATCAGCCGACGATGGCCGTAGGTAGCCGGAGGTGGTTGGTGATTGGCAGGGGCCATTGATGGCTACAGCAAGGAAGAAGAACAAAAGACAAATAGAAAAGAAAAAATGGACTTATTTCTAAAAATTGTTTCTGGGATCAATAAGTTACTTTATTTTATTTTATTTTATTGTTTCTGTTCCAAATCTATTTCCCAGCTACTTTTTTTTATTCAGGGGAATAGAAAAATAAGTTGACATTATCAAATGTATTTCTGTTTTGTTTTGGGGAATAAAAGAAAAACAGAAGACAAATGATGATGTTGTTGAGATTAAGGCTTTGAATTATAGATTTGGTCCACGGAGTTTCTATTCGTATCTCAATTTGATCACTAAATTTGGCATGTTGCGGCGACGTAATAGACGCTAAGCTATCTTGCGTTAAATTTTCTTGGGTCGTCGATACGGTTGACATTGGATTTTAAACTCATCCTGATCCAATATGCTGAGGTGACTTTTCAATTTCAGTTTCTAAATTTCTAAGTTTGATCTTCACTTTTAAAACATTTAATTCTTTACAAAATTCTAAATATCTCAAAAGCTTAATGTAAGTACAAATATTTTTAGTCAAGTAAAAATAAATTCGTAAGTTTTAAAGTTTTTTTTTTTCAACTTTCATTGAAATGTCAAAAGTAACCTAATTTTCAAACCCATTCAAATGAAGTAGATCCTCATTTCACAGAGTCACATTAAACCCATCTGCTTACCGATAACTCATTGTTAGGTTTACGTGCATATGATGGCTTGTGTGCATCCTTGAAAATTAGAAGAGTCAAAAGTTTCGAGACGTCATGTAAAAAATTACGTTAATTAATTTCCTAAAATTCATTTTGTGAAGTCACCATTTAATGTCGCCTTCCGATTATTAGGTCAACTGGACCTTAAAGTCCAAGGTAATGTAGGATGGTCACATGCCACTTAGGTAAGCGAAATTTATGAAGGCCATTAATTTGGGAAATTCATCTATCACCATCTCAGTATTTGATCATGTGCAAGGAAGGATCAGTACTAAAAGTTACTTTTTGTTTCCCAATCATATATGGAGTCTTTCTGTGATCAAGTGGTATGTGTATTTACCAACATGTGCTAAGCATTGAAAGTATTTCTTAGTTTTTTTTTTTTTTCATTTGAAATGAATTTTGAAACGAAATTTTAGTAAATGGGGATTTTAAAATGGCGTTTGTATTTTTGAATTGAGCTTCACCGATTGTCTATTCATCCTCATACGTAGGGATGTCGGCAGACCGGTTCAATTGATCCTCGGATCCTCTTGAAATGTAGTGGCTTTAAGTCAAGTTTTAGATGTTTGGATTTCTTTAGGATTAGAAAATCCTATCAGGTTCCGGACGAGTTTGGGATGCAAATATTATATGGCGTGCGTTTGATAATGAATGTTTTGAATGGGACGATGCACGTTGTTTGACCAAGTTATTTGCACTTTTTTAAATGGTAATTACAATTTATATTCGTTGAGTTATGGAATTCACTTATTAAATATTCATTAAGAGAAATCATAATTGGGGATGTTCTAAGTGAACTTTAGATTTCTATATATGTAAATAAGTGCAGTACGAGATTAAATGCTGTTATTATGAATTAGGGATGAGTTCCCCAACTCGATTGCCTTGTCAAGTTCGTTCAGACTCAATTATGATCACGAGCCTCAAGTTCCTAAATCACACCCCATGAGCTCAAGATCATCTGGCCTTGCTCAAGTTCGATGCAATTGATTCATACTTCAAAACTCCGATAAATTCGATTGCGAATTTATGGTTAAACTTTCCTAGGATTCTTTACTTCAATTCACATCTCATGATCCATAATTTTTGAAATTTTTATTTGAATTCCGTTGGTCTACTTGGGTTACAGATTCTTACTATAAACAAACTTAAAGGCCAAAATTTCATCTTGAACATCAGATGCCAAATCAATGCAAAAGCAGTTTTATTTGTATTTGTAAAAAATATTTTTACAAATAGCAGAGGCAAAAAGACTGAAAAAATTAAAGGAAAATTGAATTTATGAAATGGGCAATTGGTCCCCATTCGGTCCAATAAAACTAGTTACTATTTATTTTCATGTTTTCATTCAAATATCTTATTGTCCAAAATATGATCACACAAATCGTTTACCTATAACTTTTCAATATCCTTATGAAAAATTAATTACATCTGAGCGTTTCTGCGGTTGAATCCATTTTAAAATTGGTAAATGCATTGCTTGTGAAGTATGTGTGTCCAATGGATCACACCTACTAAAAAAAGTTTTTTTTTTCTAGTTCATATAAAGTATCATATGGTATAAATTTAGCAATACTCTTCCTCCCGATCTGTTACAGGAAAGGGATAATATGCAACTTTCACGAATTTAGAGCTCCAACAAACCAACCGGGTGCTTTCATCCGAATATCTTATTCTCCCATTACAACTTCATATTTCTTCAGAAACAATAAACTAAATCTACTAATTTATTTGAAGAAATAAAAAATAATGATGAAAAAAAGGTACATACAATCGGTCCCCCCTTAGAGTCACGAATCGGACTTTTAAGAATTGGGGAACCAGATCAATATCAGTTTGGGCGGTCCGTTTTGCACAACCCTGGGATGCTATGTCATGTTAATTTATTTAATTTTCCTCGAGACGAGTAGTTGAGGAAGTAACAAATACTCAACGCTTGCCGAGAGATCACGGGACCAAAGGAGTTTGCCAAATTCTCAATCCAATCCTTCTTCTCTTTCTTCTTCTCGTCTTCTTCGCAAATTTGAAGACCGATCCAATTGGAGCCGACCTGGGTCTGTACCCGCTTTCTCCATATTCTCCTTCTTCATCAATGGCGGCGAAGAGGGCGTTGTCGTTGCTCTTACTGCTGTCGTCGTTGATTCTGCTGTGGCTGGCCGCCCTTGATGGCAGGGATGCGATATGGATGACCCTGCCCCTGACCGGCACCAAGTGCATCTCCGAGGAAATCTAGGGCCACGTTGTTGTCCTCGCCGACTACGTCGTCATCTCCGATGACCACTTCCACATCCCCACCATCTCCGTCAAGGTTCTCGCTCAAATCCTATGCTCCTTTCCGTTCCCGTTTGAAATTCGCCTTTTTTTTCCCCTTTTATGCGAGCGATTTATAATCTTCTGCAGCGGCCCCTCCATTTCTTCATCTTTCAACTTTTCAACCTTAAAATTCAACTGCTGACTGTCGCTTGTCGCCGTAAGCCGCTAACCGCCGATCGTCGTCACTGACCGCCGCCCACAGCCCATTGACCGCAAGGGGTAGTCGATAGCCGTGCGGCAATCGTGGGACAGTCATGTGGCAATCGTGCGGGTAGTTGAGTGACTGTCGTGCGATGGTTGGGCAGCGGTCGTCGGTCGGCGGTGTGGCTAGTAGTCGGCCGGTCGGATGGGATCGATGGCGCTTGTCGGTCAAAGGGGGCTGGCAGGCGGTGGGCGACCGACGGACGATGGTCGGTAGCAACATGAGTGATCGGTTGACGAAAGATGAGAAAATTTTTTATTTCTCATTTCTATTCCAGAAATAGAAAATTTCTACTTCTAATTTCTATTCCAAACCTATTTCTGAAAATAGAAATCCGTTTCAAAAATAAAAAAAAAAACGGAATAATGTTATCAAACTAATTTCTATTCCGAAAGCAGTCTGAAATAGAAAAATTATTTTTGGAATAGAAATTCTGGTTTGTCATGCACCCCCTTATTCTCCAATTACAACTTCATATTTCTTCAGAAACAATAAACTAAATCTACTAATTTATTTGAAGAAATAAAAAAATAATGATGAAAAAAAGGTACATACAATCGGTTCCCTCTTAGAGTCGGGAATCAGATTTTTAGGGAGCGTATGATAAAATTTTCACTTTTCTATTTCTCTCGTTCTCCGAAACATGTTTGGAACAAAAATTCGTTTGGTAACGCAATTTGATTTTTCTATTTCCGGAATAGATTTCTATTCCGAAATAGATTTGAAAAATAAATCGGTGGTGGCACTTTGCTCAAGGCGAGCTTTTCCCCATAACGCAAGGGGAGGAGTTCGATTCCTGTTACCCCGGACACGAGGGGTGATGGTGACTCACGTGCCTCCTCAAGGTTTACTCCGCCGTGCTGTCGGCATACGGGGCTTCCCTAGGTCATAAAAAAAAAATCAGAAGGTAAAATTTTTAATTTCATTTCTCAATTTCTAACTAGAAATTAATTTTATCATGCACACCTTTAAGAATTGGGGAGCTAGACCAATATCAGTTCGGGCGGTCCATTTTGCACAACCCTGGGATGCTATGTCATGTCAATTTATTTAATTTTCCTCAAGAGAAGTAGCCGAGGAAGTAACAAATACTCAACGCTTGCTGAGAGACCACGGCATCAAAGGAGTTTGCCGAATTCTCAACCTAATCCTTCTTCACTTTCTTCTTCTTCTTCTTCCTTGTCTTCTTTGCAAATCCAAAGCCCGATCCGATCGGATCCGACCCGGGTCCGTACCCGCTTTCTCCATCTTCTTCTTCCTCTTTTGCTTCATCAATGGCGGCAAAGAGGGCGTTGTCGTTGTTGCCGCTGTTGATTCTGTTGTGGCTAGCCGGCCTCGACGGCGGGGATGCGATATGGATGACCCTGCCCCTGATTGGCACCAAGTGCGTCTCCGAGGAAATCCAGGGCCACGTTGTCGTCCTTGCCGACTACGTTGTCGTCTCCAACGACCACTCCCACATCCCTACCATCTTTGTCAAGGTTCTTGCTCGAATCCTTTGCTCCTTTCCATTCCCGTTTGAAATTCACCTTTTATTTTTCCTTTTACGTGAGTGATTTATAATCTTCTGCAGCGGCCCCTCCATTTCTTCATCTTTCAACTTTTCAACCCTAAAATCTGACCGCTAATCGTCACTTGTTGTCGCTGGCCGCTAACCACCGATCGTCGTCATCGACTATCGCCCACAACCCATCGACCGCAAGGGGTGGTTGGCAGCTGTGTGGCAATCGTGCGGTAGTCGTGCGGCAGTCGTGCAGTGGTCGAGTGACTGTCGTGCAACAGTCAGGCAGCGGTCGTTGGCTGGTAGATGGATAGTAGTCAGGTGGCCGGCGGTGGCATTCGGTGGTAGTTATCGATCGGCGGGGGTGGCCGGAGGGTTGTGGGTGGCGGCGATGACAGTCATTGGCGGTTAGGGGATGCGGTGACGACGGTTTTGGTGGCGATGACAATGAGGATCGCTAGCGGTCAGCCGACGACGGTCGCTAGCAATCAAGTGGCGGCGGCAAAGAACGGCAACAACGACAATCGTCGCGATCAGTGGCGTCGGTGGCGGCTGGTGGCTAGCGGTCGGCCGACGATGGTCGTAGGCAGTTGGAGGTGGCTGGTGATTGGCAGGGGGCCATTGATGGCCGCAACAAAGAAGAAGAACAAAAGAAAAATATAAAAGAAAAAATGGACTTATTTCTAAAAATTGTTTCCGGGATCAATAAGTTACTTTTTTTATTTATTGTTTATGTTCCAAATCTATTTCCCGGCTACTTGTTTATTCCAGGGAATAGAAAAATAAGTTGACATTACCAAATGGATTTCTATTCTTTTTTTGTTCTGGAGAACAAAATAACAAACATTGAGAGAAATAGAAACGTCGCCATGCAGGCTCTTAGTGTTCCTATAACTAGTCCATTATGTATTGTGTAATTTATTCCAACAAACTCTCGTTTATGTATTGAAATCAATTTATGACTACTAATATTCATAATATTAACACGTAGGAAGTTCTCTAGAAAAAGGTTCGTTGGAAGTGGATCGAAAGAGGATGTCCAAACATATTTATCATTGGAAGTAGTTGGATTCATGTTACTCAATACACTATACTGGGGTTTACTCTGAATACTTGCGGGTATAGGATTGTACAAGTAATTTTTCAATAAATGGCTGGGTTAAGCATCTAGCACAATGGATAGAAGAATTTTGGGGAGTTTTCACGGCCCCGGTGAACGAGGGCCTTCATCATAAGAGTCATGAGGTAGCAAAATGCCTAATTTGGTAAGTTCTGACCCGCACAAAAGGTATATCCTCGTGGAGCTATTTCTTTAGGACGATAATGTGTCATGACATCTTATACATTGTAATTACCAACACAAAAATGTCAAGACTTAAATTGGTGTCAATAGGCTGTGATCACCGACGATCTCCTGCTTATTATTTGCTACAGAGTTGGAATTATTCACTACGAGAATCGCTCTTTTACATTGTATGATACTTGGTATTGAAATTACAACTATGGTTAAATGCTATCCGGCGATGATTCCTTGATGGATCATCTAGCTACTATAACAGCTCTATTGGCCTTTTTGAAAATGCCAAAGCATCGACTTTATTGTTAGCTTTGAAATTTATGGGAGGAAGAGGACTATGGTAGGTACAGGTTGGATTGCTAAGTTAATGAAAACCATAGGTCAATCGTCACGTTGGGTCACCACCTACCATGTGATTTTTAGATACCCTTCGTGTACGACATTGGGAGTGAGAAACAAACTATCCATTTTAAATGAAAAATACAAAGAAAAAAAATAAGACAGACGATAATGTTGTTGAGATTAAGGCTTTAAATTATAGATTTGGTCTACGGAGTTTCGATTTATATCTCAATTTGAACACTTAATTTGGCATGTTGCGTCGACGTAATAGACGCTAAGCTATCTTGCGTTAAATTTTCTTAGGTTGTCGATATGGTGGACATTGGATTTTAAACTCATCCTGATCCAATATGCTGAGGTGACTTTCCGAATATTAGGTCAACTGGACCTTAAAGTCCAAGGTAATGTAGGATGGTCCCATGCCAATTAGGTAAGCGAAATTTATGAAGGCTATTAATTTTGGAAATTCATCTATCACCATCTCAGTATTTGATTATGTGCAATGAAGGATCAGTACTAAAGTTACTTTTTTGTTTCCCAATCATATATGGAGTCTTTCTTTGATTAGGTAGCATGTGTATTTACCAACATATGCTAAGCATGGAAAATATTTCTTAGTTTTTTTCATTTGAAATGAACTTTGAAACTAATTTGTAGTAAGTGGGGATTTTAAAATGGCTTTTGTATTTTTGAATTGACCTTGACCGATTGTTTATTCATCCTCATAAGTAGGGATGTCAGCATACCGGTTCAATTAATCCTCGGATCCTCTTGAAATGTAGTGGCTTTAAGTCAAGTCATGGATGTCCGGATTTCTTTAGGATTAGAAAATCCTATTAGGTTCCGGACGAGTTTGGGATGCAAATATTATATGGCGTGCGTTTGATAATGAATGTTTTGAATGGGACGATGCACGTTGTTTGACCAAGTTATTTGTACTTTTTTAAATGGTAATTACAATTTATATTCGTTGAGTTATGGAATTCACTTATTAAATATTCATTAAGAGAAAATCATAATTGGGGATGTTCTAAGTGAACTTTATATTTCTATATATGTAAATAAGTGCAGTACAAGATTAAATGCTGTTATTATGAATTAAGGATGAGTTCCCCCAACTCGATTGCCTTGTCAAGTTCGTTCAGACTCAATTATGATCACGAGCCTCAAGTTCCTAAATCACACCCCATGAGCTCAAGATCATCTGGCCTTGCTCATGTACTAAGCCGGTTCGATGCAATTGATTCATACTTCGAAACTCCGATAAATTCGATTGCGAATTTATGGTTAAACTTTCCTAGGATTCTTTACTTCAATTCACATATCATGATCCATAATTTTTGAATTTTTTATTTGAATTCCGTTGGTCCACTCGGGTTACGGATTCTTACTATAAACAAACTTAAAGGCCAAAATTTCATCTTGAACATCAGATGCCAAATCAATGCAAAAGCAGTTTTATGTGTATTTGTAAAAAATATTTTTACAAATAGCAGAGGCAAAAAGACTGAGAAAATTAAAGGAAAATTGAATTTATGAAATGGGCAATCGGTCCCTATTAGGTTCAATAAAACTAGTTACTATTTATTTTCATGTTTTCATTCAAATATCTCATTGTCCAAAATATGATCACACAAATCATTTACCTATAAATTTTCAATATCCTTATGAAAAATTAATTACATCTCGAGCGTTTCTGCGGCTGAATCCATTTTAAAATTGGTAAATGAATTGCTTGTGAAGTATGTGTGTCCAATGGATCACACCTACTAAAAAAAGTTTTTTTTTTTTTTCTAGTTCATATAAAGTATCATATGGTATAAATTTAGCAATACTCTTCCTCCCAATCTATTACAAGAAAGGGATAATATGCAACTTTCACGAATTTAGAGATCCAACAAACCAACCGGGTGCTTTCATCCGAATATCTTATTCTCCCATTACAACTTCATATTTCTTCAGAAACAATAAACTAAATCTACTAATTTATTTGAAGAAATAAAAAATAACGATGAAAAAAAAGGTACATACAATCGGTCCCCCCCTTAGAGTCACGAATCGGACTTTTAAGAATTGGGGAGCCAGACCAATATGAGTTTGGGCGGTCCATTTTGCACAACCCTGGGATGCTATATCATGTTAATTTATTTAATTTTCCTTGAGACAAGTAGCTGAGGAAGTAACAAATACTCAACGCTTGACAAGAGATCACGGGACCAAAGGAGTTTGCCAAATTCTCAATCCAATCCTTCTTCTCTTTCTTCTTCTTGTCTTCTTCGCAAATCCGAAGACCGATCCAATTGGAGCCGACCCAGTCCGTACCCACTTTCTCCATATTCTCCTTCTTCATCAATGGTGGCGAAGAGGGTGTTGTCGCTGTCGTCGTTGATTCTGCTGTGGCTGGCCGCCCTTGACGGCGGGGATGCGATATGGATGACCCTGCACCCGACCGGCACCAAGTGCGTCTCCGAGGAAATCTAGGGCCACGTTGTTGTCCTCGCTGACTATGTTGTCGTCTCCGACGACCACTTCCACATTCCCACCATCTCCATCAAGGTTCTCGCTCGAATTCTATGCTCCTTTTCGTTCCCGTTTGAAATTCGCCTTTTTTTCCCTTTTACGTGAGTGATTTATAATCTTACGTAGCGGCCCCTCCATTTCTTCATCTTTCAACTTTTCAACCTTAAAATTCGATCGCCGACGTCGCTTGTCGCCGCTAGCTACTAATCGCGATCGTCGTCCACGACCGCCGCCCACAACACATCGATTGCAAGGGGCAGTCGCGATCGTGCGTGCGGCATCGTGGGACAATCGTGCGGCAATCGTGCGGTAGTCGAGTGACTGTCGTGCAGCGGCCGTTTGGCAGGTGGCTAGTAGTTGGGCGGTCGGCATGATGGCGATCGATGGCGGTTGTCGGTCGACGGGGCTGGCGGGCGGTGGGCGGCCGACGGATGGTGGTTGGCGGCAACAGATGAATGATCGGTTGACGAAAGATGAGAAAATTTTTATTTCTCATTTCTGTTCTAGAAATAGAGAAATAGAAAATTTCTACTTCTAATTTCTATTCCAAACTTATTTCTGAAATAGAAATCTATTTCAAAAATAGAAAAAAATGGAATAATGTTATCAAACTGATTTCTATTCTAGAAATAGGTTTGAATAGAAAAATTGTTTATGAAATAGAAATTCTGGTTTGTCATGCACCCCCTTATTCTCCAATTACAACTTCATATTTCTTCAGAAACGATAAACTAAATCTACTAATTTATTTGAAGAAATAAAAAAAATAATGATGAAAAAAAAGGTACATACAGTTGGTTCCCTCTTAGAGTTAGGAATCGGATTTTTAGGGCGCGCGTGATAAAATTTTTATTTCTCTATTTCTCTGTTCCTCGGAATATGTTTGGAACAGAAATTTGTTTGGTAACGCAATTTGATTTTTCTATTTCTAGAACAGATTTTTATTCCAGAAATAGATTTGAAAAATAAATTAGTGATGGCGTTGCTGGTGGCGAGCTTTTCCCCCTAACGCAAAGGGAGGAGTTCGATTCCCGTTACTCGAGACATGAGGGGTGATGGTGACTCACGTGCCTCCTTAGGGTTTACTCCGCCGCGCTGTCGGCATACGGGGCTTCCCTAGGTCATAAAAAAAAAATTCAGAAGGTAAAATTTTCAATTTCAGAAATTGAGAAATCAATTTCTAACCAGAAATTAATTTTGTCATGCACACCTTTAAGAATTGGGGAGCCAAACCAATATCAGTTCGGGCGGTCCATTTTGCACAACCCCGGGATGCTATGTCATGTCAATTTATTTAATTTTCCTCGAGAGAAGTAGCTGAGGAAGTAACAAATACTCAATGCTTGCCGAGAGACCACGGCATCAAAGGAGTTTGCCGAATTCTCAACCTAATCCTTCTTCACTTTCTTCTTCTTCTTCTTCTTCTTCTTCTTCTTCTTCTTCTTCCTCGTCTTCTTCGCAAATCCGAAGCCTGATCCGATCGGAGCCGACCCGAGTCTGTACCCGCTTTCTCCATCTTCTTCTTCCTCTTCTGCTTCATCAATGGCGGCAAAGAGGGCGTTGTCGTTGCTACTGCTATTGATTCTACTGTGGTTGGCCGCCCTCAACGGCGGGGATGCGATATGGATGACCCTGCCCTTGACTGGCACCAAGTGCGTCTCCGAGGAAATCCAAGGCCACGTTGTTGTCCTTGCTAAATACGTCGTCGTCTCCGACGACCACTCCCACATCCCTACCATCTCTGTCAAGGTTCTTGCTTGAATCCTTTGCTCCTTTCCGTTCCCGTTTGAAATTCGCCTTTTATTTTTCCTTTTACGTGAGTGATTTATAATCTTCTGCATCGGCCCCTCCATTTCTTCATCTTTCAACTTTTCAACCCTAAAATTCGACTGTTGATTGTCATTTGTTGTTGCTGGCCACTAATCGCCGATCATCGTCACCGACTATCGCCCACAACCCATCGACCACAAGGGGTGGTTGGCAGCTGTGCGGCAATCGTGTGATAGTCGTGCGGCAGTCGTGCGATGGTCGAGTGACTGTCGTGCAACGGTTGGGCGGCGGTCGTCGGCCGATAGATGGCTAGTAGTCGGGTGGCCGGCGGCGATGACAGTCACTGGCGGTTAGGGGATGCGGTGACGATGGTTTTGGTGGTGATGACGATGATGATCGCTGGCGGTCAGCTAATGACGGTCGCTGGCAATCAGGCGGCGGCGGCAACAGCCGCAACGACGACAATCGCCGGCAGTCAGGTGGCGTCGGCGGCGGTTGGTGGCTAGCGGTCGGCCGACGATGGTCGTAGGCGATCGAGGGTGGCTGGTGATTGGTAGGGGGCCATTGATGGCTGCAACAAGGAAGAAGAACAAAAGAAAAATAGAAAAGAAAAAATGGACTTATTTCTAAAAATTGTTTCCGGGATCAATAAGTTACTTTTTTTTGTTTATTGTTTCTGTTCTAAATTTATTTCCCGGCTACTTGTTTATTCTGGGGAAGAGAAAAATAAGTTGGCATTACCAAATGGATTTCTATTCTTTTTTTGTTTCGGAGAACAAAATAACAAAAATTGAGAGAAATAGAAACGTCACCATGCAGGCTCTTAGTGTTCCTATAACTAGTCCATTATGTATTGTGTAATTTATAACATTAACACGTAGGAAATTCTCGTTTATGTATCGAAATCAATTTATGACAACTAATATTCATAATATTAACACGTAGGAAATTCTCTAGAAAAAGGTTCATTGGAAGTGGAACGAAAGAGGATGTCCAAACATATTTATCATTGGAAGTAGTTCAATTCATGTTACTCAATACACTATACTGGGGTTTACTCTGAATACTTGAGGGTATAGGATTGTATGAGTAATTTTTCAATAAATGGCTGGGTTAAGCATCTATTACAATGGATAGAAGAATTTTGGGGAGTTTTCACGGCCCCGGTGAACGAGGGCCTTCATCATAAGAATCATGAGGTAGCAAAATGCCTAATTTGGTAAGTTCTGACCCGGACAAAAGGTATAACCTCGTGGAGCTATTTCTTTAGGACGATAATGTGTCATGACATCTTATACTTTATAATTACCAACACAAAAATGTCAAGACTTAATTTGGTGTCAATAGGCTGTGATCAATGATGATTTTCTGCTTAATGTTTGCTACAAAGTTGGAATTATTCATTACGAGAATCACTCATTTTACGAGCTTTTACATTGTATAATACTTGGTTTTGAAATTACAACTATGGTTAAATGCTATGCCGCGATGATTCCTTGATGGATCATCTAGTTTATAATAGCTCTATTCGCCTTTTGAAAATGTTAAAGCGTCGACTTTATTGTTAGCTTTGAAATTTATGGGAGGAAGAGGACTATGGTACGTACCGGTTGGATTCTCACGTGTGATTCAACGGTCCACGTAGGCTAAGTTAATTAAAGCCATACGTCAATCGTCACGTTGGGTCACCACCTACCATATGATTTTTAGATACCCTTCGTGTACGACATTGGGAGCGAGAACCAAACTATCCATTTTAAATGGAAAATACAAACAAAACAGAAGACAGATGATAATGTTGTTGAGATTAAGGCTTTAAATTAGATTTGGTCCACGGAGTTTCGATTCATATCTCAATTTGATCACTTAATTTGGCATGTTGTGTCGACGTAATAGACGCTAAGCTATCTTGCGTTAAATTTTCTTAGGTTGTCGATATGGTTGACATTGGATTTTAAACTCATCCTGATTCAATATGCTGAGGTGACATTTCAATTTTCAGTTTTGAAATTTCTAAGTTTGATCTTCACTTTTAAAACATTTAATTCTTTATAAAATTCTAAATATCTCAAATGCTTAACGTAAGTACAAATATTTTTAGTCAGGTAAAAATAAATTCGTAAATTTTAAAGTTTTTTTTTTGAACTTTTATTGAAATATCAAAAGTAACGTAATTTTCAAGCCCATCAAAATGAAGTAGATCCTCATTTCGCATAGTCACATTAAACCCATATGCTTACTGATAACTCGTTGTTAGGTTTATGTGTACATGATGGTTTGTGTGCATCCTTGAAAACTAGAAGAGTCAAAAGTTTCGAGACATTATGTCAAAAATTACGTTAATTAATTTCTTAAAATTCATTTTGTGAAGTCACCATTTAATGTCGCTTTCCGAATATTAGGTCAACTGGACCTCAAAGTCCAAGGTAATGTAGGATGGTCACATTTCTTTTTTTTTACCGTCCACTTAGGTAAGCGAAATTTATGAAGGCTATTAATTTGGGAAATTCATCTATCACCATCTCAGTATTTGATCATGTGCAAGGAAGGATCAGTACTAAAAGTTACTTTTTTGTTTCCCAATCATATATGGAGTCTTTCTGTGGTCAAGTGGTATGTGTATTTACCAACATGTGCTAAGCATTGAAAGTATTTCTTAGTTTTTTTTTTCTTTTTTCATTTGAAATGAACTTCGAAACGAAATTTTAGTAAATGGGGATTTTAAAATGGCTTTTGTATATTTGTATTTTTGAATTGAGCTTCACCGATTGTCTATTCATCCACATATGTAGGGATGTCAGCAGACCGGTTCAATTGATCCTCGGATCCTCTTGAAATGTAGTGGCTTTAAGTCAAGTTTTAGATGTTTGGATTTCTTTAGGATTAGAATATCCTATCAGGTTCCGGACGAGTTTAAGATGCAAATATTATATTGCGTGCGTTTGATAATGAATGTTTTGAATGGGATGATGCACATTGTTTGACCAAGTTATTTGCACTTTTTAAATGGTAATTAGAAGTTATATTCGTTGAGTTATGGAATTCACTTATTAAATATTCATTAAGAGAAAATCATAATTGGGGATGTTCTAAGTGACTTTTAGATTTCTATATATGTAAATAAGTGTAGTACGAGATTAAATGCTGTTATTATGAATTAGGGATGAGTTCCCCCAACTTGTTACCTTGTCAAGTTCGTTCAGACTCAATTATGATCACGAGCCTCAAGTCCCTAAATCACACCCCATGAGCTCATGACCATCTGGCCATGCTCATGTACTAAGCCGGTTCAATGCAATTGATTCATACTTCGAAACTCCGAGAAATTCGATTGCGAATTTATGGTTACACTTTCCTTGGATTCTTTACTTAAATGCACGTCTCATGATCCATAACTTTTGAAATTTTTATTTGAATTCCGTTGGTCCACTAGGGTTACGGATTCTTACTATAAACAAACTTAAAGGTCAAAATTACATCTTGAACATCAGACGCCAAATCAATGCAAAAGCAGTTTTATTTTTTTTTTTTTTAAAATATTTGTACAGATAGCAGAGGCAAAAAGACTGAGAAAATTAAAGGAAAATTGAATTTATAAAATGGGTGATCGATTCCTATTCAATTCAATAGAATTAGTTACTATTTATTATCGTGTTTTCATCCAAATATCTTATTATCCAAAATATGATCACGCAAATCGTTTACCTATAACTATTTAATATCCTTATGGAAAATTAATTACATTCGAGAGTTTCCATGGCTGAATCCATTTTGAATTTAATAAATGCATTGCTTGTGAAGTATGTGTTGTCCAACAAATCACACCTACTAAGAATTTTTTTTCTTTTTTAGTTCATATAAAGTATCGGATGGTATAAATTTAGCAACACTCTCCCCCTGGATCTGTTACAAGAAATGGATAATATGCAACTTCCACAAATTTAGAGCTCCAACAAATCAACCGGGTGCTTTCATCCAAATATCTTATTCTCCAATTATAGCTTCATATTTCTTCACAGACAATAAACTAAATCTACTAATTTATTTGAAGAAATAAAAAATTATGATGAAAAAAAAATACATAAAATTGGTTCCCCCTTAGAGTGAGGAATCGGACTTTTAAGAAGCGAATGATAAAATTTTTATTTTTCTATTTTTTTATTTCTCTATTCTCCCGGATATATTTGGAATAAAAAAATTCGTTTGATAACACAATTTAATTTTTCTTTTTTTGAAACATTTATTTTATAAATAAATTTTAAAAAATCGAAATTAAAATTTTTAATTTTTTTTGAAATAATTATTTTATTTTAAAAATTTTATTATACACACTCTTAAATATTATGGAGGCGGACCAATATCAGTTCGGGCGGTCCATTTTGTACAACCCCGGGATGCTATGTCATGTCAATTTATTTAATTTTCCTCGAGAGAAGTAGCTGAGGAAGCATAACAAATACCCAACGCTTGCCGAGAACCACGGCATCAAAGGAGTTCGCCGAATTCTCAACCCAATCCTTCTTCTCTTTCTTCTTCTTCTTCCTCGTCTTCTTCGCAGATCCGAAGCCCGATCCGATCGGAGCCGACCCGGGTCCGCACCCGCTTTCTCCATCTTCTCCTTCTTCATCAATGGCGGCGAAGAGGGCGCTCTCGCTGCTGCCGCCGTTGATTCTGCTGTGGCTGGCCGCCCTCGACGGCGGGGATGCGGTATGGATGACCCTGCCGCCGACCGGCACCAAGTGCGTCTCCGAGGAAATCCAGGGCCACGTCGTCGTCCTCGCCGACTACGTCGTCGTCTCCGACGACCACTCCCACATCCCCACCATCTCCGTCAAGGTTCCCGCCTGAATCCTTCTCTCCTCTCCGTTCCCGTTTGAAATTCGCCTTTTCTGTTTTTTTTTTTTTGGGGATCGCGCGTGTGGGTTTTGAGGAGGAGAGAAAATCGAGAGCAAACGCGGCCGAAAGATCGACTTTTTTTTTTTTTTTGTTTCTTTTTTTGTATCTTCCTTTTGAGATTCTGAGGGAATCGATTGAAGCCGAGGATCTTGGATTTTTCGGCTGTCTGTTGTGGTGATCGGAGCCCTTTTTGCCGTTATTGATTGCACGCGTGTTTGCGCGCGGAAGTTTCGTGTAGTCTAGCGGATGATAAGCGTTGCTGATGGGCGGTGAGCGGTTGGTGCTTTAGAAGCAGAGGAGAGCCGACTCGGAAGAGAGGGAATTTCGTTGAATTTGGTACTTCTTTAGAGCCTGGTCCGTCGAGTTTCTTGGGGTCTATATGGAAGGAGGGGATGTGAATGTGCTGCACGATTTCGGGGTTGGAATTCCCTCTCTTTCCGCTCGAATTTGCGCGAATTGAAGGTGGGGATCTTGGATTTCGGCTGCTTGTGTAGTTATTGGAGGCTTTCTGCGTTATGGGTTGCATGGGTGTTCGTGCAGTGGAGTTTCGTGTTGGTTTTTCGTAGTGGATGATGAGTCTTTACTGATAGCGGGATGAGCAGTTGGTGCTTTAAGCACAAGAGAACTGACTCGAGAAGGAGAGAATTTCTTTAATTTGTTACTTGTTTGGAGCTTTGTCCATTGACTTTTTCGGGGTCTATGTGGAGGGAGGGAGGGGAATGCGAATGTGCTGCATGATTTCCAGTCGGAATTCATTGTTGCTGAGAGAGGCGGAAGGGGGAGCGCTCTTGTAGGCTTGGATCTCGATGGCGATCAGCATTTTTCTCCATCGGTGGTTAGCATAATTGCTATGTGAATGCTTAAGATAGATAAACCTGCTGTGAGTTCCCATCATCACTGCCAATTCCCCATTCTTTGATGGGGATTTGATTTTGTTGAATTTCGAACTGGTGATTTGATACTATGAAGTTCAGCTCTAGACACTGCACCTCCCCTGTATTTTTCTTTCGGGTTTTCTGAAGGGGGAAGAAAAGGGGGGGGGGGGAGGGGAGTTGGTGCTGATGAGCCTTGAGTTGAACTCCCTTCGGTACCACAAATAATGGAATCGCTTCATAAAGGTGTTGCCTCAGCAGTCATCCTAGTAGTTCTACCTTACTGACTACTTTGGCAAGTCCAAGCTGAATAGCTGATTACTCGTCTAGAGATCTAAGGCATTCACTAATCTTTGAAGATATCTGTGGCGCTTTTCACTACGTAATATTTCTTACTTACCATTAATGCTTATTTTGTGTCACATCATATGCTCAAAAGTGAATGTCTGGCATTTTCATGTGCTTGTTGGTATAAACAGTGTCCTTTTATAAGAAACTATGCAACTAGCGAAAGTAAATATCATTGCTTCTTCCATGATACAGAGGATCGACTGATTCAAAAGTGGAACATTGGATGCTACTAAATTGCATAATTGGTTTGTCTATTCTAGTTAACTAGAGAGCCAATTAGAGAGATATCTTCTAGTGATTTTTGAAGTCATTTTCTTGAAGCAATCAGAATCTTAACAATGATTTTCTTCCTCTTTCTTCTCCAGTTTCTGAGCCTTTTAGCCTAAATTCAATTGCGTAATGCCAATTCCATCTGTTTTTGTAATCCCTTTATTATGCTTTCCAAAAAGATGATGAAGATTAGATAATAAACCTTTAGTTGTGAGTCTTATGTTGCTATATTCATTGCTAAAGATAGCTTTGGAAACCCCATGGAATTAATAACACGATCTTTTTACTCTTCAGAAAAGTTGATTTTGTTAACCTAACCTATTTCCATGACAATTTGTTTTGCACCTATAATTATGGTGAAATCTAACCTATTTCCGTGGCAACCTTAAGATATTCTTTGAACTTTGTGTATTGTTCATAGCGAGCATGGCTGTCCTTTATCTTGAACATAATCTGCATTTAAAACTTGCGTACGGAATCAAGGCATACTGACTCGTATCCAAGTTATTAACAAGTGAGCAAATCCCTAAGATCTAACCTATTTATCTCGTGGACAGGATTTGGCACCTCAATACAGAATTGAACCTATAGCACCATGTCTTCCTTGACAGTCAAATAGTTCCTCATTCTTTGTACTTTTTATTTCTGTGCCCTCATTTTTGGGAGACCTTCATAAAACTATTTTGTTTTTTGTTTTTTTTTAATCCCCATTGAATACATCATTCTCAAAAGAAAGAAAAGGTGTTTAATTTGCTCACAGCGTTGCTTATGCAACTTCATACCTTGACAAGCTGCAAATTCATTGAGCATTTGTTTAAAAATGGAGCATATAGATAAATCAAATTACCTTTTCTTTCATATGCATGACTAGTGCCAAGTGATGTTGCAACTCGAAGTTACATATTTAGAATTAAGTCTTGGGACACAAAAAGATGATTGATTGCTATATATGCTCGCACTGGAAAATATTCAAAACTAAATTGGATGGTGCAAATGATGTTTTACAGGCCTTGGCATTAGCTTTTCAGAAATTGTGAGATCCAGTTTACTCTGTTGTTTGAGGCTCAGAGATGTAGACTTATTTGTAGTGTGTATTGAAAGACTTCTTTTGCAGTTTCTTCATTTTCCCGTTAGTCAACTATTGCTTTTACTTCAGTAAGTCCTTGTATATCTCCGTTAGGGCCTTATGAATGACATAGAAAGTTTGGAATAGAAGGTTAAATAAAAGACTTACGGTTCTAAGTTACTGAAGGCATTGTTGTCATTTCAAAATCCGTTGTAAAAGTTCAAGTTCTTGTTTCTGGATTTGAGGATTATGAGTGAATTGAATTACAAGATTTAGTTGGAAAAGTTTCAAGCAGAAGATTACATGCATTGCGCATGATCCTTTATTCAAAAATGATAAACCATATAAAAATGAAGAAGGTCCTTGGTTTCTATGTTTTCATCGGTAAGATATTCGTTATAATAATGAGACAACAGAGATTATGCTAGATTTCCAACATTGAGCTATTATGAAAGCTGAAATACCTTTTAAGTAGTGATATAATTTGAAGAATAGTCTGATAATACTCTGCTTTCTTCTGAGTATTGGCATGTTTGTTCTACAGTAGACAAGGCCGAAGAACCTGCAGTTACTTGATTTACCTTTCCCTTTGTGCTCTCTTTTGTTCTTTTGGAGATTTGACCCAGTTGATTAAAGTAGACAACTTACCCAACGATGAAGTATGAGATGAGAAACTGTGCTTTGACAGATGGTGCAAGGAGACCCCCTTAATGCCTTAATCTTGACTTTCAAAACCAACTCAATGTATTTGAATTATATATGTAGGCATAAACTGTTTCGGCAAACTCAGTGTTATTCTTGTCATGACCCATCTCTACCAACCCTATTCCTTTGAATTTATCTATATTTTTAAGGGAAATGTTTTATTTGTCTCACTTCTTGGATTTTTCAATATTACCCTTCCTACTCACTGAACTCATTTTATCAAGTAAACACCCACTTCATAATGATCGCTATATTTACTCCATTGAATAATCACCCAACTCCTCTTAAAATGTTTCCTTTTTTCTTTATATGCAATCTCTCACCATTGCGTGCCTCAACACTAGTTGAATAATCCTAGAAGACTTATGCCGCCCAAGGCACAAGCTGAATAAGTGAATAATTAACTTCCTTCTCTGCTAACAAATGAAAAAAGTAGCCTTTTTCTCACATAGATCTACTGATATTTGGGAACTAGATGAATGTTTGATTGAAGGCCAACTCATGTTTGTCAAATTTTGGCTTCCATTTTTGTAGGTGACTTCACCATATGGCAACAATCTTCACCACAAGGAGAATGTTACTCATGGTCAATTTGCATTCACAACTAGTGAAGCTGGCAACTACCTGGCCTGTTTCTGGGCGGATGGTCATAATCAAGGAAGTGGAGAAACAAGTGTCAATATTGATTGGAAAACTGGAATTGCCGCAAAGGATTGGGAATCAGTTGCAAGGAAAGAGAAGATTGAGGTAAGGACTGTGGTTTCTTGTTTAAATGGCCATCCTAAAGGTAAATATTAGGAGATGATGCCTCTATATAGGGACTAACTCTTACGTGCCTCAGGAAGAGAATCTCCAACAAACTGGATTGTCTCCTAGACTCCAGAAGAATTTAAAATTTCATACGTTTGTTATGTCGTTGTCTGTATGTTTCTAACATGTGGACAATTAAAATCACAAATTGACTTCTTTTGTATTAATTTTCATTGGAGATTCGTAACTTGATATAGGTTGCATTCTTAATGTGCATTTTGATGAAGACTAATTGTCGTTAAAGACCCTGTGTAGATGTGGTATCTATGGCATTCTGTGATGCCTTAAAATAATAGTTATCTAATTTGGTTAAGTGACTGTTTCTGTTGTTTTTTCTCAACATGAAGTAAAGTGGTGAATCTTGTTAGAAGGTGGACTACCTCTATTTTGAAAGACGACAACTAAAATATTGTCCCTGAGCCCTTTCTTTGTCTATTTTTCTGGGATATCCATTGAAACTCCAAAATCCCATGGGATTTTCTTCCGACAGTGGCTTTCTCAATGTTTTCTCTTTAATGTTCTACAGGGCGTTGAGCTTGAGCTCAAGAAGCTTGAAGGAGCTGTGGAGGCCATACATGAAAATCTGTTGTACTTGAAGAACAGGTAATTTTTGCATTTCTATTTGATATTGATATCCTCCTTTCACATTTCATAGTATTATCCCTTAATCATTGCCTGTAATAACAGAGAAGCAGAGATGAGAATGGTGAGCGAAAAAACCAATGGTAGAGTTGCCTGGTTCAGTATAATGTCCCTGGGTCTATGCATTGTTGTTTCAGCCTTGCAGATTTGGTACTTGAAGCGATTCTTTCAAAAGAAGAAGCTTATTTAAGCCGAGACTAGCTACGTCACTGGTTAAAAGTGGATTCCTGAGACTTTTTGATTATTTGTTGCTATCGTAGTGTAGGAGGAGAAAAATTTTGACACAGGAAAGGACTAGATTTCACTGTTATAACAAGTAAAAATTATCCTCATATCCTGCAGCAATGCACTCGTTTGTGGAGGCCCAATTTTGCTCTTCAGGTTTAAAGGCCTGATGATATGCATGCAATACAGGCATCAATTGTCTGATTGCATGGTAATCCGGTCTGCTGTTAAGTTGGATTGATGATATTGACATTTGAGAAACGGTCCAAAATGCGTGGAAAGTTGATGTGCTGGGGTCTGTTTCTTTCAAGATTGCCCTTGATTTTACCTAAGAATGGTAGTCCAAAACATTGAGGAGCAACTTTAGTAGGTCAAATGCTTAAAGAGTCACAAAAATGTGGCGACGGGCATGGTTTAGCTTGCCAAATTGATTTCAGTGTTGTTGGTGATTTGGAATAGGCAAGGATTGAGAAAAACGAGTGATATTGGCTAGTGCAAATGCCTGTGTTACCATGTCATTGAGAAACAAATGATTTTTGGTGCCGCAGTCACGTAAAACAATCTCATCGAACACCCACAAATTCCACAAATTGGTGAAGTGATTTGAGTCTGAGCTTGTAGTTTGTACAGGTGATTCTGACCCGGAGCGGTTCGCATGCGATTCATGAACTCGAAATTTTCTTTGACGTCTTCACTAACGAAACCAACTTTGGGGGTTCTCTTCCTTTTTGACCATTGGGGTCGAGTGTGTTTCTTTCCTTTTGATATCTTAAATTAAGGAGACCAAACAAACGCTCGCTCGAATCATGCAAACCTTGGGATGTTTTAGATGCGGTATTTCGTGAGCTTCGATGGCGGTGAGCTTTGATGGCGGCAAACGGTTCACGGTCAATTCGTTAAACAACATTCAAACAGAGAGAGCTAACTCTTCCGGTCCACCCTTACAAGAGCATTTCTTGTTTTTCCTTTGTTCTCTCTCTCTCTCTCTCTCTCTCTCTCTCTCTCTCTGGGTGTGTGGCACAAACCTATTTACTCTGTGAGTTTTGAAATTCAAGAATATAACGCTGAAATTGAGATAAACAACAGACTACAATGAGATGATAATCCTTACACTATTTAGTCGGCTCAGCCCATCGAAATCCGGTATCTTGTTGCGGAAAACTTGCTGAACTCCTCTTCTGCTCTGTCTTGCCAGTTTGTCTACTTTGCTCAACAAAATCAGAGTCCACATAAGCCAAATAGAAGTCGTCTGTTGGCCCGCTATGCTGAACACTTTGGACTCTTAAATTGCATCCTCCATGCTCACACCCTTTCGATGCCTAGGGTCTCGAACTGCTTTCATGTTTGATTTGAGCAACATTCCCGGGAGATCATTTTCATTTTACTCCTTCCTTCATTGCCTTCTCTCTTTTGGTCATTACTTCTTTTAGCAATCCTTTAACTTTATGGTCGATTTCTTTCATCCTCTTATGCAGTTTAATCGGCAAAAGGGTGCGTCTTTTTTTTGGCAAGTCTACTTCAGGATGAAGACTTTATACGTTACATGCACTCAAATAATTTTTAGGGTTAATACGCTGAAAAATCCCAATCTGGTACATTTGTGACAAATTTACCCTAAACTATTTTTTTGACCACCAAAAACCCCAGACTGGTATACCTTTGACAAATTTACCTTAAACTGATACACTTGTGACAAATTTACCCTCTGTTAGTTTTCGTTAAATTTTATTCTCAAATTATTAAGTTAAATGACACGTGACAGTTGATTAGTATAACAATTTAGGATTTTACGCTCCGTTTGTCACAGTTTATAATTTTTGTGATTTTTTTGTGATATTAATTTAATTTAGCAGAGAGTATATTTATCACAAATTTACCATTTTGGAGTTTTTTGCAATCGAATAAATTAGTTTAGGATAAATTTGTCATAAATGTACCAGTTTATGGTTTTTTTTATAGTCAATCGGGGTAACCTTGTCACAGGTATATCAGTTTGGGGTTTTTCATGGTCAAAAAAATAGTTTGGGGTAAATTTGTCACAAGTGTACTAGTTTGGGGTTTTTTAAGGTATTAACCCTAATTTTTATCCATTTTGTTGAGTTGAGAAGTTGGAGAAAAGCGATCTCCCTATTTACTATCTTGCAATCACAATACAACCACTATCCATGATTTGCAAAATCATAAGAAAGTCGTCTTTATAAATTTTTCAAGTTCCTTGTGTGGCAAGATGCTTAAAGATCCGCACATGATTTGCTAAACAATTACAAAATTTTGAAAGGTCGCAATTGACCGTGAGGATTGAGGATGTCAAACTAAATTCTGCTACTTTGTTTTCTAGTTAAGTGCTTTTTAAACAGTTCCACTATATCAGGATAGACTATTGCCCTAATCATCTTGACTAACCTCCACTTGAGGGTACTATATAAAGGATAAGAAATAGTGTAAAGTAATTTCAATATATATATATATATATATATATATATATATATATATATATATATATAGAAAATTTTTAAGTGATTTGTGATTTAATCTAAACATCTACGCTTGTTTGGATTGGTTAATATGTGAAAATTTTTTATAGGTTCTATATCTCTAATGTAATCGTAAAAATTTGCTAGTTATGTGAACTTATCTAATACGAAATATAATAATTCAAGATAATGATAATAAATAAGAAACAAATCAAATGAAGAAATGAAATATAGATGAAGATTAAGCTAATTATGATTTCAATCATAAAATGATATGAAGCGTAATTAAAATAACAATGTGATCTCACGTAGGGGTGGTAGTTCGCACTCGAGCAGAGATCCCACTAATATGTGTAAATAGTAATTAATATAACAATGTGATCTCAGGAATGAGCGGTAGTCCGCACTCGAGTCGAGATCCCACTGGTATGTGTGACTAGTAATTAATGTAATAATGTGATCTCACACAGGGGCAACATTCCACACTTAAGTAGAGATTCCGTACTATGCATGATAAAAGAAAATGTGACCTTCTACCTAGGGGTGTGCAAAGGAACTGGGACCCGCTTGGACCGCCCGGAACCGGACCAGACCCACCCGGAATCGGAGGTTCTTAAGGGAACCGGTTCGGTTCTCGGTTCCAATTAATGAGAACCGGTGGGTACCGGTCCGGTTCTCGATTCCATGGGCGGATCCGTCACTCGAACCGAATCGGTCATATTATAATAATATATTAATTTTTAATATTAAAAAATTTGAAATTAGTAAATCTAAAATATTTGACTGAACTCGAGCATAACGGCTTCTCCAATTTAGATTCTGACAAACACCCATCATGCCATTGGTTCTCTAAGTTAGACAGAAAGATCTTTTTTTTCCACAAAACTCGATGTGGATTTTTTTCAAACTTGCTCTCGATTCAACCCATCGATGCAAGCTACACTAGAGGCGGTGATGGAAAAATTTGAAAGCCTGTGCCGAATCCGAAATTTGTCATGGGGGAAACATGAGATTTCAAGGGGCTTGTTGTATCTAGAGGAGACAAGTGGTCTGAAAGGAGCAACATATAGGTACCATAACTTTTTTTTTCCTCCTTATCATTGTTTGAGTTAGACTTAATGTTGGCTAGTAGCTTCTAGTTGCACAAGTCTAGATCGGCAATATTTCATTGACCTTTAGTGAGACCGGTTTCATGGATCCACTCGAGAATTGGACTGGACCGGCAGTCTGGTTCCTGGGTGGATCCATGTAGCTAACGGATGGTTCTGGATTCCAATTTATCGGAACCGGTTTTTAGTGGGCGGTTCCCAGTTCTAGGGTGGGAACCGCCCACTCGGACCATGCACACCCCTACTTCTACCGGGCTGGTAGTCCATGTGTGAGTAAAAATCCCACAAAAGTAAAAGAAGGCTAATATTATGAAGTGATAATGCCAACCAAAATTTGATTGATTATATCATTGAGTGATATGAAAACTTACAAATAGTTGATACAAGTGATTGGAGATGATTACAAGTGATCAAAGATGTCTTGAAGAAGTGATTTTAAGTGATGAGGAGTGATTACGGGTGTTTGGGAAAAGATACAAGTGAAAGATACATGAAAATGAAAGGATGTGATCAAAGGAGGCTTTTAGGATGTAGGAAGGCAAGAGCACAAGAGTGTAAGTGAGTTGAAGGCAAGCGGTGATCCCCTTTCTTCTTCTACTCCTCCTTTTATAAGCAAAGCTTGGATGAAGTAAAATTTTTTTTGGACGAATCTACAGCAGCATCTTCAGTCCATCTTCAATCCATCTATAACATATTGAGATTCTTCAAATGGAAAATAATGATGTGCTTTGAAAATTCCTTTTTTGTCTTCAATTTTTGTCTATTTTAGTGATTGGTAATTTCCTCCGCTCGTCTCCATCATCATCTAACAAGTTGATGCCATAACAATCATCTTCATTAGTATTGCCACTGTGATGGGATTGATCATCATTAGAGGAACTTGGAGATTTTGGAGGCAACTTGGTGATTGAGAATGTCAGCCAATGCACGACCATATTCTTCTAGTGACTGCATGGCAGCCAAATGAGCTTGGGCTAGTAATATTTGCTAAAAATTTTTAGTAATTTTGTGATTAGGTGATTTTTGATTTTGCCGATTTAGCCAATTCAGAACTACTTTGTTGACGCCTAAAATTTCCTTTTAATTAATTAGGTTTTACTTTATTTTATCCTTTTTATATTATTTTATTTTATCTTTTTTGGATAAAAAAATAATAATGAACGAAAAAACCGAAAAAAAGAGAAAAAAACAAGAAAAAGTAGAAAAAAAGCCCCTCCTCTGGGCCTTCTTGGCCCATTTCCACCTCAGCCCGGCCCATGCGCCCCTTGTCTTCTTCCTCCTTGGCTTCTCCCTTCACGCCTCTGCAGCACACGCGTAGAGAGCGGCAGCTAGGGTTTCGGTGCGTGCGTAGGCCAGTCGGTGACGGATGAGACGTGCCTTCAAAGCAAGCAAGTGGGCGGCCGAGGTGACACCAGTTCGGCCGCACCAAGGCCTGTTGGCACAGAGAATTGGCGGCCAAACCTCTCCGTTGACCGGACTCCCTTGCCTATAAATAGGCGAGCACCACCTCCATTGAAGGACACACGGAAGTGGCGAGAGATCGAGGGATGCAGATCTTCGAAACCTCCCACTGAGAGACTTCAGAAGGGGGGCTGAGGATCAGCAGGTCGAGATGTGAGAGCTCGCGACCGGAGACGAGGGGGAGAGATCCGAGTGGGTGGAGGCTGAGAGAGAGAGAGCGATCGAAAGCGAGCGAGCGTCGCGAGCTTCCCCCGAGAGACTTCAGGGGAGGCCCAAGCGTTCGCAAGCCCAGATTTGAGGGAGAGGGAAGAGATCGGAGCCTGAGCAAGAGAGAAATCCGGTCGTCTACTTGAACGACCTCCCTCCGAGAGACTTCGGGGGAGGCCGACGGCAAGCGAACCTGGAGAGAGAGGGTTGAGGTCCAGATTTGAAAATCCAGGGGCAAGGAGGCCAGATCTGGCTATGCTAGACCAGATCTAGGGGTCGAGCAAGCCCTGTCGTAACACCAGGCCGATTGCTGCTTCTGTTCGGCCATCGACGACACTGATGGATCGCATCCCTCCGGTTGTCGCCCGCGCGCACCGCTCTGACATTGTCTCCGAGTCACGACCCCCGTAGCGTTAGGCCGTTGACGCCGCCGTGCTGTACAAACCAGAGCCTTGAAGCTGACTCGTGCATCTCACCGTGGACAGGTAATGACACTCGCCTCCGCAGCCACCGTCCGTTGCATCACCGCCGCCATCGCTCCCTCTACGAAACCCTAACCCCTCACTAAGAAGGCCCATTACGTCGCCGCCATCGTAAAACGCCGCACCGTCATTTGCTACGTCACCGCCATCGCCAAACGCCGCGCCGTCTTCCGGTGGCGTCCCCAGCCCCTCCACCGGCGCCCGTAGATGGATGAAGAAGCCAACGACCTCGCGTCGGGATGAGTAGGGTTGGGTGCGGCTCACGAAACCGGGTAGGGTTTCGCGAACTAGAGGCGGCTGGTCGTCGGGTCGGGCGTGGGTCTTGACCGGGTAGGGTTCTGGTCAGTTTGGGCCAAGCGGGTTCGGATGCAGGTGGGCCGGTCTCACGCGGATAGAGACCTCTTTTGTTCCTTGGGCTTCAATTAAAATTTTTTGGGTTGGGCTTTTTTTTTTTTAAGCAAAAAAATCTGGGCTGGGCCTGCATTGCAGGCCCGTCCACATTCTTGGGCAGGCGAACCGGATCGGTCCCAACCCGGGAACTCGACCCGGTTCGTTTTTTACATTATTATAATATAATATAATATTTTTAAAATTAAAAAACAAAAAATAATTTATTTTCCAAAAAAATATCAAAAATATCAAAAATATCATATTTTCCCAAAAAAGGCCAAAAAAATCAGAAAAAGCCAAAACATGATTTATATTTTCAGAAAAAGGTCAAAAATCCAAAAAGTCCCTTTTATGTAAAAAAAAAAAAAAAAAATTAGAAAAAGACCTAAAAATATTTTTCTCCAAAAATGCATGGAAAATCCCTCGAACATCCAAAAAAAATCCCTCATCCAAAAAAATCCCAAGGTTTAAATAAGATTAGGTACCGAAAGGGCATTAGTGATTAACTAGTGTAATCAAGTCCCCGATCATAATTTCTCTGGTTGTGCGGGAGTGAGTATTTCTTCCGATACTTCGCTTGGGTTTCTAATCAACCCACCCCAAATCGATTAATGGCGACTCCATTTTAAAAATTGATTTACAGGTTAAAAACTTGAACCATTAAGTCGTGAATTGGTGGACTTGGGAGAGTCCGGGCTTAATAAATTCAGCCGAGCCATTAGCCTCCTTAGGCGCTCATACCCGATTGCGGGCGCCAAAAAAAAAAAAAAAGATCGCTACAGCTTGGCGACTCCGCTAGGGACTTTGAGGACTTAGGTCATTTTTGTATTGTTTAAATTCTTTACTGACTTAGGTTTTTTTCTTTATGAAGGTCAAAAGCTTAGAAATTTATTTTTAATTTTGTTTAAAATATATTGTTTTGTGATTATAAATTATTGTGCATGCTTTACTGTTTTAGCACTACACATGGCACTCACAACCCGGCCGCCGGATCTGGGCCGCCATAGGATTTTTAGGATGGTGTTAAGAAAGATATGACCTCGAACGCGAGACTGCGATGTAGAGATTGCCTTTCTTTTCCCCGAATTTCTTAGCCGAGGTTAGGAGGGTATACTGCTAACGCGAGACTGTGACGGGCGGATATCCTTTTAATTTCAAGCCTTCTGAGTTAGAAATCGAGCCGCACATCTCATGCACATGTCTTTGTGCTTGTCATTTTATTTAAAAATAAAGTGATTTCTTTACTTTTACTTAGTCTTTTTATTGGCTCATGGCAATTTAGGATAAGTTTTTCAAGTCCCAGTTTATATGCGATGGGGAAAGATGATATCTAGTTCATTCCTGCTCCCAAGGCGGAGTTCTTCAGATGGTGGAGTCAATTGGATCAGTTTGCCCAAGAGCGCGTGAAGGCCAAAGTCGGTCATCTCCTATCGCCGATCCAAATCACTGTTCGTCTCGAAGTCATACAAGCCATGGCACATTTCTGGTGCCCGAGGACACTTATTTTTATGTTTGGTAGGTTTGAGCTAACCCTAACCTTGGAGGAATACAGCATCATCACTGGAATGTCTCTTGAGAAAAAGCTCATCAAACCATCGACAGGCGCCCTCCTATGGCGCGGGTTGGCGCGACTTTTAGGATCTAAAATCCATGTCATGAGACAAATTCTTGAAAACAACCATAATACATGCCCTTTAGAATTCGTGAATGCATGTTTTCAAAACCAGCCTATGACCCAAAAAAGTGAAATTTTCCTCTTGGCCTTTTTCAGGCTCATCGTTTTCTCCCATCAAAGAAATGCCATAAGTCCTAAGATGGCATGGATAGTTGATCAAATCTTGAGAGGGGGAAATTATGTCAACATGATTTTAACTGAAACATTCTTGTCTTTTAATCGTTTTAAAGACAACACGGAGAAAATCATGCAAGCCTCTCCTGAAATTTTACAAGTTTGGTTCTTTTCTCACCTAAGCAAATTTTGAGACTTCATGCGGTCATCTGAAACGAATGCTTTCGAAAACCCATTACAAAAATTTATGGTTTTAGGACCATACATTCCCAATCAAAGCTGTTTAAATTGGGTAAACTTCCTAAGAGACCCAGCTCCTGAGGCATTCCAATGGTGTGCTGGTTGGTTCCATAAAAAGAGGGCCTGCTTTGCTTACAAATGCACCCACCCAATTCTGTTGCTTGGCTACACCGGCGCCGTTCCCTATTACCCATATCGGGTGGCACGACAATTTGGAGCCCTTCAGGAGATTCCACCGCCTTCCGAAAGGAGAATTCCTCCAGTCCTTTTCAACACAAGCCATGACATGCAGTCGAAATTTCTATCGTTGAGGAAACTTGGGACAAGTGCCATCGCAAAAGGATCGTGATACCTGAAGGGCTTGAGGGAGAAGAAAAAGCCCACCATGCCTTTGCGGCCTACATCCACAATCATCACATCCCGACAAGGTGGAAGCCATTGGTCCCTCGCTCAATCAGAGAAAGCAGCCCGCACGAGCAAGTAGAGCTTATGCAAAGGATATGTGAATAGGCCAGATACTCATCTCAGAGCTAGTCCAAGAAAGCAAGCAGCCTTTGCAGGAACAAGGCTCCCTGTCGCATATAAATTAGCAGTTGTGTCTCCCCTAGTGTTAATATCGTGAAAATCTTGTCTCATTGTTTAAGGACTTTTGTTTAATATCTAGCATTTCATTATGTCATTTCAATTTCAAGTTTTAGATGTCAAAAGTTTGCGGTCTATAAAATCCTCTTTTGATAAATAAAAAATAGTCAGACCATTGCCACAGGTCAATCTCTGTTTATTTTTGTGCTCATTCATTGTTTTCGCAACAACAGGTAATTATGAATTGCCGGCCACCAATCGCCCGCGAATGGCCTCATGCAATAGGGCCCGATCAAAATGATGTACAAAATTGCCTCATTAACATTGAAGACGGCGTAGGACAGATGTCCATTGTCCATCAACAACTCTTGAGACAAATAAAATCTACTCAAGCTGAGCCCAACTCTATAGTTGCCTTAAACACCATCATGACACCCGCAAATTTGCCAAAAAATAGTCAGTACCATAGACAATTTGAAAGGATCATGAAAAAGTTAAGCTAGCTGTAGGAGCAGAATCCCATGGACCTATCCAATTACGCCAGCATTGAGATCCCTGAAAAACTCAAAGCACCTGAATGTGAAAGGTATGCTGATACCTCCCGCCCAGAGACCTACTTCAGGCCTACTTGGTCCGAAGGATGATTCAATCGTACCAATCAAGCTTTACTGGCCCTGCCTTGCGATGGTATATTGTTAGGAAGATTAGTCCCTTAAAACTTGGAGGGAACTAATTCATATTTTTCACCAAGAGTATAATATTGACATCATCCCTGACATTACCTTGCCTTACAAAGAACTGATGATCGCGGAGCACGAGGAGCCATTAGTTGCTGAGGTAGGAGAGGAACATGTTAATGAAGCCTTGCATAATAAATGGACGACTGAGCAACATCCTGTTACTGAGAAGTTTCCCACTAGGAAAAACAAGGAGCCTTTGTACGAGATCAAAGATACAGAGTCTGTTCAAGATCGGGACACGACTGGACAACTCCCCAAGCTTACTGCAAGAGCTAGGGTCCAAAGAATGTCAACCCCCATCAACCTAAAAAGTGAGTCACAGAGTGAAACTCTAATATCTCTCACTTCCCTTGATAGAAGCGAGCCAGTGAAACGCAAGGCCTTACTCAAAAGGTCTGGACCAGGGGCCAAAAAAAGAAAGCCTAAGCAAATCAATTCAGCATCCGCCGACGAGCCACCGTACCAAAGCTTCGAGCGTTCCCAAGAATGCAACTTTGAAGGCTACCATCCCCTAGAGTACAACCCTGAAGACTTCTCGTCCCTAGAATACAATCCTAAGGACTTCCAACGTTATTTTAACAATGAAACTGACGATTTATCGTATAACTGTTTCCTGCTCTCACCTGAAGATAAAGGCCCCTCAGAGGAGGAAACGTATGTCTTTATCTGCTACGATCCTAACGAGGTACTAAGCTCATCACCTGACCATGAGGATAGCTTAAATGCCTCATCCTCCTTCGGTAATTTTGACCCGGAAGAAAGTAATGGGGTAATCTCGATAGAGTCCAGCTTCTCTGAAGCGGAAAGATTCACCACTACGATGAACATGTAGTGGGAAAACTAGTGGCCTAACCAAGACATATCAGGTTCGTCTTGCCCTTGTAAGACCCTAATCCCCATAAAAATGTGGATACCCAATCTTTGCAAGTACAACGACACTACTTGCCCCGTGGCTTACTTGCAGTATCTCCACGTTGAAATGAGTCAGTACTATGGCTCGATGTCATTCACAACCCAGGCATTCCAAGAAACTCTCACGGGATCCGCATTGCAATGGTTCATCACAACAAGTATTTACCTCATAAAGGATTGGAGGGAGCTGTCTTCCACATTCTTACATCAGTACCAAAACCAGATTGGAACTGAGCTGCCTTGTGAGAGTTTGGCCCACTTCAGAAGAGGACCAATGGAAGATTTTCGAGCGTATGCAAGGAGGTGGAGGGCTTTCATGATGCAAATCCACCCTGAGCTAGTTGAAGAAGAGTTGACAAAACAGTTTATAGAAGTTTTGTCCTGCAAGCATCACTGTTGGCTGTGTGGGTTACACTTCCGTAGCTTCAACGAAGTAGTCATCGCATGCGAATACTTCGAGTCTACTGAAGGCGAGGAATTCAAAGATGCTTAGCTTCAAGACTAGCATTATCAAAGCACTCCTTTACACAGGAGTTTTCATGGGTTTTACTTGTTTTTATAATTTCATGTTTCTTATTTTGTCTAGTGTGCTACTGTTGTATTTTCCATTTCAAGTACTCTAATGTATAATTCTAGTATTTTGTTTTGAGAGCATGAGGCGATACTCCAAACCAGCCCAATGATGTTATCCAACCATGAAAAGAAAATATCATCCAAGGAAAATATTGAGGGCTAGGCTTCCTCATACTTTTTCTCCCCCAAAGACGTATTTTGAAAATAAAAAATATTTCATCACTCAAAAGCTTTTGTCAAAACAAGATGATAAATTTAAGCACGTTTGTTTTTCTAATCCTCTCATTTTATGTTTCAGAACATCATCCCCTTTGATTTAGTATGACAAAAGGCATTTGAAACTAGCACATCGTGTGAATTGACCAAACCCGAGAACACATTTTCAAGAAAGCGGGGGCAAACAGAAAGGAGCATCCCATTTCAAAAAAGGGTAAGTCTTATTCCCTTAACATGATATTGAGAATGACAACCCCTCTCTTTTATTTTCAGGATACAAAAGGTGAGATGTAATAGATACATGCATACAGTTGAAATCAAAGCATCCATGACATGCCTCACTCCTGCCTAGCTCCATCTTAAGCCAACGGACTATCTTGTTGCACGATATGCCCAAACAGCTAGATGTTATAGTTTTAACTTCGACGAGCCCAGAAGCATAAGGAAGAAGTTCCTTCTCTTCCTTTAAAGTGAATATTGTCAGCAGGGAGAAAATCTAGACAGTTAAGGCAATCTATAGCCCCACACCTTGGACAATGACTTTGAAATCTAGAAGCTTCACTCCGGACGATATTCTTCCAAGGAGTAATTGCCATCAAAAAGTTTGAGATTTTTTGATCTCAGATTCCATAGAAGCTTGAGGTACATGACTTTTGCCCAATGATGCTATAGTTAAAGGTAGAAGAAGAAATTCCATAGAAGGAAGGCGTTGAAGATGAATCAACGACCAGCAATCATGCATACATGAGGAAGGCCAACTGAAGGAAACATTGAACCATGCCAAGATAAAGAGGTCATCGTCGACATTCAAATATTCTTAGGAGTCAACAAATACAAACTCTGGAGAAGGGCAATTTGTTATTGTTTCCAATACTCCCACTATCTGAACCCGCTTTTGACGTATTTTCCCTATTTGACAGGGAGCATCACAACTCAAGAACCAAACTCAATGGGTAGGTTTGGCAAATCAATATTGGCCAAGCTAGTACGTGGAAATGACACACATCAAATTCACCTAGCTTCGTGTAAAAAGACATGTCATCCAGGAGCCAATTCAGAGAATAATTGACCTAACGAAGCAAAGGACATAAGACTTCGTGTCCCTCTCTCACTTCAGGTTCACCCAATCATCTGCAAACCAGTGAAGGGTAATGTTGTATCACGTCCAAATTATTTGACTCTTGAAAGAGTTTCTGACTAACATGATCCCATTTATCTATTGCAAGATCACCTGGTTGTTAAAGATACGAATAACAAATCAAGGAAAGACATATCAAACTTTGATAAGCTCTCCTAAGCGAAATGGCGTCTTGAGTAATCATCAAAGGGCAAAAGCAAAGATGCCCGATCAGATTCTCAATCTTTGGCTGATCATTCATGTGTCATATCCCTAATCAATAGGGACAACTATCGACTAGGGCTGAGCGCGGCTCCCGGGTTACCCGGGAACCGGAACCGAATCGGAGGAGGGTCCGGTTCGGTTCCCGGTTCCAAGGGGGACTGGTTTCGATTCCGGTTCCCTTTTTCTAGGAACCAGGAGTTCCGGTTCTGATTCTGGTTCCAAGCGGAACCGGAACCGGAACCTGTTTCGGAACCGGAACCGGAACCGGTTACTTAGGGCAGAAAAAGCTCGACCTTGGATGTTCTAGCGACTTGTATGTGATGTTCTAGTTGAAGTTTGGCTTCGGCCTCTAAATGAAAGTTGTAAAGGACTTCTTGCAGTATAACATACTTAAATTTGGGACAAAAAAAACAAGTATAAGTGGGTGAAATCGTTATTCTTTGGAAAGACTAGATCTGGAGATTTTGGGACCAACCCTTGATGAATGCATGGACTGTAAGGCAACCTTTTTGTCGAAATTTCACTTCAGTTTCTTAACAAAAGTTGTAAAGGACATCCTGAGGTACCACATATCAAAAATTTAGAGAAAAAAACAAGAATAGGTAGGTGAAATCGTGGTCCTTTGGAGATGGTTAGATTTGGAATTATGGTACTACGAACAGGGATTTTAACCGTCCATATTTAATTATCTAGGACGAATTTGACTTCGATGTTTTCATGAAGTATCTACCTTATGGTCTTGGCTATCACATAGTCAAATTTCATAATTTTTGAAGATCATTTGGGTATTTAATCGGAAATGTTTCTAAAACTGTGCAATCTGATGTGTTCGGATCTTGTAAGTTGCAATGCGTGGACTATATCATTTTGTATGAGGTTCTTTTGGAAATGTGTTCCGCATAAAATATCTCTCTTCATGTCTTCCCTACAACATATTTAAATTTCGTAATTTTTGTAGTTCATTTGCCTATTTAACCAAAAAAATTTCAAAAACTGTGCAAGTAGAGAATAGGAAAAGTAAATCGATTTTATCTTTTAATCCAGAACGAATTGGACTACGATTTCTTCATGAAACTTGTACCTCTATGTCTTAGATACAACATGTCCAAATTTCAGTATTTTCTGAGTTCATTTAAGGGTTTAATCAAAATTGTTTTCAAAACTTGTACCTCTAGACATTCTTGTTCTAGTGGTGTTTTATTTCTACTTTCTAGTTTGCTATTTGTTTTGAAATTTCTAATTATATTCTATTATTGTTGTGCAGTGCGAAGTTAATGTATCAAGATAACATGTCAATGGGAAGTTACTGTGTAGTATACACGTACATTATAGTTTTTTTTTGGTAACGTGCGCACACGTTATATTTTTTTTGGTAACGTGCGCATATGTTATAGTTTTTTTTTTTGATAACGTGCGCGTACGTTATAGTTTTTTTGGTAACGTGCACGTACGTTATAATTTTTTTGGGTAACGTGCGCATATGTTATAGTTCAAATCTGAAAATAACAAAAAAAAAAAGGAACCTGTTGGAACTTGGAATCGACCCTGGAACCTGTGATAGGGTAGGTTCCAGGTTCTTAGTTACCACGAGTAGGTTCCAAGTTCCTCATTTTGAGGAACCTATACCCGAGGATAGGTTCCAGGTTTCAGACGGAACCGAACCGAAACCTGGAACCGCTCACCTCTACTATCGACAACCATTTGCGAATAACCCTTTTGATGCTCAAAATTTAACATATTTGGAAACACCATTATGTTAACTCTTAAAGTTGTCAATAGGGTCTTTTTCGAGTCAAAACCATTCACTTGTTTTGAAGAATTCAAACTCCATCATATTTAAAATGTTGCATGTCATTTCCAGATGAATTTTGCAAGATGATTTTGTCTGTCTAAGTCACTGATTTCACTGAGGACTATTAGAATAGACAGCTAAGTAAAGAATATAAGATTGATTGAGCATGCTGGATGAGGTACGTTAGAATGATGAAATGCAAGTCATATCCTACACACAGTCCCCCATCTATATACTTGTGAAATGAGTGCAGAAAATTCCACGACTATAGGATAAAGAGTTCTCTCGCGAATGGTACGATAACCAAAGTAGTGAGAGGCATTCCATCACTCACTTTGAGCCCGATACACTGACAAATTTCTGCCATACTCCCGTCAAAGAACCACCCCACACTGGGGCAAGTTGAAAGCAAGTCAGCATCGCAACGTAAGAAAGGGGATAGAAATTTCCTTGCTTGCACTTGCATCAATCTTCGAGTGTCTTTATTGCATATGAACACTTGCGTTAATTTAAGTGCCCTAGACTCATGAAGAGCAATTCTTTCTTTACGCACTTGTATCCATTGTATGACCCAATTGAGTCTGTAAATTCACCCTCACATGGAGGCAAAGCAGAAATTGTTGCCACTCGAGCAGTATAATCAGAAGCGCTAGCAAAAGATGAAGACTCAATAGTTTAATAAAGACGTTTGCTTGAACTTGTCAAGATCAGTTCCTCAAGCAACAAGAACAAAAACTGGGGCATAAAAAAGCAGTGTACCTGGTAAAAGCAAGGTCAATGTCCATGAATGAAAAATTGAAAAGAGGAATGGGGGCATAAAAAAGCAGTGTGCCTGGTAAAAGTAAGGCCAATGCTCCAAACAAAAAACACAGCCATTTGTACTCCCAAGAGAAATTGCTGTTATGGTCCATAGAACCTTTATCGGACCGTGAGAAGAAAGACCGGTGACAAATGCCAAGGCGATCACTAGCTCTTACCCCTTTTACACATGAGCCAAGCCTACGTTGCATCCCATTATAAAAGTCTCTTCAGACTAGGGCATTTCAATTAACGTAGGATTTCATATGTTTAAAAGCATCGCTTGAAGAAGTACAAGTAAGATTATTCTATCTCTTTTCGCAGGATTATTGACTGATAAACTCGGAGATGATTGTGCAACATTTCGTCCATCAGCTTCGACCTTGATGGTCCCCTTTGATGAGCCGCTAACCAAGACTTCATCACAGTTTCAACAAAGACCCCTCACATTGGTAAAGCCGTATCATTTGCGAGAATACTCGGACCCCTGTTGACATGATGACGGTGAGATAGTGTGATCCTTATAAATCTTACATCAATGGTCAGGATAAAGCAGCCTTTCCCATGAGAGTGAGTGAAAAGTCATTTCAGACTGAAAGTCCCTCATTGGGCATGCTCAAGACATCTACATTCTAAATAAAGATTGTCTTTCAAAATTTCCCTGGTGGAAATCAGATGATGCAAAATTGACAAAATTATCATGCATGAATCTCATTTGAACTCATGAATTTACAGCATATACAATCATTGTGCATATTGTGCAAATAGCAAACATACTCTCAGAGATCAGAGATATTGCTAGGAAAGCATATCTCTATCTCCATTTGTCTTAAAGTACCTACCACTGTCCAGATACTCTCTTATTGACACTCAACCTATTTGAGTCGTCCATCGAGTTTGGGTGCTTACTGCTATCTAAGTATCCCTATTGTCTTTAAGTACCGGCCATCGTTCGGATACTCCCTTTTCCTGACACTCGACCTATTCGAGTTGTCCTCAGAGTATTGATACTTGTGACTGACCAAGTATCCCTTTATCGTTGAGTACCTACTGCTATCTAGGTATTCCTATTGTCTTTGAGTACCGGTCACCGTTCGGATACTCCATTTTCCTGACACTCGACTTGTTCGAGTTGTCCCCAGAGTATTGATACTTGTGACTGATCAAGTATCCATTTATCTTTGAATACCTACTGCTGTCTAGGTATCCATATTGTCTTTGAGTACCGGCCACCGTTCGGATACTCTCTTTTCCTGACACTCGACCTGTTCGTGTTGTCCCCAGAGTATTGATACTTGTGACTGACCAAGTATCCCTTTATTGTTGAATACCTACTGCTGTCTAGGTATCCCTATTGTCTTTGAGTATCGACCACCGTTCGGATACTCCCTTTTCCTAACACTCGACCTGCCCGAGTTGTCCCCAAATGATATAGCAGCTGTTCAAGCATTCCATTGCTTTGCTTGGCACCACCGTCCAGGTATGCTTTCTAGCACTTGGACCAACCTGAGTGGTCCCAGATCATATCATTAAATATTTGTGTTCATCTAAGTATTCCAGTACTTTGTACACCTGTGGCTATCCAAGTGTTCCACCCCTTTTAAGTGCCTGCGGCAATCCAGGTAAGCCTTATACCACATTCAAGTTTATAATACCAGGAGGTGAGAGACCTTCACGAATATGCGGGGCACGTCCTTGATATTCCCATTACCAGGAGGTGAGAGACCTTCATGAATATGCGAGGCACGTCCTTGATATTTCCAATCACCAGGAGGTGAGAGATCTTTACGAATATGCGGGGTATGCCCTTGATATTCCCAATTACCAAGAGGTGAGAGACCTTCATGAATATCCAAGGTATGTCCTCGATATTCCCTTTACCATGAGGTGAGAGACCTTCATGAATATCCAAGGTACGTCCTCGATATTCCCAATTACCAGGATGTGAGAGACCTTCATGAATATCCAAGGTATGTCCTCGATATTCCCTTTACCATGAGGTGAGAGACCTTCATGAATATCCAAGGTATGTCCTCGATATTCTCAATTACCAGGATGTGAGAGACCTTCATGAATATCCAAGGTAAGTCCTCGATATTCCCAATTACCAAGAGGTGAGAGACCTTCACGAATATTTCATGAATATCCAAGGTACGTCCTCGATATTCCAACTACCAGGAGGTGAGAGACCTTCACGAATATCCCAGGTACGCCCTCGATATTTCCCAATTGCCAAGAGGTGGGACACTTTCATCCAAGGTATGTCCTTGATATTTCCAATTATCAAGTACCCCTTCGATGCTTGTGAATGTCTAAATATCCCCAAAGAATTCATACTTGTGATCATCCAAGTACCCCGTCAATGCCTATGGTCAGCCAAATACCCATTTTGATGCCTGCAAAGGCCCAAATACCCTTCAGGTTAGTACTTGTGAATATCCAGGTACTCTTTGATATGCTTGTGAATGTCCAGGTATCTTCTAGAATCAATGCCTCGAGAAAGGTCAGCGCATCTTCCTGAGAAAAGTCGGGTACCAGCTATTGTCTTTCACAAAGATCAGACATCCCTTCAAAACAGATGCCCTGAGAAAGGTCGACGCATCTCTCGAGAAAGGTCGGGTACCAACTGGTGTCCTCGATGCAAATCAGGCACCCACAAATGAGATGCCCTGAGAGAGGTCAGTGCATCTCCTGTCAAGGCGATCGAAGAAAGGTTCGGGTCTTAGACAAATCATTGATTGTTTTAACAGGCGACCGAAGAATGGTTCGGGTCCTGGAGAAGCAATTTCCCGTCACGGTGATTGAAGAATGGTTCGGGTCCGAGACAAACCACTGATTGCTCTAACAAGCAACCGAAGAATGGTTCGGGTCCTGGAGGAGCAATCTCCCATCAAGGCGACCGAAGAAAGGTTTGGGTCCTAGACAAATCATTGATTGTTTTAACAGGCGACCGAAGAATGATTCGGGTCTTGGAGAAGCAATTTCTCGTCACGGTGACCGAAGAATGGTTCGGGTCCGAGACAAACCACAGATTACTCCAACAGGCGACCAAAGAATGGTTCGGGTCCTGCAGGAGCAATCTCCCGTCAAGGCGACTGAAGAAAGGTTCAGGTCCTAGACAAATCATTGATTGTTTTAACAGGTGACCGAAGAATGGTTCGGGTCCTGGAGAAGCAATTTCCCATCACGGCAACTGAAGAATGGTTCGGGTCCGAGACAAACCACTGATTGCTTTAACAGGTGACCGAAGAATGGTTTGGGTCCTGGAGGAGCAATCTCCCATCAAGGCGACCGAAGAAAGGTTCGGGTCCTAGACAAATCATTGATTGTTTTAACAGGCAACCGAAGAATCGGGTCCTGGAGAAGCAATTTCCCATCACAGCGACCGAAGAATGGTTCGGGTTCGAGACAAACCACTGATTACTCCAACAGGCAACTGAAGAATGGTTCGGGTCCTGGAGGAGCAATCTCCCGTTGAGGCGACCAAAGAAAGGTTCAGATCCTAGACAAATCGTTGATTGTTTTAACAGGCGACTGAAGAATGGTTTGGGTCCTGGAAAAGCAACCTCCTCATATCACCAGGTAAGATGACACCTTGATACTTGCCAAACTCGGGGTTCACACCCTATCTCACTCACCCTCGGTAAGTAGCTACAGGTATCTTTTTATCTGTTTTAGTATATGTAATGTTATATTGCTCTTTTTGCATAGGATAATAGGTCCTAAGTAAAATATAATTTGTTACGCATGAATGGATAAAATTTAGGCATCAGTTTGTCTTTGAATGCAACCTTTACGAGCTCACCTTCAAAGAGGGGTAGCTGTTGACGCCTAAAATTTCCTTTTAATTAATTAGTTTTTACTTTATTTTATTTTATATTATTTTATTTTATCTTTTTCGGATAAAAAATAATAATGAACGAAAAAACCGAAAAAAATAGAAAAAACAAGAAAAAGTAGAAAAAAGCCCCTCCTCTAAGCCTCCTCGGCCCATTTCCGCCTCAGCCGGGCCCATGCGCCCCTTGTCTTCTTCCTCCTTGGCTTCTCCCTTCATGCCTCTGCAGCACACGCGTAGAGAGCGGCAGCTAGGGTTTCGGTGCGTGCGTAGGCCAGTCGGTGACGGATGGGATGTGCCTTCAAAGCAAGCAAGTGGGCGGCCGAGGTGACGCCGGTTCGGCCGCACCAAGGCCGGTCGGCACACAAAGAATCGGCGGCCAAACCTCTCCATCGACCGGACTCCCTCGCCTATAAATAGGCCAGCACCACCTCCATTGAAGGACACACGGAAGCGATGAGAGATCGAGGGCTGAAGATCTTCGAAACCTCCCACTGAGAGACTTCAGAAGGGGGGCCGAGGACGAGCAGGTCGAGATCTGAGAGCTCGCGGCCGGAGATGAGGGGGAAAGATCCGAGCGGGTGGAGGCTGAGAGAGAGAGCGATCGAAAGTGAGCGAGCGTCGCGAGCTTCCCCCGAGAGACTTCAGGGGAGGCCCAAGCATTCGCAAGCCCAGATCTGAGGGAGAGGAAGAGATCGGAGCCTGAGGTCTAGATCTAAAGATCTAGGGGCAAGGAGGCCAGATCTGGCTGTGCTAGACTAGATTTAGGGGTTGAGCAAGCCCTTTCGTAGCACTAGGCCGATTGCTGCTGCCGTTCGGCCATCGACGACACTGATGGATCGCATCGCTCCAGTTGTCGCCCGCGCACACCGCTTCGACACCGTCTCCAGTTGCGACCCCCTGCAGCGCTAGGCCGTCGACGCCGCCGTGCTGTACAAACCAGAGCCTTGAAGCCGACTCGTGCATCTTGCCGTGGACAAGTAACGACACTCGCCTCCGTAGCTACCGTCCGTTGCATCACCGCCACCATCGCTCCCTCCGCGAAACCCTAACCCCTCACCGAGAAGGCCCATTACGTCGCCGCCATCGTAAAACGCCGCACCGTCATTCGCTACGTCACCGCCGTCGTCAAATGCCGCGCCGTCTTCCAGTGACGTCCCTAGCCCCTCCATCGGCGCCGTAGACGGATGGAGAAGCCAACGACCTTGCGTCGGGATGAGCAGGGTCGGGCGCGGTTTGCAAAACTGGGTAGGGTTTCGCGAACCAGAGGCGGCTGGTCGTCGGGTCGGGCATGGGTCTTGACCGGGTAGGGTTATGGTCGGTCCGGGCCAAGCGGGTTTGGACGCGGGTGGGCTAGTCTCACGCGGATAGGGACCTCTTTTTTTCCTTGGGCTTCAATTAAAAATTTTTGGGCCGGGCTTTTTTTTTTTTAAAGAAAAAGCAAAAAAATTTGGGCTGGGCCTGTGTTGCAGGCCCGTCCACATTCTTGGGCAGGCAAACTGGATTGGTCCCAACCCGGGAACCCGACCGGGTTCGTTTTTTACATTATTATAATATAATATAATATTTTTAAAATAAACAAACAACAATTAATTTATTTTCCAAAAAAATATCAAAAATATCAAAAATATCACATTTTCCCCAAAAAGGCCAAAAAATCAGAAAAAGCCAAAAAATGATTTATATTTTCAGAAAAGGGTCAAAAATCCAAAAAGTCCCTTTTATGTTAAAAAAATTAGAAAAAGACCTAAAAATATTTTTCTCCAAAAATGCATGGAAAATCCCTCGAACATCCAAAAAAATCTCAAGGTTTAAATAAGATTAGGTACTGAAAGGGCATTAGTGATTAGCTAGTGTAATCAAGTCCCCGATCATAATTTCTCTGGTTGTGCAGGAGTGAGTATTTCTCCCGATACTTCGCTTGGGTTTCTAATCAACCCACCCCAAATCGATTAGTGGTGACTCCATTTTGAAAATTGATTTACAGGTTAAAAACTTGAACCATTAAGTCGTGAATTGGTGGACTTGGGAGAGTCCGGACTTAATAAATTCAGCCGAGCCATTAGCCTCCTTAGGCGCTCATACCCAATTGTGGGCGCCGAAAAAAAAAAGAGGTCGCGACATACTTTCTCGAAAAGATTTTATTTGAATTTGAAATTATCCCACCACTTAGTCCTTTCCTAAGTAGGTGGAGGGGGTGTGAAGGATAAGAAGACTATCTATAGTTAAATTCTCAAGCTGTTACCTAGGAAACTCAGAAATTGATGAAAAAATGCATAAGATTTGAAAATTGTGATTCATGATTGGTTGGTTTGAAATGGGTGTGAAAAATTTTCAAGTTGGTTTTAAACTGGGGAGATAATATTTCAATGACAAGACTAAAGTGACTTCACCATTTTTGGAACCAAAAAAGTAATTATTCAATATTAAAATCTATTTTGAAATAAAAAAGCCAAATGTGACAATCATCTTCATTTTGATGGAAAAAAAAAAAACATTTCACCAGGTTTCTCGATAATACCAATAAGTGAAGTTGGAAGATATGGTAATTTGGTAGTTAGTCTAGCTTTGAATCATAATTATGTATGATGATTGGGCTTTCACATATCTAGGGGTATGAGTTAAAGGATTGTGGTTGTTGAATGAGTGATATTATTTGGATTTTTAGATGATGCAAAATGTTTAAATGTGATAGATTTGGTTTCAACAAGAATTTGTTTATAATAAGCTTGCGATTTTGATAGATCATTGGTGGATAATGCCAATTTTCTAGGGAAACATGTTTTGCATAAACTTTAGGATTTTCATGATGGAAATATCTTTCGGCTACCATGAGATCTTGATGTTGGCTTTTGGTGATGAATTGTGATTTGGCTAAAGATTGTGATGTGGTTGCAGAAATAGTTGAGGTAGAGGGCTTTGCTATCACAGAGGAAGGAGATGGTTTTATGACAATTTCACTATTTATCTTTTCAAGTGATTGTGATTCTCTTGGATCGTGAGAGGCTAATGGTGATGGATTTAAAGTGATCTCAATTTGTTTTGATGGATTTTCTTAAGCAACGTTTGCCCAAATTTTGATCGGAGTGGATAATGACAATGATTTTTGGGTTTGTGATCTAGATTGAGCTTTGTATTATGATGAAACTGTTTTTGATTTTGCTTGGGAGAGTAATGGAGACAAGTATGGAGTAAGATCATGAGATATAGATTGTGATAATGCTATTTATTGGGCTTTGATTGTATCTAACCATATCTATAACTATTGAGATGATTGTGATGATGGTGGTAATAGTGGTGGTGATTATTAGACTTTAGGTGATTGTTGAGCTTTCATTATATCTAACCAAGCTTGGAGCTGGTCTATTGTTGGTGATTGGGGTTGTGATTTTGAGGTGCCGGCAATGGCTTTGCCTTTATCTTTTTTGGACTTTGGCATTGTTTTCCTTGCAAAAATTCTTTTGTTAGAAAATTAGGTGAAGAATTTGATGATCAATTAATGAATTCAATAGCAAAATCAAAGACAGATAATATGGCTTCAAAAATTTGTTTTGAAGCAATATTTAAAACATTTTTATTTGTAATACTTCTTTTGTTGATTTACAATCAATACATAATAAGAACTTTTGATTAAAAGATCACCTTGGAATTTATATATTGCCAAAACAATGGCTAATATTTCTTTTTTGATGGTAGAGTAATTTGTTGAGTTTGGTTCCAATGTTTAGAAACAAATTGTGCTATTTGTTCTTTATTATTTTTTACTTGTTTTAGAATACCTCCATAACTTATGTCTGAAGCATCTATTTCTACTATTTTGAAAGTAGAAGGATTGGCATGATGGAGGCGAGGTATTTCTTTAACATGAGTTTTGATTTGTTTAATAATATTAGTGTGAGCTAAAGCCCATGGTGGAGGTTTTTTTTTTTTTTTTAATCTTGGATGTGATGGTTAACATAAAATATCAATATTTAGGAAAAAATCTGTAATATAATTAAGACTTCCTAAGAATCTTTGCAATTGGATTTTATCTTTAATTTCGTCAGGAAATTTTTCTGCAAAAAGGATTGATCTTTCAATTGGGATGATAGTTCCTTGAGAAATATAATGTTCTAAGAAGCTAATTCTTGCTAGAAAAAGTGATATTTTAGTTGAGGAGACTATTAAGCCATTTTTCTTAATAATACTTATGAATACCAAGATATGTTTAAAGTGTTGATCTATACTAGAAGAAAAAAAAAAAAAAATTAAAACATTATCTATATAAACTAAAATATATTCAAAGTAAGGATTAAAAATATCATTCATTATTCTTTGAAATTTAGAAAGAGCATTTTTCAAATCAAAGAGCATTACATTTCATTCATATTATCCAAATGGTACTGTAAATATTTTTTTATATCAATTTGATTAATCTATTTGAATTTGCCAAAATCCAGATTTCATATCAAATTTTGAAAATATTTTTGAGTTATAAAGTCGGTTTAGTTAATCCTTTTTGTTTAGAATTGGATATCTAATCCATTTTAATGCTTTGTTCAAAGGTTTATAATTGATAACTAACATGGATACTCCTCTTTCTAATTCAACATTTTTATTGACATAGAAAGTAGAGCAATTCCAAGGTGACTAGTTGTTTTTAATTAATTTCTTATCTAATAAGTCTTGAATTTCCTTTTGACAAAATTGTAAAACTTTTTGATTCATTCGAGTCGGTCAAACTTTTGTTGGAATTTATTTTTCCGAGAAATTTGGTTCATAAAGAAGACTAACAATATGTTTTTTTTCCTTTCCCAAAACACATTGGGTAAGGTAGAACAAATATTTTGTTTGATATTTTTTTGGAGAGAATAAATTTTTTCTTTTATTTTTGGATCAAATAATTTTTCTTCTATCTTTTTGAATTCCAAATCATCTTTTAAATATTGAAGTTGATCTTGTTTGTTTTTTATGAGACAATTTATTTCACTAATTGAATTTTCTTGTAATATATTAAAATTCTTGTCTGTGGTTTAGTAATGAATTCAAAAGTAATGTTTTTATCTAAAGCTCGTGTTTCAATTCCCTCATTGGTAACGGTGAAAGGTTGGATTAATTGGATAAAGGGTGTTCTTAGTATCACATTTTGTCTCATATCTTTAACTAAAAGAAAAGATATTTTATATGACATTTGCTTTTTATTATTATTTATTTTGTAGAAGCTCTAGGCAACTTGGAACTTATTCTAAGTTTGTCTCTTGAGGCTGACTTTAATGATTCCGTAGTTTTGTGAAAATATTTTATTGGTATCAAGCCTTCTCTTATACAATTAAGATTAGCTCCCATATCAAAAAATGCTGTGATATCAATAGTGAATTTATCATTGATTTTTATTGTTATTTTTATTATCCATTTTCTCGATATTATTTCTGATAAAGTCATTAAAAAATTAGGATAAGTGTTATTGGTTGGATTTTCTTCTTCCTTTTCTTTTCCCTTTTCTATTTTAGATTTTATTGCCAAAATTTCTTTTTGTATTTGGGCTTGGGTATCTTTGAGAGCTTTTATTTCTAATTTTTGCTAATTTATTTCATTATTGAGATCATTTATATTAATATAGGTCTAGATTGAATTTTCTTATTTCTATTAAGAATATCTTTGAAATTATAAGTTGTATTAGAATTAGTTGGGATCTTCATAGAAGACTGAAGTTGATCTAAATATTGTTTTTTGGCTTTTGAATCCAATATATTATCAGCTGTTTCTAACAAGTATTGTTCTTCCTTTGTTAGAATATTGATTTCAAGTGTCGGTTCTTTAGGAGAGGAATTATTTTCTTTAGATTCTAATGAAGTTTCTATCTTGTTGATTTCGAGGCTTGCTTCTTCAGGATAGTCTTTTGAAGAAGAATCATCATCTGTAGTAGCCATGATGTTATTAAGTTGACAGAGAATCTCCTAATCTATGGAGAGTTCATTTAATCTTTTGTTTATACGGCAATATTTAAAAATATGCCTTCTTACTTTTACCAAAAAAAAAAAAAAATATGCCCTCTTTCCCCACAATTGTAACATTTAATGTCTCTGTTAATTTTTATTTTTGGTTTTTGTTTGGGTTTATCATGTTTATTGGTTTGTGATTTATTTTTGTAATGATTTTTAGATTTTCCTTTTTCAGAAGGACAATGGCCCTGTTTGGTTTGGCCTTTCAAATGGGCTTTGGGACTCTAAAATCCCTTGGCCAAATGCAAACGTGTTTGGTTCGACTTTTTGGATGACTTTGGCAAGATGCAATTGCATCTCTAAATGGCTCTAAAGACCCTTAGCCCAAAGCAGGTCTGGAGGTACTTTGGGAAGTTGCATATTCGGAATGCAAGTCCCCGGTATTGTTCATCTTCTCCAAAACTACTGCACGGAAGTTGATCGGAGGTCGACAATCGCTGGCCAAGGGGTCGCGCGTGCCAACGACCGCTGCTTGAGGGTTGCTCGACCTTAGCGACCTTCGCCGGACCCTAGGCGACGCTTGGGTCGCGCAACCCATGTGACTGATGGCTTGAATCAACCTCGGGCGATCGTCGCCTAGGGTCGCGTGACCCAGGCATCCCCAGGCAGCTGTCGCTTGGGTTGCGCGACCTCAGGCGGTCGTTGCCTGGGGTTGTGCGACCCCAGGTGACCATCCGAGGGCCAAATCTGGCCATTCGACCACCAGATCGGATGCTTTGGCCACCAGATCTGGCGGTCCGGCAGCCAAATCCGACGGTCTGGTGGCCAGACTTTAAAAAAAAAATACAAATATTTTTTTTTATCTTTTTAATTTAATAAAAGTCATTTACAAATGCAAATTTTACCAAATAGTATTTTGGCCAAAGTTGTATCTCAATGCAAATTTTACCAAATGATATTTGCATTTTGGAAAAACCCCCTTAACTCAAAGGTATTTACATTTTGGCAAATGCATTTCCCAAAAGCCAAACCAAACGGGCCCAATTTCCTTTATATTTTGGTTTTGATGGAGTGTATTAAGGATCCTATTGTGCATAGAAATGTCCTAAATCTTTTTTTCTTTTTATTTCTTTAATTGCTTTTGTAATTTTATTGAATTACACATTTGGGTTCCTTGTCTATGAGCATAAGAAATTAGGTCTCCATATGATAATAAGTGATAAGGAATTTGGCCATCATATTCTTATCTTATTTGATTATGAACCCCATCTCCTATTAAACGGGGTAAACCAGCTAAGAATTTTTCCTTTCAAAATGGTTGGTTTATGTCTAGTCTAACCAAAACTCTTTGTAGAAAAAGATCCTTATATTCTTGGAATCTCCCTAAAGATTTGCATTTCATGTTTGAAAGAGGATCTTGATTTATGTTTTCTATATGGGAAGGATCTCCTATGAAATGCTATGATATAGAATAGATGAGCGTATCGACAACATCTTGAAAGGCTTGCCCATTGGCATCTTCAATATGTTGTCCATAAGAGTCTATTTATTTCAAGAATTAATTCACTTTCAAACTCTTCATTAGATTTTTCAAGGACATTTATTTGAGCTAGGGGGAGATATATTGATTAACTTGATATTTTCTTTTAATAGGTTTGTCACCCCATTTTTGTCCAAAAAGACATTGCAAATGAAACAATTTAATTATGTAAACTTTATCTAGTGAACTTGTGGATACCTAAATTTTGGTGACCTGTTTAATCATTTCCACTGAAAACGAGAAGTAGGTATCACTCTTTAGTGATTGATGCTGACGATCCTTATTTTATCTAGCCGATTTAGAAAAGAGAAGTAGATATCACTTCTTTTTGGCCGCTTCCGCAGCCGTTGATCCGCTTCTGCTGTCGCTGCTTAAGCCCCTATTGTGGCAGTTGAGGCCATAGGTGGCCTTGTGTTGCTCGAGCTCTGATTGGAGCTTGAAGACGGGACTGCAGCGCTCACACTTCACTTTAGCTTTGCGGTGGACCATCTGGGCGTGGTACTCCAATATGCTCTTTGAGAACTTCTTCCCGCAAGAATTACACTTCTGCATAGTTTTCAGATTGAGGGAGAGTTCAAAGGCAGAGTTGAGGAGAAAAAGAGACTGAGGGTTGAGGGAGAGTTTGAAGGCGAGAGGAGGCAAAGTTGAGGAGAAGAGGAGACTGAGGGTTGAGGGAGAGTTTGAAGGCAAGAGGAGGCAAAGTTGAGGAGAAGAGGAGACTAAGGGTTGAGGGAGAGTTCAAAGGCGAGAGGAAGAGAATAACATTTGTATATGCAATGCATGTAGAGGTGATTTGGTAGGGCCCTAGATGAAGGAACGCGCAATTCCATGCCTCGAAACGGAGAGATCTCCAAGGACCTTGGGATGTGGCTTCTCAAACTCATTGATCCTTGTCATAACGATTTTTTAGAAACATCAAATGGCGGGAAAAGAATACCTAGAGTGCCAAAACTTGATTAGGGGAGCACTTAAGTATCAAATTTATGAAAGTGACATTTAAGTGCCACTTCTTTTTTTGAAAAATGAGATACTTGAGTGCCAAGTCCGGCGAAGGTGGTCGGAAATCAATTTTGGCAATTTTTTAATAATATAACTTGCCTACATGGCATGTCAAATAGTTGAGTCGATAACGAAGAACCAAAATGATGTCATTTTATCTTTTTTATTTCTTTTAATAATTTTATTATAAAAAAAAGGAGGAGGCAAATGTGAGGGCTCAGCCTTTGCCGCCACCTCCCCACCGTCACCAAGAAAGGTCGGTGACAATGGAGGGAGGGTTGGTTGGAGTCATCGAACTTTCGCTAGAGGTCGGCTAGCCTAATTGACTGGCGGTGAGGGCCTACGAGCCCTCGCCTAGATTTGGGCCGAGGGTTGTGGTCCTCTTCTAGATCCGAGGAGGGTTGCTGGTCCTCGCTCGATCGGGTGAAGGGCCGTCGCCCGCTAGGGGGCTAGGGCCCAACAACCCCAATTGACCCTCCCCCATTGTCGTTGGCCCTTCTCAGCAACGATGAGGAGGCGGCGAAGGAGGGCTGGGTCCTCAGCCGCCTACAATCTTCATCTTCTTCCTCCTTTTTTTTTTAATGAATAAAATCAGTTCTAAATTTAATATAATTAATATTTATATTAATTATCTAGTCATGTTAGCAAAACAACGTCGTTCTATAGTTGTCTTGTTGGAAAATCGCCACATTGGTATTTTGATCAGATTTTCTTACCGTTGGCACTTAACTGATTAATTTTGCTCTGATTTTGGCGCTTAAGTGTCACTTTCATAACTTTTGACATTTAAGTATCCCTCCGTGTCAAGTTTTAGCACACCAAGTGTTCGACACTCTTAAATGGTAACCGGATTCCAAATATCACTCATACGTTTGTATATTGCTACCTAAGTACCCTCAAATCATTATCATCCATTGTATTGCTTTGAGATGCATCAGATATGCACGAGTGCATTTCATGTAAGTTGCACGAAAAATCCATGTGGGATGCACGTGATATGCACGAGCTTGCAGGCTGATGAAGCTTTAGGTGACCGGTGAGCTTGGGGTATTATTTGAGATAAGGTTAGCCATTTCCGAGTCTTCTTTGGGTCAAAGGTCCACTTTGAGGAGGTCTCTCCTTAGGCCTATATTTGAAATTTTTCCAATTCTATATATTGCCCATTTGTGTACTTTAGGTGATTGACCTAGCGAATACATTGTTCATTGTTTTTTTTATCATGAAATTGAGTTTGTTGAATCGATAATATCATACCATTGGCAAGAAAAAATCAATTGAGTCTTGACTTTGACGGCATGCGTACTATATTTGTTGATGAAGTGATGACATAAAGGGAGAATGCGAGGCGGGATGCCTTTGGAGAGAGGAGTAATGGATTGAGATTGAGTTTGCTTGGTCATTCTCATGATGTCTCTTGAAACAAAACAAAAGCCGGTAAGTAGTTCCGTTTAGACCTTGCCATCTTTCTACCTTCTCTGGCCTCAATCATGATGGGGCACTGAAATGATCTAAGAATAAGTTTTGGCATTAAAGCAAGCATTATACAAAAGTCATGACATTTTTAGTATTCTTTTCCCAATTATTGAAAGAGTGAAAAAATGTTCAATTCTTTCTAGAAAGGAATTTATGTAGTGGTAAAAAAGATGATATTTGATAGTTTATTCTCCATTTAATTAAATTTATAAATCAACTTATCATTTGATTATGATGTTGCACAAGGGATGAAAATAGTCCGCTTGCCTCTAGCGCATGCATGAAATGAGGTCTATATTATTAAGCTAGAACTCGCGCTCTTTTTGTCTCACTTATAAAATCCCAATACTACCCTTTATTTGACAGTAAGATAATAAGATACTCTTTTTTTTTTTTTTTTTTTTTTTCAATCAAGAAGGCATCATATGTTTACATGACAAATCATTTATTCTCAGCAAACGGAATGAGCCGTTTTATGCACACAACGAAGCAAACAAGAGCACAGAATCTGATCAAACGGAATGAGGGATGGTCATAATAAGGGGACCAAAACCTGTTGCGTACCACTTGGCCCTGCCCCATTTCAATTTCTATTCAATACTGATACAGACTTAAGGTTTAGAAAGTTCTTATTCTCTGAGAAATCATTCTGATGGAGGTGAAGCTCTTGTGGAAGAGAAAAGCGTCAAGCTCTCGAGCTGCATGAGGTGTGATGAAAAATTATGCGAAAGATTTGTGCAAAATTTTATACTTAAAACATAATCAAGTCAATCGCATGGAAGAATTATATGCCAAGTCAATCACTATGGTGCTAAAACTTTTCAAACAATCATCTTAATGCCACAACATTTTAGGGGATCACTAAGTGTTGGGGGAAAATAATACTACAAGTGCCATAACTTGGCACAAAGAGATACTTAAGTGCCATAACTTACGAAAGGTATACTTAAGTGCCACATTTGAAGAAAAGTGAGACACTTTAGTGCCACCTTCAGTGAAGCCAGCCGAAAATCATACGTGGCATTTAAATGTTAATATTTCTTGCCGAGGTGGCTCGCTGGAGAGCTGAGTCAGCCTTAATTCACCCAAAACGACATCGTTTCTGGTGTTGGCCAAAACGACATCGTTTTGGCATAATTTTAATTTTAATTTAATATAAAAATTAATTACATTAAATTTAAAAATAATAACAATATAATTTATATTTATTAAAAAAAAAAAGAAACGGAGGAGGAGGAAGGTAGCTAGTGGCTGAGGGCTAAGCCCTCGTCACTACTGCCTCCCTGCCATCGTTGGAAGGTGGGGGATGGTCGGCTGGGGCCACCGAGCCCGGCCGGGGCTAGCGGCCCCAGCCCTTGCCACCATCGACTGCCTCCCTCCTCCTCCTTCCCCCCCCCCCTTTTTTCTTCCTCCTCCTCAACAGCCGGTTGCTTCCCCTCCTCCTCCTTCACCCCCTGCTAGATTTAGGCGAGGGTCGACGGCCCTCGCTTGGCTAGGCCAAGGGCCGCCCCCCGGTGGGGGTCTCCTTAGCAAGCGGTGGCCTTAGGCTCGGCCGGGTGAGGGTTGCCGACCCTAGCCTCGATCGGGGTGAGGGCTCCGAGCCCTCGTCGCCGGCCCGGCCGGGGGCCGGGCGACCCCGGCCGACCCTCCTCCTCCGTTGCCAATGGTGACGAGAGGGGAGGCGGCGGCGGCACCGAGGCCCTCGGCCGCCTCCCCCTCATTTTTTTAAAAAAAATTTTAAATTATTATTTTAAAATATTTTAACTAAATTTAATTTTAAATTAAATTAAATTAATTTTTATATTATTTTTACCACATCAACCCAAAATGATGCCGTTTTTGCATTATTTGGCCACGTCAGCGTGCACTTGCTTCGCTAGAAAAATGCCATGTATGTAATTTGACCAGATTTTGGCTGAATTGGTACTCAAGTGATCAATTTTGCTTTGATTTTGGCACTTAAGTGTATTTTTATAAATTATGGCATTTAAGTGTCAATTACTGCCAAGTTATGGCACTCCTGGGGTTCGCATCTCGTGTTTTTGGCAACTTAGATTGTTGGAAAAATAGACTTAAATATTATTTTAATATTATAGACTTGCTCAAGTTATTTAAATGGATGCTTTTAAAAAGTTTGGGCACTAAAATGATTTCTCATAAAGTTTTGGCATCAAATTGATTGATGGTATGGTTTAGACACTAAACTCTATATTAAGTGTGACCTACTTCACTGTTCAATGGGGCAATACATTTTTTGGATCAATCATGTTAGACTTTTTTTCTGACTATCATGTTAAAAACATAAATTTTTCTGGAGTACACTTTGTCATATACATTGTCATATATTGGCCAAATGTCAAATAAAAGCACCAACTTATACCTCTGGACAAAAATAGTCTCAAATCACACGAAGAAAGCACGACGGAAAATGTCCAACGAATATAAAGAAACGACTTTATACCCTCTAGAGAAAAATAACCCCATTTTCAAATGACCCATAAAAAGGCATGAAATTTTACTCGAGAGACAAAAATATCCATCATTGGTTTTTTCGTCAAATTTATTTGGCATCTCACGTGACCAATGATCGTTCGTGCACAATAGACATGTCAACTAAGCCAAAACAACCTTGTCACTTAGACTATAATGGATTATTTGCTCAGTTCGCTTAAGTAGAGATCATTTGGAACCCTAATTTGCAAACTCAAGACTCTAACCAAACTTCACGATTTTCCAAAAATCTACAAATTAGCTCAAAATGTATATTTAATAAAGGGTTAATACCCTGAAAAATCTCAAACTGGTACACATGTAACAAACTTATCCCAAACTATTTTTTTGAACATAAAAAATCCTAAACTGGTATATATTTGACAAATTTACCAAAAACTGGTACATTTGTGACAAATTTACTCTTTGTTAGTTTTCATTAAATTTTACTATCAAATTATTAAATTAAATGACACATGACAGTTGACTTAGTATACCAATTTGGGATTTTTCTCTCCGTTTGTCATAGTTTACAATTTTTGTGATTTTTTTGTGATATTAATACAATTTAGCAGATGGTATATTTGTTACAAATTTACTAATTTGTGATTTTTTGCATTCGAATAAATTAGTTTGGGGTAAATTTGTTATAAATGTACTGTTTTAGGATTTTTTTTTTATGATTAATTGGGGTAAATTTGTCATACGTGTACTAGTTTGAGGTTTTTCAGGGTATTAACCCTATAATAAAACCATACTTAGTAGACTCATCTTGTGGTGAAACCCTTCCCATCTAATCTGCAAATTTGATTGGGGGCTAAACTCTTTTTCTCTTTGTTATCTATAAAGAATGAACCAAAATATTACTGAAACAACGTCATCTTAGTTTAAAGTCTACGGCGTTGATTTGGCTCAACCGATGTGTCCATGGTACACGTCAATCATCAGCCATTGTAGACGAAGAATAAGCTTTTTGGTCAGAAAAGCTATGCGATATTTTGGTCGCTCGAGGAAAACTTTGTGCTTTAATTTGGGATCAGTTGAAAAATGGGTTTTTAGTTTTTGTCCTAAGGGTGAAAGCTTGTGCTTTTCTTTTATTCGGTGGATACTTGTCCTTCAAGCGAAAGTTTTGCTTTCTTCGAATCTTTGAAAACTGGGGTTATGTTTGTGATGAGAGTACAAATTCATGCTCTCTCTCTCTCTCTCTCTTTCCTGGCATTTTTGGCCGTCAGTTCACTAGCAAATTGTATTCTTGAAATTCGTGCAAGTTGACTGCATGAACAGGAGCAAATCTTACAGAGCATGATCCCATCATGAGAGGAAAAAATACAGTGGGACGTGGTCTTCATTGTGTTTCTGTTGCTTCTTATTCATTCAAGTGCAAGTACTTTCGTGCATTGTTTTCTTTCTCTTTCTAATACAAGCGACTTTACAAAGAGTATTCGTGCATCCGACGCATCTTTTTTTCTTTTTTCTGGGCTAATGATGCCTTAGAGTTTCGAAGGCACCAAAGAAGTAAGACACAGTTAACTAGGTCAATCCAAGAAGAGCATGCTGGTGAGTAGTGAAGAATTAAGAAAGAGGAGGTAAAACACATTTAACTAGCTTGAAAACCGCTTTTCTAGTCAAGAAGGCATCATATGTTAGATGACTTTTGGTTGTTAGATGACTTTTGGTTTATTCTTTAACACACATAACAAACTGTTTTAGACACGCAACGAAGCAAGCAGAGACAGAATCTGATTAGATATGATCCAACGATCCGATTCTAGTCAAGATCAAGGGGACTCCATACTGGGGATGAGTAGTGAGCATAGGAATAGGGGCATGCTTGTAAGAAGGAGATAGCTGCACTGAGAAATTCTGCAAAATCAAAGTCAGAGCAACTTTGGCTTCAGTCAAAGAAAAGTTTTGGCCAATGCAATTTCTTGGACCCCAACTGAAAGGGAGAAAGCAGAGCTTGTTCTTGGTTGCTTTTGAGACTCCCTCGGAGAATCTCTCTGGATTGAACTCTTTGGCATCATCACCCCAATTCTCTGGATCATGGTGGATCAGGATAGTCGGCACAAAAAGCACAACTCCTGGAGGTACTTGTATATCTCCCAACTTGGTTGTCTTTTGAACTGTTCTCATCATCATAAATCCAGGCGGATACAACCTGAGCACCTCATTCAGTATCATGCTTACCTGTACAAAAATCAAGTTGTGGTCAGCCTGTTTTTATCCAAAAAGACATTGAAGATGTAACAATTAAATTATCTAAACCTTGCATAGTGGACCAAATTTATCAAACATAACATCATTTCTGTGATCTACATTGTAACTTCGAATGGGAAGGCACAATCCATCTGTCTTCATTCTCCATCGCCTAAATATATATATTTTCTTTTGGTTCAGGGGAAGGAGTGGGGAAGAACAGCAATTAGATTTCGGGTCAGGTGGTTACAACATTTTCCTTCAATTGTTGGCCTTCCATTTTCATCTGTTCTTTCTTTTTCCTTTTTCTCTTTTTGCAAAAAACCATTTGTTTGATGCGAGTTTTGAAATTCAGGAATATATGTCTTGAAATCTAGATAAACAGCAGATGACAACACGATGTGAATCCTTACAATTTTTAACTGGCTCAATGCATCGAAGTCAGGTTTGTTGTTGCCGAAAACTTGCTGGACTTCCTCTCTTGCTCTGTCTTGCCATTTCTGGTGCTTGCTTAACAAAATCAGAGTCCAAGTAATCAAAACAGAAGTTGTCTCTTGACCTGCTAAGTTGAATGCTTTACACTCTCCAATCACATCATCCATGCTCATGCCCTTTTGATCCAGGGACTCCTGAATTTCTTTCATGTTTGATTTTAGCAACAGTCCCAAGAGATCATTGTCATCTGCTCTTCCTTCCTTCATTGCCCTCTCTCTTTTGGTCACTATGTCTTCCAACAATCCTTCTACTTTGCGGTTGATTTCTTTCATCCTCTTCCGCAGTTTGGTAGGCAAGAGGCTGCATTTTTTTATAAGAAAATTAGCTTCAAGATGAAAACTTCATTCAGTAATTTAGTTTCTACAATTTATACATGTCCCGGTACATAAATGCACTCAACCAATTTCATCCATTCTATTGAGTTTAGAAGTTGGAAAGCAGCAATCTCAATGAGAGCTCGACAGAAGATTTGCCTTACTAAACATTGTTTTGACAGAAAAAAAATTGCAGCGTGCTATGCTACCTTGCAATCACAATCCAACCACTATCCGTGATTTGCAAAATCATAAGAACATTGACTTTAGAACTTTTCAAGTTCCTTGTGTGGCAAGATGCTTAAAGATCGATCGACACATGATTTGCAAAATCACGAGACAATTGTGGAAAGTTGCAACTGACTCCATGGATAAGGATTGAGGAAGTCAAAGCGAATTTTGTTACTCTTTTTTCTTGTCAAATGCTTTTGCGACAGTTAAAGATGTTTGGATAAATTATTGCTAAATCATTCTCCACTTACCTCCACCCGGGAATAAACACGAGCTGAAGAATCTTGCTAGTGAGGGCAATTTGTTCTTGTTGAAGAGGGAGGATGCTCATGACTTGGTCGTAGGTTACACCGAAAGCAGCTCTACAGAGTACATCACCTGTCAAATGCTGAAGGTCAGGCCAAACATCCACTTCGCCTGCCAAACTTTGCTTCTCCCATCCCCTAATCATCTCCTCGCAACTTGACAATGTTGCAGTCACTACATACTGTAATTATTCAACAATTAGAAAGCTAAATGAATTGAATGTACAAAGTTTTTACTTATCAATTATTTTAAGTTCCATTAGATGTTGCGGCTGGTCAAGAAACTATTAGCTGCAAGCAGTAATACCTTCAACTTCTCATAGTGAAAAGCCGGGTTGATGATCTTTCTATGTTTGACCCATTTCTCACCCTCAATCATGACGAGCCCTGATACTAAGAGATCTTCCATGGCCTTGGGATGTGGCTTTTCGAACTCATTGATCCGTGAAAATATTTGTTTCAACATGTCTGAGTCCATGATGGTCAATACAGGCGTTGGCCCAAACCATGTAAAGCAAAGCTTCCCTGCAACAAATATTTTTTACATAATTTATTGACCATCGGCCGCTTCATAGCTGTCATTCATTTTTCATGTTACTTTTCCTAAAATCGACACTAAATATTGTAAAATTTACATTATTGCAGGATTTGTTCTACTTGCTTTTCATGAATATATCTCGATTGAAGTGCTGAAAAGAGACCAGAAAAATGAATATTCTTTAGCAGGTTTTTAGCTAAAAATAACAGCTTCTAATGAGTTGAAATTGTATACTGTTTCATACCAGGAGATTGAGTTTATCGAATCATTGATATTATACCTGTGGCTAACAGTTCAACCGTATCTCAACTTTGATGCGACACGTACCGTATTTCTTGATGGAGTGATGAAAGAAAGGGAGCAAGCGAGGCGCAATGTCGTTTGAGGAAGGAGTAATTGTTTGAGATTGAGCTTGCTTGCTCATTCTCATGTTGTCTCTCAGGTCTTGAAACGATAGCCTGTAAGAGGTTCCATTTAGACCTTGCTGTCTCAGATATCTTTCTAGCTTCCTCGGCTCCAGCCAAAACAAATACAGTAATTTCCATGCACAAGTCAAGAAGGTGATCAGAACAAGGGAGAGAACGATTGAATATGCTGAGTAGAGTTCCATATTCGACGCTAAACATATGACCCGCTCGTCTTGTTTCTGTGAGAGGAAATAAATAGGACTCTTGGGGGGCGGAAAGAGGCATCGTCGAAAAAAGAATGCGTTGACTTGCTTTTGTTACGGGAGAATATCCACCTAGAATGTTTCTTAGTTTCTAAGCATGACACCTGTTTTACATTATATTCTAAGGAATTTGTTGACTTGTTACCTGTCCAGCCACGTACGCTAGAATGAGAATAAAAAAAACCAGGTGGTACGACGTATTTATTTCCAATCTTCAACCCTTTTTTTCATATTATTTCAATGCACCACGAAAACCATCGGTCAACCACATTCATCGGCCAAGAAAGGAACTCAAATGTGACCATATGAGGGTGGTTAATAACTTATGATTACTTAACAAGATCTCACTCGTCCGATGTGGGACTTTAAAAATGTTACATTCTTGGAGTGGTAAAATGGACAGGTTATTATCATTATTATTATTTTTTTTTTTTGGGTAACCAAGGATCCGCCTAAGCCCCTTTCGCTTACGCTATTCGGTGTCACAACGTCTTTTGGTACCTGGTGGCACATTTGGACTTTAATGGCGACTATACTTCGGGGGAGACCGCTATGGCCCCCCACTTATAATGTTAGCAATTGCAGGTTTCTAACTCTTGACCTTAGTGATGAAGGAAAGACTCTCAACCAACACAGCTGCCCACCGGTAGGTTATTCATGAGTGGTAAGTTATTGAAATTGTTGGTAAATTTCAAAACTTGTTGGTATAATTAGGTGACCGGCAACTTTTTGGCTGGGTAATTTACCAACAATGTATGAGGTTTATCAATGTCAAATCATTGGTAATGCCATGCTTGTTTCGCAACAATTGAACTTCGCTAGAAAAGTAGTTTCGGAGTGAGCAATGTCTAGGGAAGAATGATATGATTTTCCAATGTTTGGGGTGGTCTTCGCAAGTAAAGTGAAGCCTATATTCATATATTTGTTACCGAAAAACTCTAAAATGTAAATTTTTTAGGAACGAAACCCCGAGCTCAACACTAGGAAAGTTTTAAAACAAGTTCAGAAAGTTTCGTCCAACCCAAATCAAAAGGAAGCTTTCTTTAACTCAGAGACTGATAGGAAGCCATATGGGGAAGAATCGAGCAGAGCAGGAATTGTTGCTGTCGTGGGGAACTTTTTAACCCGCAACCTACTTGTTTTTATTTTAGGAGTTCAACAGTAAAAATGATAATAACGCCCCAAAATTGTTGTAAGGTACCCACTTCGATATCATAATTTTTTCAAAAGATTATATAAGTTCCACAACTTTAAGAAAACGATTGCTGAAGTGACTTTGACGGCTTCGATCACCGGAAACCTCAGACATGCCATTGCTTCAATGACAAAAACTCACTTGCGTCATTTAAATTGATGGTTTTATAAAATTTTCACACTAAAGCAATCATTCATGAAGTTTTGGCACTATCTCGATTGTTTATAATGTTTTGGCACTAAGGTTACATGTTAGTAATTTTAGAGAATGATATAGCACCTTGTGACACTTCATTATGTTGATGCATAGCATCATTGGTACTCAAGTTTTGGAAAGGCATAAAATTCTTTTTCAACTGATTCACCTCTCGCCTCTTGGTTTACATAACTTGGATCTCAACATTTAGCAATGCCAAAAGGGCAAGGCCAGCCAAGGCAGGGCACAGCCTATTCATGTGACAGGCCAAGTGGTGACACGGCCAGGCGGTAAAATTCAACAGCAGTCGATCCTTCTCAAGTGAAGAAGCAACTAATTTCTATTTGAACTTGAAAGTAGTAAAACCATCATTTCAAGTTACCTACCAATAAAATTGCTTACTTATTAAATTGAGGAACCCTTGATGATCTAGTAAGATCCCTTGTCAAATTGAAGAATTATTATTTGTAATACCATTATTAATTGTTCTAAAAATTTAAGTTGCTAAATAAATGAATTATTTATTATTTAAATGTTTTAATAAATTTATTATGAAATTCGAAAGTGATAAAATCATAATTTGCAGTCATGTAGCTACCATGATTGACTAGCAATATGGAAATTGAAAAGAAACAACATTTTTTTTTTAAAGTCTGAGAATAGCATGATATGACTTGTGACATATTAGAGAATCGCATGATGTGACTTGTGACATGTGAGACGTTGCTTTTTTAAAATTGATATTCCATTCTTTATTGGTTTACATCAAGGCTACTTAATCAAGTCACTGAGTTGGCATCAAGCGGTGGCTTGAAGTTCACATCACGTCACTAAACCAATTTTGTGTGACGCAGGCTGCCAAAATAGTGGTTGATAATCTTTGGAATCATGGCTGATAGAGTCATAGACGTTTTTAAAATTACGCGACGAAGTCCTTAACTCGTAGTCGATCTGGCGTGGCCTATGTTATTGTGAGGAAGTGTCAATCAATATATTTATTTAAGAACAATGATTGCATATTTTTGAAAACTTCTAGGACTCTACTGATTAAATATAAACATTTACTCAATCGACTTGTCAATGCGATTTGTAGGACTTCCATTGTACCAAGCTCTTGGTTGAATAGGAAGTTTAAGACGTTTTGTCAACCTCATTTCTATCCGATTTTGTGATAGTCATGGAAGGGACTAATTTTTTTCAGATCAATATTTTGATCAGTGGATTACATAAATAGACATCACGGACATTTTAATCTAACTAAAGATGAATATAATTGATGTTCACCTAAGGAAAACTAGCAATCATTAGTCTTAATGACTTAAAGAAAACAAAAGAAGTGAGAGGAAGGGTAATTAATTTTAAGAAATAATTGAGTGATAGTCTTAATGTATTGTAAAAATAATATTTTGTTTTAAATTATAAAAAACTAAATATCATATGATTATAAATTGTTGTGGGGTCAACTTTTTTAGGAATTTGTGGCTCATAATAAAATATTATTCTTGTATTAGACTATTATGCTAGCAAAGGCCATTAATTTTTAGAAAAATGAGAGTGTGACGGTGCCTTTACTCTCCTATGAGTAACGGTGCTGTCCCCACCACACATTTTCCCTGAGAAAATCACCAATCTTATTTGATGGGTTTGCTAGCCGCCAAGTAAGATTTCTTAAACTAGAAAAAAAAATTAGCCAAAACAAAGATGAGCGAATAAAAAAGGAACTTATTAGCATCGCCCAATGTAAAATATTTTTACAGTAAGTGTAAAAAAGAATGATTTAAAAATTTGTATTTTAAGAGAATATAAATTTAGGATCACTAGCTACAACACCTTTGCAAAATATTTTTCACACCGATAATCGTGAATGAAAAATATCTATGATCTATTGAAACGAACGAGGTTATTGATATTGAACTTAAATATTTTATACCACCTACGTTAAAACTTCATAAGTATATAGAGGGATGACTACTAAAATTATATGTCAAGTAAAATTTATCCTTGTGCAATCAAAGTCAGAAGAGATTGACAACCTAGAAGTCAAATATCCGGCTATCTAGAAGTCTATGGATCACATGTAACTACATGTAGTGGTTAAATGGTTAAGCACATACCACCTTTGGCCTGTAAAGTAACTCTGATCCAAAGCACTTTGTACATAATTAGTGAAATTTCCGCAAATTATTTCCGGTGTCTCAGTTGGACATTTCCCAGTGCCTTGACTACTTTAACCGTGAGGAAGAGAGACTACTTTGTTTTAAAATATTTAAATGGAAGGATTTTAATTTTATGCATGCAAATACGTCACAAAACACTAAATGAAAATCCACGGCAAGTGTTATCCATGTGTAAGATATTTACAATTATTTTTTTTTGTATTAATTGCTATATAGCTATATTCACCCTTTAAATACAAATTAATGCCCTCTCTCAACATTTTATTTTCCTTCTGGTTGTTCAATTCCATGAACATGAAACATGAGATCCAAATTGCACCATTACTAAAGAGAAGTAACGGTTCCGTAAGGCTAGCAATGTTCTAAGTATTCAATGCTAATATCAAATATAATACATCTTTATTTAAAATACTCGTTACTAAGCAGGGCCAAGCATCTCTAAGTTGAGTGCACTTTTATTTTTTCCCAATGTAATATAACTGGTTAACTTCATTAGAATACTTAATTGAAAACCAGTTTCATGTAAAATATAACATGATACTCGACGCGCGGACCCCTAGAGTGCCATAATTTGGCACAACAGGATATTTAAGTCTTATAACTTATGAAAATGACACTTAAGTGTCAAAATCGGAGATAAATTGATCATTTAAGTGTCACTTTGGTCAAAATCCGGCCAAAATACTGACGTGTCAATTTTCCAGTGAAGCAAGTGCAAAACGACAATGTGGCCAGACAATGCAAAAACAACGTCGTTTTGGTACTGACGTGATAAAAAATAATATAAAAATTAATTAAATTAAATTAAAGCTAAATTTATTTAAAACATTTAAAAATCAAAATTAAAAATTAAAAAAATTTTAAAAAAATTTAAAATTTTAAAAATTTAAAAAAATCAAAATTTTTAAATTTTTTTAAAAATTAAAATATTAAAAAAATTAAAAAAAGGATATAAAAATTAGTTAAATTAAATTTAAAATTAAATTTATTTTGAAAAATTTAAAAATAAAAATTTTTAATGTAAAAAATTTTGAAAAAATAAAAAATTTAAAAAAATTTTAAAAAAAGGAGATGGCAGGGAGGCAATGGCAGCGTTAGCCGCCTCCACCTTTTCTTTTTTTTTTTAAAATTATTATTATTTTTTTAAAATTAATATTAAAATTTTTAAAATAAAATAAATAAAATAAATTTAATTAATTTTATATCATTTTATAAAAAAATTTAAAATTTTTATTTTTAAATGTTTTAAATAAATTTAGCTTTAAATTTAATTTAATTAATTTTTATATTATTTTTTTATCACTTTAGCACCAAAATGATATCATTTTTGCATTGTTTGATCATGCTAGCATGGAAAACGATGCTATTTTGCACTCGCTTCGCCAGAAAATTGACACGTCAGCATTTTGGCTGGAATGGCACTTAAGTGATTAATTTCTCTCCGATTTTAGCACTTAAGTATCACTTTTGTAAGTTATGACACTTAAGTGTTTATCTGTACCAAGTTATGGCACTTGAAGCGTTTTTTTGCCCATGATACTCTATGTCAATTTTCCCAACTAACACATGTTGACATCCAAATTTTCAATTGAGGCATTGTACATACATGTAGTAAGAAAACTAGCAGTAAATTCATTAATAATGATAAAATTTAAACGAGAAAATATCACAAAAAGTCATAAATATATTGTATTGGTACAAATTTAATTATAAACCTTTTGATTAGACCAATTTAATCTTAAACATATTGCTTTTGTGCTAATTAATTCTATCCGATAAATTTTGGTTTGCAATCATTGACATAAATGCTAACCATCATACGTGATGCGATTGGCATGATATGGACAAATTTTATAAATTTTTAATATATTTTTCTGGTTTTTATTGTTGTTTTATCTTATTATTATTTTTTTTTTCATTGTGGTTGGAGAGGGTTGTGACCCTTGCCTAGGCCATAGCTGGCCAAGGGTGAGGGTTGCTAAGCCCTCACCAGATCCAGCAAGGGTGGTTCTTGCCCAGGCCGCGATGGTCAAGCCCTAGAGGCAATTTTTGTAATTTTTCTTTAATTTTTTTCCTTTTCTTTTCTTTGCAATGGGCACTAGCGACCAATGCTTATTGTAGAATAGGGGAAAAATTCAAAGATTTTTTTTTAAAAAAAATGAAAAAACCATTGATGCCAACATTGGTTATGCCACGTAGGACAATCAACGTTGATTGGATTGGCTAAAAAGACCATATTGGAAAATCATATTTTAGCCATAAATTAGTAAAATTGAAAGGTTTAAAATTGAATTGGTGGATATACAGTAGATGTTTTTAGACAATTTTCTATATTTTTGTTGCTTTACTTTTCTTTTCCTTGCATCTACAAACCAAATAGAATCTGTTAGCTTTTAATATTAATTTAAATCAGTTCACCACTAACTTTTAGATCAAGTTAAGCATTTCCAGCGATGTGGTAATTTTAAATCCATACAATTTGACAAGGCACCCACATGCCACAAGATAAAAGCATATATTTTTATCATCGACTTTTTTCACCTTCTTGAATACAATTAACGGAGTTAAATGGAAGCCTGGCGTTTCACTTCTCGGTTTCCCCGCGCTGCGTTTTCCATTGTTGACCATACATAAGGGAGAGTAGAGTCTATTAGGTATGTGCAAAGGAACATGAAACTGCTTGGAACCAAATTAAACCAGCCAAGAATCGGTGATTCCTATAGGGACCGGATCGGTTCCTAGTTCCAGTTTAATGAAACTGGTAAGTACCGTTCCGATTCTCAATTCTAGGTGTGGAACCATTCACTCATCCACCTAGAGTAGACCGATATATATATATATATATAGACACACACACACACATATAAAGAAATTCCATCTCAATTACTTAATTATTTTATAGTTTTTTGACCAATACATATGTATATGTATTTGTAGTTATTGAATATTATTAATTAATTTTGTCTATTGGGTGTGTAATAGGATTAATTCCCATACTTTTTTCATTCTAATAATCCATTTACTTGCTTTCTCAGTCAAAACAAAATGAGCAAACGAAGAGGAAGAATGGAATTGATTGAAGATGTTCTAATGTTGCAGCGCTTTTTGCTATAATACAAAATTAAGAGTCAATGGCTAGTTTTAAGAGCATAATCAAGTCTCTCCTTAGCTATCTTTGCAATTAAATTAGATTGATGTTGAAAAAAAGATGGATTAAGTGATTCATACTTTAACTTTTGTGCAGGTTAGGAATTCTAATGTAGAGTCTAATTCTCCACATGTTCCTAGTGTTAGGAAACCTTAAGAGGACCACACCATGAACTTTGAAGAAATTAAGTTCCTAGCTAATTATTATTGTCTATTCATTTCGCTCAATAGTTTTCAATCTTTAATAAAAAACAATGGCTCGCATTTTAACCTAAATTTAAGATCATACAAGCTTTGGTTAGAAAGTAAGTTCATCATGATATTAATTGATGAATATAATTTTGTAGGGATTGGCTATCCAGCAATTAGATTAGACCGGCAATCTGGTTCCTAAGTGGATTCATGAAATCAACCCATCCTTAATGGATGGTTTCGGATTCCAAGGTGATAAATGCCCGCTTGGACCATACTCACCCTTAGCTTCAATGTCATTCTCGCCCTCACTGCTCACTTTTTACCCCAACTTTCAAGCTTTTGTTTCTTTACTTTTAGTGAACTTTTCACTTATTTTTATGCGATTGCCTAAAAATAAATTCTTTTATGTACGCAAACAATTATTGACATGACAAATACGATATATCATAGTGCAGTATATAAAAATATAACTTCATCTCAACGCAATCGTAACATATTTTGATTCACGTTAATAGTATATGTCTAAACATGTATTATATTTATATATTTTGCACTTAATTTTACTTTTATGTGATGTGCAGTTTGTAATAAATTCTTGAAGTGAAATTGACAAAGTATGTTCCGTAGCGACCATATTGCGTATGAAAATCACATATGTACTTCCAAACTTAACAAATAAAAACACTGTGATTTTTATTTCTCCAACATTTAGCTTGCCTCATCCAATCTGATGTAATTTATCAATTCAAATAAGTAATGTCTCAAACTTTTAATGATCTCTCAATTATTAATTTTTTTTTTCAAAAAATGAAAAGAAAAAAAATTACATTCGATGTTTACCCACTCATCTCACCAATATAGATAAGGAGTACGTTTTAATGACCCATCATTACAAAATATTTAACATCCTCGGGCATACATAACATATGTATGATTTAATCCTTTCCAAATGCGTGGTAAAGATAGTTCATAGTACAACTTTAATCTTAGAAAAGATTTGGCTGAAATAATTGTGTGTGGTACTATTCTCATTGTGCCGGTAGGCACGGTTTATTACTAGTTCTAAATAAAAATTCATAGCTATGTACTCTAGACAGTACTCGCGATCCTGCTTCATCTATTGAAGAAGATTATCACTTATCTTTTGTTTATCTTCTTAATTCCAAGCGGTGGAACATTCTTTGTGGGCAAATATGTGCTTGGACGGTTGGACGATTAAACCCTAAGTTGCAAACCCGAAACACTAACCAAACTTCATGATTTGCTTGAACTCCAAAAATTAGCTAATATTTTATATTTAATAAAACCCTATTGCGACCTAATCTCGTGTCAAAATCCTAGCCCTCCAATCTGCGAATTCAATTCGGGGCTGAACTCCTTCTCCCTGTGTTATCAGAAAAGAACCAAAATCCTACTCAAATAACGTCATTTTTGGTTAAAAGTGTATGGCGTCTTCTGTCTTAAGGATATAAGTTTGTGCCTTTTCTTTTATTTGGGGAATATTTTTGTCCTTTAAGCGTAAGTTTGTGCTTTTTTTTTGAATCGTTTCAAAACTGGGTGTTATTTTTGTCTTGACTATACAAGTTCATGCTTTCTTTGGCATTGTTGGCTGTCAGATATTTGGAACACATTTCACAAGCAAATTGTTTTCTACAAATTAATGTAAGGTTGCATGAGCAGGAATAATTGTAATTGAGCATGATGAAATCAAGAGAGGAAAAAATATATTCGCTGGTGATCTTCCTTGTGTTTCTGTTGCTTTGCCTTCCGTAATGCAAGTACTTGCATTCAGTGTTTTCTGGCTCTTTTTAATATAAGCAATTTCACAAAGTTAACGATTCGTTTTTAGAATCAGAACAGATATATAATAATTTTTTGGCTAAAGATGGAAAGAAATTTTACGTGTGGAACAATTCTTTTGGAAAGCACCAAAAGAGTACGTAAAACCCAGTTAACTAGTTCAATCCAAGAAGAGCATTCTGTCGAGATGTGAAGAATTTCCAAATGAAAGCATATCATTAATTAAGAACCACTTTTTTAGTCAAGAAGGCATGATATATTTACATTGGCTTTTCCTTTATTCTTAACGAACATAACAAACCATTTTATGCACACAATGAATGGAACAAGAGGACAGAATTTGATCAATTACGAATCAAGGGATTCGATCTGATTCTAGTCAAGATCAGGGGGACTCCATATTGGGGATGACGAGTGAACAAAGGAATAGGGGCATGCTTGTAAGAAGGAGACAACCGCACTTTAAAACTCCGTAAAATCAAGGTCAGAGCTACTTTGGCTTCAAGGAAAGCAAAGTTTTGGCCAATGCAAGTTCTAGGGCCCGAACCGAAAGGGGAAAAAGCAGAGCTTATTCTTGGTTGATTTTGAGACTCCCTCAGAGAATCTGTGCGGATTGAACTCTTTGGCATCATCACCCCAAATCTCTGGATCATGGTGGATCAGGATAATGGGCACAAAAAGCAAAACTCCTGGAGGTATTTGTATATCTCCCAACTTGGTTTTCTTGTGAACTGTTCTCATCGTCATAATTACAGGTGGATATAACCTAAGCACCTCATTCAGTATCATGCTTACCTGCATATAAATCAATTTGTAGTCAGCTTGCTTTTGTCCAAAAAGACAAAAGAAATGCAACTATCAAATTAATTAAAACTTGCCCGGTGGACCTATTATATCAAACTAAATATCATTCATGTGATCCATGTTGTAACTTCGAATGAGGAGGCACGATTCATGTGTCTCACTTCTGTCACTAGCGGAACCTAACTTGAGTAACTATTGCCTAAATACTCATTTTTCACTTTTGGTTTGGGGGAAGTACAACTACTAAGGCTGCACATGGTAACATTTCTATTTCTTTGAATTTCTGTTCTTTTGTTCCCTGGAATAAAAAAAAGAACAGAAACCTGTTTGGTAATGCTAAGTTGTTTTTCTATTCTCCGGAATAAAAACTTAGCCCATAAATGGTTTTGGAAGAGAAATGAGAAGCAAAAAAAAAATTGCTTCTCTTCCCAGGAATTAAAATAAGAAACGACTTCTCTTAACCCTAACTTTTCTTTTCCCTTCTCAACTCACGTCCCTTCTCAGCTCACCTCTCCCTTCGTTCGCTTGCCTCTCTCCAATCTCATCACCTCCCATCATTGCTGGTCCTATCGTCGCTGGTCCCGTTGCCATTGGTCCCGTCGTCATCGGTCCGGTTGCTGCCGGTCCTATCGTTGCCAGTCCTATCGTCACTGGTCTCGTGGTCTTTGTTCCGTAGCTTGTAGTGCCGTCGCCTCCTCTTCCCAGCTCGTCACCAAGTCCCTCTCCGTCGCCCCAGACAACGGCGACGGAACAACCTCCTCCTCCTCCTTTGATCTCACGCCCGCCCAGAAGTCCCGCATCGAGCTCAACAAGCTCCTCACCAAGTCTCGCTGCAACCTCAAAATCTGCTCCGACCGGATCTCCCGCTCCAAAGGTGCGAAACTCCCTCTCTAGAGTTTGACTACTTTCTTCAATCAACGGTTTATTTTGTTTGCGGGTTGTTCTTGGTTTGGTTTCGTCTCGCATTGCTTGAGCATCTACATTTTTATCTTGTGTGGTTTATCTTTCTCTTGATTGCTTGAGCATCTATGTTTTGCAAGATGTCATGAGTCATTAGTCTTCCATTCCAGAAGGGACTGCATATTCTGATAATGACTACATGTTTGCGTAAAATTCTTCCGATGCTCGTCCATCTAATTGGATGGAAAATCTTTACAATCTTTTATATTGTTATCCGTATGTTTTCCCACCACATGTGTCATTCTTTCAAGTCTTTTGAATATGTAAACTAAACGATATCCATGTGCAAATCCTACAATGAATGGTGTGATCAGTCTTGTTCATAGGTATTCCTAAGGCACTTTTTAAATATATGAAAAGAGATATTCGAAGTATCGATTGTGCATATCATGAAAAAAGTCAGTGCATTGGAAATTGCAATATTTCCTTATTCAATTGCATAACAATTCGTCGGGGCTACTTCTTAACAAGGTCATCATACAAATATCCATTATGCACATCCCATCAATGTCCATAAAACTGGATTATGGGTACTTAGATGAGGAAGCTGCTGATAGTACTTCTGGCTAGAACTAGTTGCATTGCTTTCAGTACCGAAGTCTTTTGTTTAGATTTGTTGATGAAAGGGACTAAAGTTGTCACTCATTTGGCAGAGATTATTCGGAGCATCCTTACATATATTTGCAAATAAGCAGGATATCAAAGGCGCTCCTACACTAGCAGAAATTGCCAAGGTGAAGCCCTGTGCTTGCAACGTTTAACGATGTCTATATTAGTTGAGTTTGTCTGTGTAGAAGTACAAACATCCTAGATCCTGGGCCATTTCGTCTGCGGGTTGTTTATGGGACCCGCTCGCATCGCTCGAACTATTTATATCTACCGTGTAACCTATTTCTGAGGTTTGTTCTTAAGGCGATTTCGTTAAGTGCTTCCAAAAAAAGTTGTCAGCTTTCGTGGAATGTGCTTGAAAATGTTCAACTTGACTTACTCTTCTCTTTGTTTGGAAGTAACCTGTTTAGTCCACTTTGCATTTGATGCTTAAACATGCAAGTGTAATGTTAAAGTTGGATTTTTTTAGAGGATGAAGCTGTTGGTTTTCAAATAAATGTCTGATCTTTAGAAAATGTGGGGAAAATTTTTGCAATTGAAGGCACGAGTTATGTGAAGCTAGAGGAGCTGTTCTAGTGGTGATTCTCACTTTTTCTGAAGTTGAATTTGCCGCCTGTAGTGTCGTTGCCTCTGATCGCCTCTGTTTGATCCCGTTGCCTCTAGTCCCGTCGCCTTTGGTCACATTTCTCCAATCGCATCGCCTCGTGGTCGTCTTGCTCTAAATCAGGTTTGTTGCTTTGATTCCTTCTGATTGTACCTGTTTTAGTGGTGATTCTCACTTTTTCTGAAGTTGAATCGTGTCACCTCCATCGTGTTGCCTCTGTTTGTGCTCACCTCTCTCATGTTGCTTCCCTCGTGCTTGTGTTGCCCTTGATTCTCACATGTATCAGCTAGGCTGAGTAAAACAAACCAAAGCTGATATGATGAATGGCACCAAAATTTTGGTGCACTTTTCTCACTTCTTTGTCTCTCAAAACTAGTGGGAGTATGAAATGAAATGAGATAGTTGTGTATGTGTGCGCGTATGCGTGTGCGTGAATAGTTGAAGTTGTCGATGCTCTGTTTTAGCGATAGGCTGTGATAAAGGATCTGTTTTAGCTAATCCAGGGTTGTGTATGTGTGCGCATGTGCGTGTTAGTGAGTAGTTGAAGTTGTTGAAGCTCTCTTTTAGCGATAGGCTGTGATAAATGATTTGTTTTAGCTAATCCAGGGGTTGTGTATGTGTGCGCATGTGCGTGTGCGTGAGCAGTTGAAGTTGTTGATACTCTGTTTTAGCGATAGGTTATGATAAATGAATTGTTTTAGCTAATGCAGGGGTTGTGTATGTGTGCCCATGTGCGTTTGCGTGAGTAGTTGAAGTTGTCGATGCTCTATTTTAGCGATAGGTTATGATAAAGGATCTGTTTTAGCCAATCTAGAGGTTGTGTATGTGTGTGTCGATGCTTTGTTTTAGCCAATCCAGGGGTTGTACAGGGCAAGTGTAGTATGTTTGGATAGCAATGTACGACCTACATAGAAGTTGCAATGACTAAAGGTATAGTGGCATTTACGTATTGAAAGGCAAAAAGTAACTCAAAGTGAAAATTATGACACAAAAGGACAAATATACTAACATTTTTAGGAACTTTTATGCATTGGGTAGCTATCCAAAATTTAGAGTTGGATCCATTGATTCTGGTTTGATGCTTGTAGCTGATATAATGACATTTTTATGCATTGAATAGCTATCCAAGGTTTAGAGATAATATCATCTTATAACTGGATTTGGTACTTGTGTCTTTCTTTACTTTAAAAAATGGTGATCAGAATAGAAGGAAGTAGCATGTTGCACTCTCTTTTTAATTGTCTTGAACTCATATGATGCTCAACTAGTGAAGGTTACATGGCATCCCAAAAGAGGTATTCACCGCAAAGTGGACTAAGCCTCTAACCAACTTGTACGTCAGTTTGTTAGTTGAAGAGGTCAAAAGGAGAAATCGCACCTCTTGTACTTTCAACAAAGCAGGTTGGAATAACATACTGACAAAATTCAATAAACGAGCAGAACTTCAATATATTCAAGTATAGTTGAAGAACAAGGTAAACAAATTGAAAAAGCAGTATGTCAGTTTCAAGAAGCTGTTTTCACAATCTGGATTTGGTTGGGATAATGTGAACAAAACAGTTATTGTTGATGATCTAAGTATATGGAAATCTCATGTCAAGGTATGATTTAACCTTTGATCATTTTGAGATCACTGTAGATGTATATGGCAAGATGTTTAATTGTATTACTGATATATGTCGTCATTGTGAAAATTGCAGGATAATATTAAGTGGGCAAAATTCAAGAAGGATGGGTTTCCTTAATATCCTGACTTGCGTATTATATTTGGTGATACATATACTACTGGGGAGTATGCGGTAGGAAATGTTGAAGATTTCGTGATGTTAGATGAATTTGGCATTTGTGGTGATGATGCAGATGATGGACCAGCGAACTTTAATGAACACCATATTGATGAGGAAGTTTTTATGTCTGAAAAAAATCCTACTCCAGTTCATGATAAATATAGGGTGGATAAAACTCCAAATAGTAAGAGGAGAAGGAGGAGTCAATCATTTGGTATTGCTAGCACCTGCAAAGTCTTACAAGAGATGATTAAAAGTAGGGCTAGTCAATCTGTGAGTGGTTCTATCAACTCACAAGTCACATTACCACCTATGGACCCATTCTCCGTATTTATTGTGATTGATATCCTACTTGCCATGCCTACGTTGGAGCCGAATCTTTACAACAAAGCTATGGAACGGGCTTGCGTTAATGCCATGTGGAGGGAGGCTTTTATCAAAATCCCAAGTGAAATGAGATATGGATTTCTCCGATGTCTTTAGTGGATGTTAGAGAATGTATCATGGATTGCATGAAGTTTTATTAGACTATGTTTTTTTTTATATGTTGTTGGTTGTTATTTTGTTGTTCAAGATATTGATGTTGAGACTTTTGCATTTGTGTTGTGGTTTGGATATGATGGATTGCGTTAAATTTTTATATTTGGTTTCCTTTCACTTTATTACTTACGTTATTGGTTTTTTTTTTTTTTGTACATATATCTATATTGATTTTATTGTATTTGTGTGGGCATAGGTACTATGGAAGATAAATCAAATAGTGTGTCTAATGGAGAGGTAGTAGCAATTGAATGGTATTTGGATGAGACTAATATTGACATAATAATAGCATGGTTAATTCTTGTTATTTCGGGCATGTCTTTGCATACGAAATAGCCTATTAGGGACAGTAAATTATCGGGAGCCGAATGGGTAAGGGAAATTGTTTACAGACATTCAGATAGGATCTATGAAGCATTTAGGTTAGAGAGACATGTTTTTCTTAACCTATGTGATCTAATGAAGGCAAGAGGTTGGCTGAAAGATACTCGATATGTAAGGGTAGATGAACAGGTTGGAATTTTCTTATCCATGGTTGGTCACAAAAACTCTAATAGAGATTTATGTTAGAGATTTCAATGTTCGGGACAAACAATCAGTAAGTTTTTTACTCTAGTATTAAAAGCACTTCTAGAATTATCAAAAGAGATTATTAGGTCACATTCTTTTGATATTGTTCCAGAAGAGATTCTTATTGATCCTAACCACAGACGTTACTTCAAGGTATAATTTTTATATCAATTTTACATTATTAAAATATATATAGCTGATAATATTGTCTAACGCTATACTTTCATAAAATCACAGGGTTGCATTGGTGCTATTGATGGCACCCACATTAATGCATTCGTCCCTCTATTGAAATAGATCCCATTTAGAGGTAGGAAATGGACTACCACTCAAAATGTGCTGTGTGTTTATTCGTTCGATATGAAATTTACTTTCATATATGCTGGGTGGGAAGGATCTGCCAATGATTGTCGGGTTCTCTCGGCAGCACTTGAGACTCCTCAATTGCAATTTCCTTGACCACCATCAGGTATTTGCTTTGTCTATATCAAGTGATTTTCTTTATGATTGTATAGCTATTGCATATCATAACAAATTTATATTTATATTATTGTAGGAAAATACTATGTAGTAGATTCTGGTTATGTTGCACTTCCAGGATTTTTGACTCCAACGGTATCATTTGAATGATTATAGGGGTAGAATTAGATGGCCCAGAATAGCAAAAGAATTGTTTAACTATAAGCATTCTTCATTGAGAAATGTTATCAAGAGGTCATTTGGGGTATTAAAAAACCATTTCTCCATTTTGAGACACATGCCTCCATTTTCAATTCGAAAGCAAGCATATATTGTAATCGCATGTTGTATTCTCCATAATTATATTTGCGACTAAGACAAGATGGACAGAAACTTTGCCCTATATGGAGATCCGGAGTATCCATTTGGACCTACACAAGATGAGGTTGTAGATGATACACCAGGTGATGAGGCGGCTAAGATAAACATGATCAGGAAAGATATTGCAAATATGATGGCAATGGATCACAATATGCAAGAGATTCCATGATTTTTTATTTCCGACTTTTGTGATGTGTTTTTGTTTTTTGGTGAAAACTTTTGCAATGTGTTTGTAAACTATTATGAATAAATTTCTATTAATCGTATTAAGGTCATCAAATTCTATCTCTGTGAGCACACATTCCATTGAATGTCTCATAATTGTGGACAAACAGAAGAGAAGCAAATTGTAAGCTATTGTATAGTTGACACTTCAAGGCCTACAAACTGCCGTCTGAAGCTTGCATCCTAGTCAAGAAAGAAAAAAAGTAAAAGAGGAGAGGAAAAACACCTCCCTTCATCAAAATTAGCCAAAACCTTATAAGCTTACGTGAAACACGAAAGTGAAATAGTTTGTAATTCGAAAGAAGCAAGGTAAAATGTAGCATCACGATGGGATGTATCGACGGCTCAAAATGCAAGAGACCGAGGTCTTTACTAAGTGTTTTAGGAGCATACTATGAACTAAATGCATAATGATAGCAAAGCCACACCATGCATGCACCATTCCAATAGTTGGAAATTTCCAACCCCAATCCGACATCCATGTCAAGATTAGAAGGCTAAAATCCCCAAGCCATGCATGCGCTAGAATTACAATTTTTTTTTTTAAAGAGTAAAAACTTAGTCCCAAGGAAATCACTACAAATTAATTTGGTTGACAATATCCCTTATGCTTTTTCCGCAATATTTGCTATACCAAACATTAAAATTCACAAAAAGAAAATATATTATTGAGAATTATAGTTCAAAATGTTACCTAAATTCAATAGGCTATAAACTACATGAGTAAAGATCCTCACACATAGATATAAGATAATAGCTCACGTTCCATTACAATACCACTTATGTTATAGGTTCATCTTCTACTAGAATTCTTATTTCTAAGCAAATGTATTATTAATCTAATAATATTTTGATCTTGTCAATTTTATGTAATATCTAATCTATTCCTTTTTCTTATTTTTATTTTTTTAAAAATTAAAATTTGGAATAGAAATTTTGTGCAGTTACCAAACATGTTTCTGTTCTTTTTTTTGTTCCAGAAATAGAAATTTTGTGCAGTTACCAAACATGTTCTTTTGCTCAGAAATTGTTCCTCGAAATAAAATATAAAAGAATTATTTTTGAAAAAAAACTCTTCCCTAGCCAAGAAACGTTGTCATGCGTAGCCTAGATTTCGGGGCAAGTGGTTACAATTTTTTTCCTTCATTTCTTGTTTGTAATTTCTTTTTCCTTTTTTGCAAAATCCTATTATCTAATATGAGTTTTCAATTTGAGGAATGAATGTCTCGAAAGCAAGATGAACATCAGCCTATAATACGAGGAGAATCCGCACAATTTTTAGTCGGCTCAACCCATCAAAATCAGGTTTTTTTTTTTGTCTCTCCTAGTCTAACTTTCAACTCACTCTCAAGCTTTTACCTACCTCGTTGTAGAGAGGAGTTGAACCTTGACACTTGAAACTAAAAGTCCCCATCCCTAATCTCCTTGAGAAGGTAGAGAATTGAACTCCTTGCCTCCCCTTTCCCATGTGGAAGGATAGCTACTGAGGCAACCTAATAGTTATTTGGGGAAATATAAAAAGTCATTCGAGACTTTTTTATGAAAAATGAATGATTTGGAAAATATTTTTCATAAAATATTTGTTTGAAATAATTAGCCAATAAAAAGTATTTTCATTATCAACAACAATTTATGTCCAAACATTCTCATAAATAATAAAATATTTTTCTTTAATTAATTGTTGTAAGCGATACGAACGTCATTCTTAGAAAAGTGTTCTCCAAATTTTTTATATTTTCCATGAAATAAACAAAGTCTGAAAGTTAGAATTGGTCCAATATGATTTGAATTCTTTGGGTACATTTAATGTGGCTTATGGGAAAATTTTTGGGAAAATGCAGAAGACTTTGGGTTAAAGGGTTTTTTTGAAATGCAAGTAGCATTCAATAAATTGTAATTTAAAAGTGTATTGAAAAAAAACTTTGATTTAAATGTTGCTTGAAAAAATCACACTTTGTAAAGAACTTTTGTTTTTCTTTTTTTAAAGAAAATCTCAAAACTGGCAAAGGGGTCAATGCTTAGCAAGCGGCCTGCAAGCTAGATCTTGGGTGCCAAATCTGGCATGAGCCCTTTGCTGGCAACGTTGCGCAAGTTGAGAACATTTCCAAAATTATGAAAGTTTAGTGAAGGTAACATTGGAAGAAAAAATATATCAACATTTCAAAAATGCCCAAAGCCTAAAGCACCTTCAAACCTATCTTGGGCTGAAAGCATTTAGAGACTTTTGGAAACACAATTACATCTCTTCCTTAAAAAAAAAAAAAAAAATCAAAGGCTACTACAGGTGCTTTTGGCAGCACTTTGCCAAAACTCTTAAGGGGTCTAGAGAGCCCTATTTGCTCGACCGTGAAGGAGATCTATTTAATCAACTCTTGGTGCTATTGAATCCCCTATCTTCTTGCTCAAAGGGAGTGAGACCACCCAGAACTAGCTTTATCACAATATACTATCTTGCCTTAAATGGATCTTTGCCCATTTCTTTGCTTTCTTAGATAGGCTTAACCCCGTGGATTTAAACTATATGTGCTTAACACTAACGAATCCGCTACTCCAACTGGAGAGACTTAGTTTCTCACTCGAACTCGATTGGCTAGAGCCAATCTGCTTGTGAGATCGGAGAGATCATTTGGCTTGGGAAACTTAGGATAGACTAGACAAATTTTGCACCAGCTGGCCGGGGCTTACAAAAGAACTTCAACTGCATTCCTCTGAACTCAATTGGATAGATTGCAACATTTCTCCTTGACCTAGCATTTTACTCTGCTTCTCTCAAGCCGCTGGATGAATCTCCTGCTTATCCCGCAGCTATGTAAACTTCCCCTTATTTGCTTTGCTGTAAAAGGAATGGAGCTAGATATGCTTCCCTTTTATTTTACTAGCTTCGATTATGAGTTAGAATTACATACTAGTTAGAATATGCATAATATGGTAAATCATAGTAAATCATATTAATTAAATTAGTTAAGTAATTAAGGGTCTATTAAGATATGAACTCATATATATTATCAATTTGTTTATATCATATAATTGATGTTTTGCTTCTCGATAGCTAAAGAGCAAAGAAAGACACTTCACCCAAATCCAGTTGAGGGCTGCGATGCCCTCACCCAAACTAGGCAAGGTCATCGGCCCTCGCTTGTGGCCAACACCCTTACTGGCCATTACGAAAAAAGAAAGAAAGAAAGAAAAATAAAATAAGAAAATGAACAAGAAAGAAAAAAAATTAGAGAAATTTAAAGAGAATTACAAAAATTGCCTACGTTAGCATTGGTCATGTTATATAGAATGGTTAGTACTAACTAGACCGTCATGTTAGAGATTTTGGTTAAAATTGATGAAAATGATTAAATTGACAAATCATAAAAAGGTTTAGGACTAAATTGGCACAATTAAAAGATTTAGAATTACATTGGCAAGTTGTAAAATGGGTGGAGACTAAATTGGCACAATTTTGAAAGGTTTATGACTAAATATAAAACTAGGTCAAAGTTGAAGACTTGGATAAGATACTCTTGCTGTTATTTTTTAAATGTATTTAAAGTACGAGGCAGCTAATGGCTTAATGAAAGACATTTGCTAGAGTAAATGCAACGCACTAACTTTCCTGAACTATAGCCTTTGTACATGGAAAGGCAAAAAAAATCCTCGGTACAAAGTAAGGTCAAAGAATTTGTCAACTGTGAAAACTCTTGCTGCACTTGCCAAGAGTATATAATTGCTCGACTGGTCTTGATTTGATTGAGATCAATTTGTGGAACTGCTTTGCTGTTGAGAGATTCTTTCTCCAATGAGAGTGAGGGCTTTATGTAGCAGGCGTAAATGCAGATCCAGATCTAGCGCGAGGAAGAAGTCGTTACGCAAAGAGAGGCGCATGGCTTTAATATACCAAGTTTTACTACATTATACAAACGTAAACTCACCCTCGTGAGCAGTGACATTACTTTTATTTTCCCTAAGTCTCCCATCCTGTCCTCCAATGCGCACATTATGTTGACTTCAAAGATCCAAGTAGCGCGAGGAAGAACTCGTTTAAACGCAAGAGAGGCACATGGCTTTAATATACAAAGTTTTATTATATTATATAAGCATAAACTCATTCACGCATAGTGACATTATTTTTATTTTCCCTAAGTCTCCCATTCTGTCCTCCAATGCGCACATTATGTTGACTTCAAAGATCCAAGTCTAGCGCGAGGAAGAATTCGTTTAAACGCAAAGAGCGGCACATGGCTTTAACATACAAAGTTTTACCATATTATACAAACATAAACTCACCCACCTGAGCAGTGACATTATTTTTATTTTTCCTAAGTCTCCCATCCTGTCCTTCAATGCGCATATTATGTTGACTTGAAAGATCCCAAGATCCGTTTTTGAAAAATACATCTCCAAATTGTCAGAAAGGAGGCACATGGCCTTTCTATTAGGGGTGAGCATAATTCCAAGATGGAACCAGAAACCTATAACCTAAAACTTAGAAAGGAGGCACATGGCCTTTCTATTAGGGGTGAGCATAATTCCAAGATGGAACCGGAAACCTATAACCTAAAACTTAAAACAGCCTTTAGTTTTTCTTGTTCTATGTTTTCGCGCGATTCTATGACATTCTATGGTGACCAAGGATAAGTGCATAATCTGAAATCACTATTCTAAGTTTCCAATTTTGGTGACATCCATGACTGGGACTAGGACATTTATTTTGTTAATACTTCATAATTCAGATGTGAGTTGTGATCGAAGGATTATAGCAAATGGTGATCATTAGAGATGATGATTTACTGCAATCATTCAATTAAAAGTATAGATGGAATCTCGGTAAACTTTGAAATTGCCACTGAAACCTGTGATAGGGTAGGTTTCAGATTCCAAAAATTAAAGAACTTGTTTCAATTAGTAGGTTTCATGTTCTATGTGAAACTTGAATGGAATCTGGAATAGGTTACCCCTACTTAGTATATAAAGTACTGCTATATTATACATACATAAAGTCACCCACATGTGCTGCAACATTATTTTCATTTTCCCAAAGATGCCCCTACGGTCTTCTAAGGCGCAGATGCGTTACATTATTTTTATTATGTTGACTCCGGAGACCCCAAGACTGTTTCTTTTAAAAAATGGGTCTCCAAATCGAGATCGAAGTCTAGACCGAGAAGGAAAGGAAGTGATTGGAACGTTATAATTGTCAAAAAGAAAGGCACATGGCCTTGCTATATAAGGTGTCACGACATAATACACACATGAACTCACCAAACTTGTGCAGGGACATTATTTTAATTTTTCCTAAGATGCCCCTCCTAGCATACAATGCGCACAAGGCTGTGCATAACTTTGATTATGGTTAAATTTGAGGGCTTCTTGCGTTGGCGTACATCGAGATCAAAATCTAGTGGGAGGAAGTAGTTGTAAGAGTTTTCCTAATGTGGACTACATTAATTGTTATTGTAATTTACTATTTTTATGGCTACCGTAAAACATGACTGGTCTAATGTGAGATCAAAGGTTTCTTAATTAGTCTAATATGGGGTTGGCTAGTGTGGGCCGAGTTGAGTCTGGCCTGTAATGAGGGGGACTGGTTGGAAACTCTATAAATAGTGCTCAAGTCTCTCCTCTAACCCTAATTCTCACATATATCATCACCTAAGGGGCATTTACCTAACGCTAAACGTGAGGGGGCCGCCTCATTGAGCTAGTAATACGGAGGGCAATAGAGGAGAATGACTTGATGCGTGGATCCCCTTGATATGTGGGTAATCCTTTTTCTGCTTCCGCTTTATGTTCGATGGATTTCAAAATAGGTGCGTTAATCTTTCTACTCAATTATGCATGTTCTTGTTCTGATTATGGAGATCTTGGGGTTGCGCAAATTGCATCCTACGGTAGTCATTTCCACGTTACAACTGTTAGAAAGAAGGGCACGTGGCTTTAGTAAATGATATAGTCACGCTTGACATGGACATGTAAGCGAGTTTATGTGTGTATAATATATAGTCACGCTTCATCATCGAATCAACATTGATCGCTAGAGCGAGGAAGGAGTGATTTGGCTTTTATAATTGTCAGAAAGAAAGGCACGGGGCTATGACTATATAAGCTATTACGCCATGATACCCACATAAATTCTCACAACCCGTGCAAGAGACATTATCTTGATTTTCCTGAAGATGCACCTTGGTCTCGCCAGAATTTCTCCCGCGAAGAAATACTTTTCACCAAAATCGTTCTTTGTCTTTTTATTTGAAGGAATGGGTTCTTTGCCAACTACGGAAAGAAGAAATCCGGACCAAACAAAAAAATCAATGGCTTTACTTCGAATCAAACTATACGAACACAAACTGTGCCAGAATTTAATAAATGACAGGATTTGAAAGGTGCAAGGTACAACTATTACAAATGAACTGAACATACACAAATCTTGCTGGAATTTAATTGACAACAAAGGCAGAGTACACCAGGATAAAAAGCACGCTAGAATTTAATCGACAATGCGAGTTGATAAAAGTAGAATGCAGAAAGGTAAAGATGCTTAAAGCTACTCGGCAAGAACACTTTGCTCGTGTTCTAGCAGAGCAGGAATTATTGCTGTCGTGAGGAACTTTGTAACCCGCAACCTCCTTGATTTTATTTTTGGAGTTCAACACAGAAAAAATGATAGTACCACGCTGAAATTGTTGTAAGGTACCCACTTCGGCATCAGAATTTTTTCGAAGGATTATATGAGTTCAGAAAACGATTGTTTAAGTAACTTTCACTAACTTCTTATTTTGGTCGAAATTTTGATGACTTAGATTGCCAAAAACCTAGACATGTCATTACTTCGATGAAAAAAGCTCGCTGGCGTCGCTTAAATTGACGGTTTTATAAAGTTTCACACTAAAGTGATCATTCAAAAAGTTTTGGCACTATCTCAATTGTTTGTAATGTTTTGGCTCTAGCATTGTATATTAGTAATTTTAGAGAATGATATAGCACCTTTTTTTTTTGGTCTGTCATACTCTAATCCTACTCTAACATTCACTCTCAGACTTTTGCCCTGCCTCATTGCACGGCGTGGGAGTCGAAACCCATTCCTGAAATAAAATCGTCCCACCCCAATCCCCCCTGAGAAGGTAGAGATTTGAACCCCTCACCTTTCCCTTCCAAGTTGGAAGGGTGGCCACTGAGGCAATGACATAGCACCTTGCGACACTTGATTATGTTGATGCATAGCATCATTGGTACTCAAATTTTGGAAAGGCATAAAAATTCTTTTTCAACTGATTCACCCCTCAGCTCTTGGTTTACATAACTTGGATCTCAAGATCTAGCAATGCTAAAAGGGCAAGGCCAGCCAGGGCAGGGCACAACCTGTTTATGCGACAGGCCAAGTGGTGTCGTGCTCAGGTGGCAAAATTCAAAAGCAGTTGATCCTTCTCAAGTGAAGAAGCAGCTAATTTCTACTCGAACTTGAAAGTAGTAAAACCATTATTTCAAGTTACCTAACAATAAAATCGCTTACTTGTCAAATTGAAGACACTTGATGATCTAGTAAGATCCCTTGTCAAATTGAAGAACCATTATTTGTAGTGGCATTATCAATTGTTCTAAAAACTTAAACTGTTAAATGAATGGATTATTTATTGTTTAAATATTCTAATATCTATTATGAGATTCGAAAGTAATAGTCATAATTTGAAGTTGCTAACCGGCCAACGATCATGGCGCTACCTTTCTGATGACGATTGTTTAGCAATATTTGAGGAAACTGAAAAGAAACGTCATTCTCTAAAAGTTAGAGAATCATATGATGTAATCGGTATTCTTTGTGATATATGAGACGATGCTTCTTTTTTAAAAGTGGTATTCTATTCTTTATTGGTTTACATCAACAGTTGCTACTTAATAAAGTCATTGAGCTGACATCAAGCGCGGCTTGAAGTTCACCTCACATCACTAAACCCATTTTGCGTGACTCCGGTTGCCAAAAATAGTAGTTGATAATCTTTGGAATCATGGCTGATGGATTCAAAGATGTTTTTAAAATTATACAATGAATTCCTTAACTCATAGTCGGTTCGGCATGGCCTATGTTATTGTGAGGAAGAGTCGATCAATGTATTTGTTTAAGAAATGATTGCACATTTTTTAAATACTCTAGAACTCTACTGATTAAATGTAAACATTTAGAACTCAATCGGCCTACCAATGTGACGTGTAGGACTTCCATTGTACTAAGCTCTTAGTTGGATAGGAAGTTTGAGACGTTTTGTGAACCTCATTTCTATCCGATTTTGTGGTACTCATGGAAGGGACCGATTTTTTTCAGATCAATATGTTGAGTGGTGGGTTACATAGATAGATAGTGCAGATATTTTAATCTAACTAAAGATGAATATAATTGATGTTCATCTAAGCAAAACTGGCAATCATAAGTCTGGTTAACATGACCCAAAAAAAAAAAAAAGCGAAAAAAAGAGAGAGGATGTGATATCCTGAAATTCGAGCCCTTTGAGGGATGAATGAACGTGAATTTTGTCAATGCATTGTTGGTTGATCTCACTCGGAATTGGTCACTTCTGAGATACTGACCTTGATGGGAAAGGCTAATGAAAATAGAACTCGTGCGACTAAAGAACTTGACCTAGGAAAACGACTTGACTGTAAGACTTGCGTGAGGACGATCCTATAGATAGGTAGGTCGATTTCAGGGGACTACTAGATGTTGATTCACGAACAGAACATAATTGGACAATGGGTGATTCCGTTTACTATTATCGAGTTCACGAACGACCCTATGTCGATTCTCGGTAATCGTGTACTTTGACATAAGAATCTATCCTCAATAATTTCATGTAATTAAGACGTCCATGTGTCGAGATGTTTTGAATGTGGTTTGGTATGAGTTGGTTACACGTGAATCCTCCAAGCTGTCTGTCAATCTGAGTTGTACCAAAATGGTATTCTGGCGAAATTTACATGACACGAGAACCCAAGATTGGATTTCGAATTTTCGGGAACTTCCGGGATGGACTATTGGACAATGCTACTTTGACAACCAATAGTGCCAATTAAGCCGAGTATTTAAAGAAAAGACTTACGGACCGAGGCAACGAGCTTGTGAGGACGTGGGCCGAGCAAGGCTAGTGTAGGCCTTAGGCCTAAGGTGGGATAGCCACCATGGTAGGCCTAATGCAAGCAAGTGAGCCCATTGGATCCAACTAACCATTTTACCTTCCAAGCCCATTGTCTAGCCTTGAGCCATTTCGAACCCAATCAATTTTTGAGCCTGTTCCTATTCATTTCCTAGCCCGTTTCTTAGGCCCGCCTTTCATTTCAGCCCAAGGGCAGTTTGGGAAATGTGCAAGGTGGAAATTACCATTTTGCCCCTAGATATTATGTGGATAAGGGCAAAAGAAGAGAGAGAAGATGATGTCACTTGCATGGGGAGTTGAAGCATGCATTGAATGGCCTTGATGAGGCCTTGACTTCAGTTCTCTCTCCTCTCTCTCTCTCCTCCTCTTTAACCCAAAAATTCACAGCCTCTCTCTCCCCTGTTTTCCTTCACTTCTTCTTCTTCTTCTTCTTCTCTTGCTGACCTTCCTCCAAAAACCTAAGTTGTTTGTTGCCTTCTCATGCAAATCATTGTCCGTGCCACCCACCATCATGCTTAAGACACCCATACCGTATGCCTTGAGGTGGCCATTTGCCTGTCGGAGCCGCTGGTTGACCCACCGACCGGCCGGAAGTCATTGCCGGCCAGTCCACCTGTCTGCCTGCCCGCTTGCACTGTTTCACCTTTCCAGCTGTTTTTCTCCTGTTTTAACCCAACCTCCACCCAGCCCAGCCACTAGCTAGTCCCCCTTGACCCGTCGATGCTGCCGATCGCCGGCCAACCACTCGCCGGAGCTCCGACTAGCTCGTTCAGCCCTCCTCCTCCTCTAGCAGTCTAGTTTTTCAGTGTTGCAGAGGGAGTCTGAGTTTGTTGCTGTTGTTTTAGCCTTGGGACCGTCTTGGATCGCTATGGTTGAAGTCCCGTTCGTTGCCTTTCGTCACCGCCGCCATGTCCATGCCTTCAGCCCGCTTAATGGGTGAGTTTAGTTCCTAATATGTTGATTAGTGCCTAAATTTATTTAGGGTTGGTTTAGTTAGGGTTAATTCTAGTTTAAAGGGTTTACTTAAGTTGCTTTACCTAAGATGGGTGGTTAGATAGATGGTTAAGATTAAATTGGGTTAATCTTGCTTATTGTTAATTAATTGTGGTTTATGATTAATTAAGCTTGTTTAGCCTTAATTGATTGATTTCCTTAATTGAATTATTGTTTTATTGAATTCTGAATTTAATTTATTAGTTAGGAAATTCTGGAATTTCACTGTTCATGATGTACTACTGTTCTCATGCGCACTATTCATGCAGTACTGTTCACAAAATACTGTTCATGCGCATTGTTCATGCGACACTATTCACATAGAAGCGAAATTTGGTCTAGATGCACATGTTTTAATCATATGATGTGTATTGATCGTGTAAATATATGGACATTTGCATGAATTGCATGGAGTTATAAAAGGGAAATATGGTTTGTTTAGGGGACATTGGAAATATACCGCTTTTAGGAGAAAATGATTTGAAAGTGTATATGCAAGCATGGGTGCATTGGCTAATGCTCAAAGATAAAAAGTGAGTTGTAGTGGTATGCTAACGTGATTGCTAAGTGGAACCTGTCACCCAACGGGAGTTGGGGGCGATGCTCGAGTCTATCGAATGCCCGGCAGGGGTCCGGATGCCGAGTTATGGTTGAGCCCGGACCGATGCTCCTTGTGGAATGCCTTCTAGGTGGGAGTTCTAGACGTTGTTGTGCTTGACGGGGTAGGATGATGCCCAGTCTTTATCGGATGCCTGGCGGGGGTCCGGATGATCGCCGACTAGGGAGTTGGGCGTGGTTGATGGGTCGTAATTACTGGAACGTGTTTGAGTCATTGAGATAGTTGCACCTTATTATGGGGTAAAATTATGTGACACGATATGAGATGTGTCATAATGATTTTATTTTATAATCGGGATCTGTGTGTAATTGATTGAGATGTTTTATGAGGCGTACTAATGTGCAAGAGCGTATGAGAATCATGGCACAATTGGTTCCGGTTATGCATGAATTGATCGCATTATTTATGGCACGCACGCATGAATCGATAACATGTAGGATGTGGCAATGGCCAAGTGAGATTGCTTGTGACGTGACTTGTATGTGATTGATGAACTGCATCATCTAATGGCTATGTGTGTTGTGTGTCTTGTGCTGAGATATAATGTGCAGTGTATGGCATACCGGGTAAGGTTGCATGCGAATCGACTATCTGATTATTGGTTGGTCCTGGTTTTTGTTATTTTTTGGTTGTTGGTCGTTGGTTTGCTTGTGGGGTGGTTCTGGAGAGATACCCCAAGTTGAGTTGATGTCCTAAACGGGGGCTTAGGGGGAAAGAATCTTTGATATTTTATCTCACTGGTTATTAAGTAACCACTTTCAGGTTCTTAGAATAGTGCTTCTGCCAGAGAGATTTGGGATCCCCAAGGACTAGGATACTGTTGTGACGCACCACCACTTCCTGAGTCGGGCGCATCTTTATAAGAAATATATCTCTACCATTTGGGTGGACGAGGGACTGGGGCAATGGATACCCCACCGGTTCCTGGCATGGTTCATTCGGGATGGCGATTTGCTGATCGGCCCTTTGAGAGGTTTTGACGGGCCGCCCGATAGGGGCCCCGAGGACATCGATTGGGATCCCATGGAGTTGGACCCTCCCAACAGTGTAGTGGAGAACCCTGCCCCCGCTTCACTAGTGATTGACCCGTTCGCCTTTGACGATGACTCGACGGAGTCTAAGTCTGTTGGATCCGAGTGACTGTAGTGTCGAGCCCAAGGGTTCCTTTCATGTATAGTTGGATTAGCCTAGCCTAGTTTCTTTTTGGCCAAGCTTAGAGGATGGATCGGCCTCTCTGTTGGTCTTGTATATCAGAAATGATCCTCTATTGGTTAATCCAATATAAAAATGTATATACGAGTAGTTGTGGTCATCCTTGCTGCTTATCTCTCTATCCCTATTTGATTGCTTGATTGTCTGTTTGACTAGGAGATCGTTTGTTTCTGCTTGCGCATAATGAAAGATTAAAATGAATGGTCATCGACAAGTCTTGGGACGTTGCTTTCTATCGACCAAGGAAGGGGTTGTTGCGTGCCCGGGGTTCGAGGCGTGACAGAAGAAGGGTAATTTAATTTTGAGAAATGATTGAGTGACAATCTTTAATTTATTATAAGAATAACAATATGTTCTAAAATATAAAAAACTAAATATCAAATAATTATAAATTATTGCGGGGTAATTTCTTTAGGAATTTGTGGCTCATAATAAAATGGTATTCTCACATTAACCTAAAGATTATTATACTAGCAAAGACCATTAATTTTTGAAAAATGAGAGTGACGGAGCCTTTACTCTCCTATGAGTAATGGTGTTGTCCCCACCACACATTTTCCCTAAGAAAATCACCAATCTTATTTGATGGGTTTGCTAGCCCACCAAGTAAGATTTCTCCAATTAGAAAAAAACAATATATTAGCCAAAATAAAGATGAGCGAATAAAAAAGGAACTTATTAGCATCGTCTCATGTAAAATATCTTTACAGTAAGTGTACAAAAGAATGATTTAAACATTTTCATTTCAAGAGAATATAAATTTAGGATCACTAGCCACAGCACTTATGCAAAATATTTTTCACACCTATAGTTGTGAATGAAAAATATCTATGATCTATTGAAACGTGTTATCGAAATGGAACTTAAATATTTTATATTACCAACGTTAAAACTCCATAAGTATATAGAGGGATGACTACTAATATTATACGTCAAGTAACATTTATCTTTGTGCAATTAAAGTCAAAAGAGATCGACAGCCTAGAAGTCAAATGTCTGGCTATCTAGAAGTCTATGGAACACTTGTAACTCGATGAAGCGGTTAAATGTTTCAGTACACACCACCTTTAGCTTGTAAAGTAACTCTGATCCAAAGCACTTTGTACATAATAAGTGAAATTTGAACATATTATTTTTGGTGTTGAAGCTGGACATTTCCTAGTGCATTGACTACTTTAGCGGGCGGGGAAGAGAGACTATTTTGTTTTATAATATTTAAATGGAAGGATTTTTTTTTTATTTTACGGTTAATACCCTGAAAAACCCAAAATTGGTACATCTATGACAAATTTACCAAAAACTATTTTTTTGATAACCAAAAATCTCAAACCGGTATACCTTTGACAAATTTATCATATGTTAGTTTTCGTTAAATTTTACAGTCAAATTATTAAGTTAAATGACACGTGACAGTCGACTGGTATACCAATTTAGGATTTTACGTGCCGTTTGTCACAATTTACAATTTTTATGATTTTTTTGTGGTATTAATCAAATTTGTTGGATGATATATTTGTTACAAATTTACCAATTTGAGGTTTTTTTCCGTTGAATAAATTAGTTTGGGGGTAAATTTGTTATAAATGTACAATTTTAAGGTTTTTTTATGGTCAGTCGGGTTAATTTTGTCACAGGTGTACTGGTTTGAGGTTTTTCATGGAAAAATATAGTTCGTGGTAAATTTGTCACAAGTATATCGGTTTGGGGTTTTTATGGTAAAATATAGTTTTGAGTAAATTTGTCACAAATATACTAATTTGGGGTTTTTTAGGGTATTAACCCTTTTATTTTATGCATGCAAATTCGTCACAAAACACTAATTGAAAGTCCACGGAATGTGTTATCCATGTGTAAGATATTTACAATTAATTTTTGTATTAATTGCTATATAGCTATTTTTCTTATATTTGGAGCGATATTCACCCTTTAAATACAAATTAATGCTCTCTCTCAACATTTTATTTTTCCTTTCGGTTTTTCAATTCCATGAACATGAAACATGAGATCCATATTGCACCATTACTAAAGATAGGTAATGGTGCCGTAAGGCTCTAAGTATTCGATGCTAATATAAATAGAATACATATTTATTTAAAATACTCGTTACTAAGTAGGGCCAAGCATCTCTAAGTTGAGTGTACTTTTAGTTTTTCCCAATATAATATAACTAGTTGACTTCGTTAAAATACTTAACCAAAAACCAGTTTCATGTAAAATATAACATGATACTCTATGTCAATTTTCCCAACTAACGCATGTTGATGGGAGAATTACCAAAAAAGTCATAAACCTATTGCAATTGTGGCAATTCAGTGGTAAACTTTTTTTGGGCAAATTTAATCCTAAACCTTTTATAATTATGCCAGTTTAGTCAATTAAGCCAAAATTGGCTAGCCAGCGCTGACATGGACGTCGGCTGGCAGAAGTTGACATGACAATTTTTAAATTTTTAAAAATTTTTAAAATATTTTTTGAATTTTTTGAATTCTTTTTTTCCTTTTTTTTTTCCACCTTCTCCTTCCTTTAGCCAGCCAACACCGGTTAGAGGCGAGGGCCGATGAGGTCAGCCTTGCTGGCCAGTGGTGAGGCTTGTCCTCGCCGGCCATTGGTGAAGGCGAGCCTTGCCCAGCGACCGCGAGGCCGCCATCGCTAGATCTAGCAAGGCTTGGGCTCGCCTAGCCAAGGCGATGATTGATCTTGCTAGTCATCGTCGTCATTGTTGTCATCATCATTTTTGTGGCACAAACCTATCTACTTTATGTGAGTTATTGAACTTCAAGAATATAATGCTGAAATTGAGATAAACAACAGACTACAATAAGATGAGAAGCTTTACACTTTTTAGTCGGCTCAGCCCATCGAGATCCGGTATCTTGTTGCGGAAAACTTGCTGAACTCCTCTTCTGCTCTGTCTTGCCAGTTTGTCTACTTTGCTCAACAAAATCAGAGTCCACATAAGCCAAATAGAAGTCGTCTTTTGGCCCGCTATGTCGAACACTTTGGACTCTTGAATTACATCCTCCATGCTCACACTCTTTTGATGCCTAGATTTTCGAACTGCTTTCATGTTGGATTTGAGCAACATTCCCAGGAGATCATTTTCATCTACTCGTTCCTTCATTGCCTTCTATCTTTGGTCGTTACTTCTTTCAGCAATCCTTTAACTTTATGGTCGATTTCTTCCATCTTCTTGTGCAGTTTAATCGGCAAAAGGGTGCATCTTTTTTTTTTTTTTTTGGCAAGTCTACTTCAGGATGAAACCTTTATTCGTTACATACACTCAAATAATTTTTATCCATTCTGTTGAGTTGAGAAGTTGGAAACAAGCAATCTCCCTATATACTATCTTGCAATCACAATCCAACCACTATCCATCATTTGCAAAATCATAAGAAAGTTGTCTTCATAAATTTTTCAAGTTCCTTATGTGGCAAGATGCTTAAAGATCCGCACATGATTTGCAAAACAATTGCAAAATTTTGAAAGGTCGCAATTGACCGTGGGGTAAGAATTGAGGATGTCAAACTAAATTCTGCTACTCCTTTTCTAGTTACATGCTTTTTAAACAGTTCCACTATATCAGGATAGACTATTGCCCTAATCATCTTGACTAAACTCCATCCAAGGGTACTATATAAAGGATAAGAAATAATGTAGAGTGATTTCAAAAAAAATATATATATATATATATATATATAGAGAGAGAGAGAGAGAGAGAGAGAGAGAGAGAGAGAGAGAGAAAAAAAATTATTAAGTGATTTGTGATTTAATCTAAACATCTACGTTTGTTTGGATTGGTTAATATGTGAAATTTTCCTATAGGTTCTATATCTCTAATGTAATCGTAAAAATCGGCTAGTTGCGTGAAATTATCTAATATGAAGTATAATAATTCAAGAGTGATAATGATAATAATTTAGGTGAAGAGATGAAATATAGATGAAGATTAAGCTAATTATGATTTCAATCATAAAATAATATGAAACGTAATTAAAATAACAATGTGATCTCACATAGGGGCATTAGTCGGCACTCAAGCAGAGATCCCATTGATATGCATAAGCAGTAATTAATAAAATAATGTGATCTCATGAAGGGGTTGTAGTCCGCACTCAAGTAGAGATCCCAGTGATATGCGTGAATAGTTATTAATATAATAATGTGATCTCACGCATGGGCAATAGTCCATACTCGAGCAGAGATCCACTAATATGTGTGATAAAAGAAAATGTGACCTTTTACAAGGCGATTGTCCGTGTGCGAGTAGAAATCCGATAAAAGTAAAAGAAGGCTAATAATATGAAGTGATAATGCTAACCAAAACTTGATTGATATCATTGAGTGATAAGAAAACTTATAGAGAATTGATATAAGTGATTCGAGATGATTACAAGTGATCGGAGATATCTTAAAGAAGTGATTATAAGTGATAATGAGTGATTACAGGTGTTTGGGAAAAGATACAAGTGAAAGATATATGAGAGTGAAAAGATGTAATCAAACGAGGCTTTTAGGATGCAGGAAAGTAAGAGCACAAGAACACAAGTGAGTTGAAGGCAAGCGGTGATCCCCCTTCTTCTTCTACTCCTCCTTTTATAAGTAAAGCTTGGACAAAGTAAAAAATCTTTTGGACGAATTTACAGCAGCATCTTAGTCCATCTTCAATCCATTTATAGCATGTTGAGATTTTCCAAATGGAAAATGATGATGTGCTCTGAAAATTCCTTTTTTTGTCTTCTTTGATTTTTGTCCGTTTTGGTGATCGGTCTCGTTTCCATCGTCATCTAACAAGTTGATGCCATATCAATCATCTTCATTGGTGTAATGAGATTGATCATCATTAGAGGAACTTTGAGATTTTGAAGGTAGCGGAGTGATTGAGAATTCTGACATGAGTTTTGCCAATACACAGCCATATCCTTCTGGTGACGGCATGGCAGCCAAATGAGCTTAGGCTAGTGATTTTTGCTGAAATTTTTTTAGTAATTTTATCATCAAGTGATTTTTAATTTTGCCAATTTAACCAGTTCAAAACTACTTTCTCATAAAGATTTTCTGTGAATTTGATATTGTCCTACCATTTAGTCCTGAATCTTCTAAGTAGGTGGAGGGGCTGTGAAGGATAAGAAGACTGTCTATAATCAAATTCTCAGGCTGTTACTTAGGAAACTCGAAAATTGATGAAAAAATGCATAAGATTTGAAAATTGTGATTCATGATTTGATTGGTTTGAAATGGGTGTAAAAGATTTTCAAGCTAATTCTAAATTGTGGAGGTAATATTTCAATTATGGGACTAAAGTGACTCCACTATTTTTGGAACCAGAAAAGTAATTGTTCAGTAAAATCTATTTTGAAATAAAAAAAGCCAAGTGTGACAAATTTACCCCAAACTATTTTTTTTACTATGAAAAACCCCAAATTGGTACACTTGTGACAAATTTACTCCGATTGACCATAAAAAATCATAAATTAGTACATTTATGACAAATTTACTCCCAAACTAATTTATTCGACTGCAAAAAATCCCAAATTGGTAAATTTGTGACAAATATATCATTCGCTAAATTATATTAATACCATAAAAAAATCATAAAAATTGTAAACTGTGACAAATGGAGCGTAAAATCCCAAATTGGTATACCAATTAACTGTCACGTGTCATTTAACTTAATAATTTGATAGTAAAATCAAACAAAAACTAACATAGTGTAAATTTATCACAAGTGTACCAGTTTTGGGGTTTTTGATGGTCAAAAAAATTGTTTGAGGGTAACTTTGTCATAGATGTATCAGTTTGGGGTTTTCCAAGGTATTAACCCTAGATTTTATTGCCAAAATTTCTTTTTATATTTTGGCTTGGGTATCTTTGAGAGCTTTTATTTCTAATCTTTGCTGATTTATTTCATTATTGAGATCATTTATATTGATAGGTTTAGATTGAGTTTTCTTATTTCTATTAATAATATCTTTGAAATTATAAGTTGTATTAGAATTAATCGGGATCTTCATAGAAGACTGGAGTCTATCTAAATATTGTTTTCTAACTTTTGGATCCCATATATTATCAACTATTTCTAACAAGAATTGTTCTTCCTTTGTTAAAACATTGATTTCGAGTGTTGGTTCTTCTTCAGGAGAGGAATTCTTTTCTTCAAATTCTAATGAAGTTTCTATCTCGTTGATTTGGAGGCCCGCTTCTTCAGGATAGTCTTTTGAAGAAGAATTATCATCTGTAGCAGCCATGATGCTATTAAGCTGATAAAAAGTCTCCTCATCTATAAAGAGTTCATTTAATATTTTGTTTATTTGGCAATATTTAGAAACATGCCCTCTTTTCCCACAATTGTAACATTTAATGTCTCTATTAATTTTCCTTTTTGGTTTTTGTTTGGGTTTATCATATTTATTAGCTCGTGATTTATTTTTGTAATGAATTTTAGATTTTCTTTCTTCAGAAGGACAGTTTTCTTTATATTTTGGTTTTGATGGAGTGTATGAAGGATCATATTGTGCACAGAAATATCCTAAATCTTTTTTGCGTAATTGTTCTTTCTTTAATTGCTCTTGTAATTTTATTAAATTACACATTTGGGTTCCTTGTCTATAAACATAAGAAATTAGTTCTCCATACGATAATGAGTGATAAGGAATTTGGCCATTATATTCTTCTCTTATTTTATTACGAACTTGATCTTTTATTAAACGAGGTAAACCAGCTAAGAATCTTTCATTCCAAAAGAGTTGGTTTACGTCTAGTCTAACCAAAACCCTTTGTAGAAAATGATCCTTATATACTTGGAATCTCCCTAACGATTTACATTTCACATTTGAAAGAAGATCTTGATTTACGTTTTTTATATGGGAAGGATCTTTTATGAAATGTTGTGATATAGAATAGATGAGAGTACAGACAGCATCTTGAATGGCTTGCCCATCAGCATCTTCAATATGTTGTCCATATTCATCTATTTTATGTGCATTGAAGATTTGAGTTCTTCGTTCATCAATAAGATAATTATCCCCTCAACCTTTTAGTTGTCCTATAAATCTAGCTACTAAAAGGTTAGCAATGGCATGATTAGAAATTTCTTATTGAGTTTTATAAGCATTTGCTACCATAACTATTTGATTAGGAATATTGACGGTATTATTTTCAAAGACACCATCTATATTCCATTCATAAATGGTATTGGAACAATACTTATTGAACTCTTTGTGATGACACTTCAAGGACAATATCAAGAGGAGTGGCTCTTTGATAGTAAAGTTTTTGGAGATTTTTCCATGAGAGTATTTATTACGGGAATTGATTCACTTTCAGACCCTTCATTAGATTTTTCAAGGACATTTATTTGAGCCAAGGGGAGATACATTGGTTAACTTGATATTTTCTTTTAATAGGTTTGTCACCCCATTTTTGTCCAAAAAGACATTGCAAATGAAACAATTTAATTATGTAAACTTTATCTAGTGAACCTGTTGACTTATAAATTTTGGTGACCCGTTTAATCATTTCCATTGAAAACCAGAAGTAGGTATCACTTTTTAGAGGTAATGATGCCGACAATCTTTATTTTACCTAGCCGATTTAGAAAAGAGAAGTAGATATCACTTCTTTTTTGGCGCTTCCACAGTCGTTGATCAACTTCCGCTGCCGCTGCTTAAGCCACTGCTGCGGCAGTTGGGGCCATAGGTGGCCTTGTGTTGCTCGAGCTCTAACTGGAGCTTGAAGACGGAACTACAGCGCTCGCACTTCACTTTAGCTTTGCGGTGGACCATCTAGGCGTGGTGCTCCAATATGCTCTTTGAGATCTTCTTCTTACAACAATTACACTTTTGCATAGTTTTCAATTTGAGGGAGAGTTCAAAGGCAGACTTGAGGAGAAAAAGAGACTGAGGGTTGGGGGAGAGTTCGAAGGCGAAAGGAGGCAAAGTTGAGGAGAAGAGGAGACTGAGGGTTGAGGGAGAGTTCAAAGGCGAGAGGAAGAGAATAACATTTGTATATGCAATGCATGTGGAGGTGATTTGGTAGGACCCTAGATGAAGGAACGCGCAATTTTATGCCCCGAAACGGAGAGATCTATAAGGACCTTGGGATGTGGCTTCTCAAACTCATTGATCCCTGTGATAACCATTCTTTAGAAACATCAAATGGCAGGGAAAAGAATAGCTGGAGTGCCAAAATTTGATAAGGGGGATATTTAAGTATCAAAAGTTACTAAAGTGAACCTTAAGTGCCACTATTTTTTCTTTTTTCTTTTTTTAAATGAGATACTTGAGTGTCAAGTCCGGCAAAGGTGGTCGGAAATCATTTATGGTAATTTTTTTTATAATATAACTTGCCTATTTGGCACGCCAGAGAGCTGAGTCAGTAACGAAGAACCAAAACAACGTCATTTTATCTTTTTTTTTTAAAATTTTAATAGAAATATTAAGTAAATTAAAATATTTATATTTTTTATATATTATATATATAAAAAAAAAAGAGGCAGAAGGTGAGGGCTTAGCCTTTGCCACCACCTCCCCACCGTCATCGCCGGTGACGGTGGAGGGAGGGTTGGCTGGGGTCGTTGGACCCGGGCCAAAGGTTGGCTACCCCGGTCGACTAATGGTGAGGGCCTGCGAGCCCTCACCTAGATTTGGGATGAGGGTCGCGGTCCTCTCCCAGATTTGGAGGGGGTTGTCGGCCCTCACCCAACCGTGCTAAGGGCCGTCTCCAACTGGGGGCCTAGGGCCTAGCAACCTCGTTGTCAACCTGACGATGGTGAGGAGGGGGCGAAGGAGGGCTGAGCCCTTAGTTGCCTACAATCTTCATCTTCTTCCTCTCTCTCTCTCTCTCTCTCTCTCTCTCTCTCTCTCTCTCTCTCTCTCTTAAATAAAATAAAATCAGTTTTAAATTTAGTTTAATTAATATTTATATTAATTATATAGCCATGTCAGCAAAATGACATCATTCTACAGTTGTCTCATCAGAAAATCGTCACGTTAGCATTTTGATCGGATTTTCTTGCCGTTGGTACTTAACTGTATCATTTTCCTCCGATTTTGGTACTTAGATGTCACTTTTGTAACTTTTGAAATTTAAGTATCCATTTGTGTCAAGTTTTAGCACTTGAAGTATCCGGCACTCTCACATGGCAACTGGATTCCAAATATCATTCATACGTTTGTATATTGCTACCTAAGTACACTCAAATCATCATCATCTACTCTATTGATTTGAGATGCACCAGATATGCACGAATGCATTTCATGTAAGTTGCATGAAAAATGCATGTGGGATGCATGTGGGATGCATGTGATATGCATGAGCTTGCAGGCCGACGAAGCTTTAGGTGACCGGTGAGCTTGAGGTATTATTTGTGATAAGGTTAGCCATTTCCAAGTCTTTTTTGGGTCAAAGGTCCACTTTGCGGAGGTCTTTCCTTAGGCCTATATTTGAAATTTTCCAATTCTATACATTGCCCATTTGGGTACTTTAGGTGCTTGACCTAGCGAATACATTGTTCATTGTTTTTTATCACGAAATTGAGTTTGTTGAATTGATAATATCATACCATTGGCAAGAAAAAATCAATTGTGTCTTGACTTTGACGGCATGCGTACTGTATTTGTTGATAAAGTGATCATATAAAGGGAGAACGTGAGGCGGGATGCCTTTGGAGAGAGGAGGAATGGATTGAGATTGAGTTTGCTTGGTCATTCTCATGATGTCTCTTGAAACAAAAGCCGGTGAGTAGTTCCATTTAGACCTTGCCATCTTAGACATCTTTCTACCTTCTCTGGCCTCAATCATGATGGGACACTCAAACGATCTAAGAATAAATTTTGACATTAAAACGAGCGATATACAAAAATCATGACATTTTTAGTATTCTTTTCCCAATTATTGAAAGAGCTAAAAAAATGTTCAATTCTTTTAGAAAGGAATCCATGTAGTGGTAAAAAAAGATAATATTATATAGTTTATTCTCTATTTAATTAAAGTTATAAATCAACTTATCAATTGCTTATGACGTTGCACAAGGGATGAAAAGAGTCACGCTGTCCTCTAGTGCATGCATGAAATGAAGTATATATTATTAAGCTAGAACTTGCGCTCTTTTTGTCTCATTTATAAAATCCCAATCCTACCCTTGTATTTGACAGTAAGATAATAAGATACTCTTTTCCTTTTTTTTTTTTTTTTCTTTTTTCAATCAAGAAGGCATCATATGTTTACATGACTAATCATTTATTCTCAACAAACGGAATGAGGGATGGTCATAATAAGGGGACCAAAACCTGTTGCGTACCACTTGGTCCTGCCCCATTTCGATTTCTATTCAATACTGATACAGACTTAAGGTTTAGAAAGTACTTATTCTCTGAGAAATCATTCTGATGGCTCATGCATGAGCAGGTGAAGCTCTTGTGGAAGAGAAAAGCGTCAAGCTCTCGAGCTGCATGAGGTGTGATGAAAAATAATGCGAAAGATTTGTGCAAAATTTTGTACTTAAAACATAATCAAGTCAATCACATGGAAGAATTATATGCCAAGTCAATCACTATGGTGCTAAAACTTTTCAAACAATCATCTTAATGCCACAACTTTTCAGGGGATTACTAAGTGTTTCTGGCAACTTAGATTGTTGGAAAAATGGACTTAAATATTATTTTAATAATGTAGACTTGCTCGAGTTATTTAAATGGATGCTTTTAAAAAGTTTGGGCGCTAAAATGATTTCTCATAAAGTTTTGGCATCAAATTGATTGATTGTATGGTTTTGACACTAAACTCTATATTAAGTGTGACCTACTTCACTGTTCAAGGGGGCAATAGATTTTTTGGATCAATCATGTTAGACTTTTTTTTTTTTTTTCTGACTATCATGTTAAGAACATAAATTTTTCTGAAGTACACTTTGTCATATACATTGTCATATATTGGCCAAATGTCAAATAAAAGCACCAACTTATACCTCAAGAAAAAAATAGTCTCGAATTACACGAAAAAAGCATGACGGAAAATGTCCAACGGATATAAAGAAACGACTTTACACCCTCTAGAGAAAAATAACCCCATGTTCAAACGACCCATAAAAAGGCATGAAATTTTACTCAAGCGACAAAAATGTCCATCATTGGTTTTTTCGTCAAATTTATTTGGCATCTCACGTGACCAATGATCGTTCGTGCACAATAGACATGTCAACTAAGCCAAAACAATCCTGTCACTTAGACTATAATGGATTATTTGCTCAGTTCGCTTAAGTAGAGATCATTTGGAACCCTAATTTGCAAACTCAAGACTCTAACCAAACTTCACGATTTTCCAAAAATCTACAAATTAGCTCAAAATGTATATTTAATAAAACCATACTTAGTGAACTCATCTTGTGGTGAAACCTTTCCCATCTAATCTAGAAATTCGATTGGGGGCTAAACTCTTTTTCTCTTTGTTACCTATAAAGAATGAACCAAAATACCATTGAAACTGTAACAACCCGGGTCTCACTGTGTAATATTATCTGCTTTGAACACTGAGTTCTCATGGCCTTAAAATGCGTTACACAAATTAGAGGGACTCAAGCCTTTATAAACTAGCTCAGGAATCCTCCCTAAGCGATGTGGGACTAGAGAGGACCCCTTCCCCTTCCCTTGGGCTGTCACAGAGAGAACGCCATCTAAGTTTAAATGTCTATGGCGTTGATTTGGCTCAACTGATGTGTCCATGGCACACGTCAACATTATTTGCCATTGCAGACGAAGAATAAGCATTTTGGTCAGAAAAGCTATTCGGTATTTTTGTCGCTCGAGCAAAACTTTATGCTTTAATTTGGGATCATTTGAAAAATGGGTTTAGTTTTGTCCTAAGGATGAAAGCTTGTGCTTTTCTTTTATTCGGTGGATATTTTTGCTTTAAGCGAAAGTTTTTGCTTTCTTCGAATTTTTGAAAACTCGGGTTATGTTTATGTTGAGAGTACAAATTCATGCTCTCTCTGTTTTTCTTTTTTTTTTTTTGGGCATTTTTGGCCGTCAGTTTACTAGCAAATTTATTCTTCAAATTCGTGCAAGTTGACTGCATGAACAGGAGCAAATCTTACAGAGCGTGCTGCCATCATGAGAGGAAAAAATACAACGGGACGTGGTCGTTATTGTGTTTCTGTTGCTTCTTATTCAGTCAAGTGCAAGTACTTTCGTGCAGTGTTTTCTCTCTTTCTAATACAAGCGACTTTACAAAGAGTATTCGTGCATCCGACGCATCTTTTTTTTTTTTTTCATTTCTTTTTTTGGGCTAATGATGCCTTAGAGTTTCGAAGGCACCAAAGAAGTGAGACACAGTTAACTAGGTCAATCCAAGAAGAGCATGCTGGTGAGTAGTGAAGAACTAAGAAAGAGGAGGTAAACACATTTAACTAGCTTGAGAACCACTTTTCTAGTCAAGAAGGCATCATATGTTAGATGACTTTTGGTTTATTCTTTAACACACATAACAAACTGTTTTAGACACGCAACGAAGCAAGCAGAGCACATAATCTGATTAAATACGGTCCAACGATCCGATTCTAGTCAAGATCAAGGGGACACCATACTGGGGACGAGTAGTGAGCATAGGAATAGGGGCATGCTTGTAAGAAGGAGATAGCTGCACTGAGAAATTCTGCAAAATCAAAGTCAGAGCAACTTTGGCTTCAGTGAAAGAAAAGTTTTGGCCAATGCAATTGCTTGGACCCCAACCGAAAGGGAGAAAGCAGAGCTTGTTCTTGGTTGCTTTTGAGACTCCCTCGGAGAATCTCTCTGGATTGAACTCTTTGGCATCATCACCCCAATTCTCTGGATCATGGTGGATCAGGATAGTCGGCACAAAAAGCACAACTCCTGGAGGTACTTGTATATCTCCCAACTTGTTTGTCTTTTGAACTGTTCTCATCGTCATAAAACTAGGCGGATATAACCTGAGCACCTCATTCAGTATCATGCTTACCTGTACAAAAATCAAGTTGTGGTCAGCCTGTTTTTATTCAAAAAGACATTGAAAATGTAACAATTAAATTATCTAAACCTTGCCTAGTGGACCAAATTTATCAAACTTAATATCATTTCTGTGATCTACGTTGTAACTTCGAATGGGAAGGCATAATCCATATGTCCCCATTCTCCATCGCCTAAATATATATATTTTCTTTTGGTTCAGGGGAAGGAGTGGGGAAGAACAGCAATTAGATTTCAGGTCAGGTGGTTACAACATTTTCTTTCAATTGTTGGCCTTCCATTTTCATCTGTTCTTTCTTTTTCCTTTCTCTCTTTTTGCAAAAAACCATTTATTTGATGCGAGTTTTGAAATTCAGGAATATATGTCTTGAAATCTAGATAAACAGCAGACGACAACACGATGTGAATCCTTACAATTTTTAACTGGCTCAACGCATCAAAATCAGGTTTGTTGTTGCCAAAAACTTGCTGGACTTCCTCTCTTGCTCTGTCTTGCCATTTCTGGTGCTTGCTCAACAAAATCAGAGTCCAAGTAATCAAAGCAGAAGTTGTCTCTTGACCTGCAAAGTTGAATGCTTTACACTCTCCAATCACATCATCCATGCTCATGCCCTTTTGATCCACGGACTCCTGAATTTCTTTCATGTTTGATTTTAGCAACAGTCCCAAGAGATCATTGTCATCTGCTCTTCCTTCCTTCATTGCCCTCTCTCTTTTGGTCACTATGTCTTCCAACAATCCTTCTACTTTGCGGTTGATTTCTTTCATCCTCTTCCGCAGTTTGGTAGGCAAGAGGCTGCATTTTTTTATAAGAAAATTAGCTTCAAGATGAAAACTTCATTCAGTAATTTAGTTTCTACAAGTTATACGTGTCCCGGTACATAAATGCACTCAACCAATTTCATCCATTTTATTGAGTTTAGAAGTTGGAAAGCAGCAATCTCAATGAGAGCTCGACAGAAGATTTGCCTTACTAAACATTGTTTTGACAGAAAAAAAATTGCAGCGTGCTATGCTACCTTGCAATCACAATCCAACCACTATCCGTGATTTGCAAAATCATAAGAACATTGACTTTAGAACTTTTCAAGTTCCTTGTGTGGCAAGATGCTTAAAGATCGATCGACACATGATTTGCAAAATCACGAGACAATTGTGGAAAGTTGCAACTGACTCCATGGATAAGGATTGAGGAAGTCAAAGCAAATTTTGTTACTCTTTTTTCTTGTCAAATGCTTTTGCGACAGTTAAAGATGTTTGGATAAATTACTGCTAAATCGTTCTCCACTTACCTCCACCCGGGAATAAACACGAGCTGAAGAATCTTGCTAGTGAGGGCAATTTGTTCTTGTTGAAGGGGGAGGATACTCATGACTTGCTCGTAGGTTACACCGAAAGCAGCTCTACAGAGTACATCACCTGTCAAATGCTGAAGGTCAGGCCAAACATCCACTTCACCTGCCAAACTTTGCTTCTCCCATCCCCTAATCATCTCCTCGCAACTTGACAATGTTGCAGTCACTACATACTGTAATTATTCAACAATTAGAAAGCTAAATAAATTGAATGTACAAAGTTTTTAATTATCAATTATTTTAAGTTCCGTTAGATGTTGCGGCTGGTCAAGAAACTATTAGCTGCAAGCAGTAATACCTTCAACTTCTCATAGTGAAAAGCCGGGTTGATGATCTTTCTATGTTTGACCCATTTCTCACCCTCAATCGTGACGAGCCCTGATACTAAGAGATCTTCCGTGGCCTTGGGATGTGGCTTTTCGAATTCATTGATCCGTGAAAATATTTGTTTCAACATGTCTGAGTCCATGATGGTCAATACAGGCGTTGGCCCAAATCATGTGAAGCAAAGCTTCCCTGCAACAAATATTTTTGACGTAATTTATTGACCATCGGCCGCTTCATGGCAGTCATTCATTTTTCATGTCACTTTTCCTAAAATCGACACTAAATATTGTAAAATTTACATTATTGCAGGATTTGTTCTACTTGCTTTTCATGAATATATCTCGATTGAAGTGCTGAAAAGAGACCAGAAAAATAAATATTCTTTAGCAGGTTTTTAGCTAAAAATAACAGCTTCTAATGAGTTGAAATTGTATACTGTTTCATACAGGAAATTGAGTTTGTCGAATCATTGATATTATACCTTTGGCTAACAGTTCAACCGTATCTCAACTTTGACACAACACGTACCGTATTTCTTGGTGGAGTGATGAAAGAAAGGGAGCAAGCGAGGCGCGATGTCATTTGAGAAAGAAGTAATTGTTTGAGATTGAGCTTGCTTGCTCATTCTCACGTTGTCTCTCAGGTCTTGAAACGATAGCCTGTAAGAGGTTCCATTTAGACCTTGCTGTCTCAGACATCTTTGTAGCTTCCTCGGCTTCAGCCAAAACAAACACAGTAATTTCCATGCACAAGTCAAGAAGGTGATCAGAACAAGGGAGAGAACGATTGAATATGCTGAGGACAGTTCCATATTCGACGCTAAACATTTGACACGCTCGTCTTGTTTCTGTGAGAGGAAATAAATAGTAGGGGTGATCGGGTCCAGGGTGGGTAGGGTCTAGACCTGGACCCTGTTCCCGACCCTGTTATAACCGGTTCTCTTTTTTTGGACCCTGTTCCCGACCCTGTTTACATTGGACCCTGTTCCCGACCCACCCTGTTTTTCCGGTCCGGGAACAGGGTCAACCCTGTTTATAGTGGAACCTGTTTTGCAAAAATTAATGTACAGCACTCATATTTAAAATAAAGCGTTTAACACTCATATTGATCATGTTGTGAGTTCTTTTTTCCCACGGTTTCAACAGAGCCCCTGAGCTGTCCCATTTTGTTCTGCCTTACCAAATCCGGTAACTGGCCAACTAACAAATGCTGAAACGTAAATTTCAATGTCAAGTTTTCGACATCAGAGAGCTCTCCAACAGAGTTATGGAATAGATGAAGGAAGATGAAAAGAGCTGAGTAGATGGTGCTTGGCATTTGTTGCTGGACAGCCAAAAAGATGTGTTCTGTGCCGATATCAGCATAGGCAATTAGCGATTGTGGTAATGCTTAGTACAAGCACAACTGGGAAGGCTTTGGTTTTTTCTTCTAACTCCCCCCTTGGGACTAACCAATTTGAAGCCATAGATACAAAGAAAATCACCATTTTAGAGCTGTCACATTAACATAACCAGCAGTAGAAATTTTGGCCCCAAATTTCACAGAATCGGCTTATCTTTGAGGCAAATAAAAGAAAGCCTCTCGACTGAGCCTTATCTGTTGGTACCACTTGAGAGAGCAGACTATGAAAATCAGAAAAGAGAAGTTCACCCAAAAAAAAAAAAAAAACATGAACGCATCAAACAGCAGAAACTAGAATTGAAGGAACAAGAGTACCTTTTTGCTCTGCTTTTCCTCTTCAAACTGTGATGTCCTTGAACCTTATATTTTTTCCAAACTCAACCCCGCCACTTCTTCAACTCATGCATGACACTTGAGCTAAAAAGACAAAAGAAGAAAAGTTGGGTTCAGACTCGAGTCCAACAGTCGAAACTTTAACTGAACCAGCATTAATTGCAGCAAATACCACCATGAGAAACTGTCAAAGACCCCAAACATAGAAAACAAAACGCCTAACAAACATCCAAACCCAACATTAAATTCACACAGAATAATCTCTGCACACACGAGGAACGTAGAGCACACCACAACTTGGATTGAGAAAGACTGGTCACGCCAGCCGGTTTTTGTAAAAGCTGAATCAAATTGTGCCTATCTTCATCAGCCAAATTTTGCACCTTGGTTGAAGACAAACCTCAGGAGCGATATAAAAAAAGGGGTAAAGAAATGAATGGGACAGCATGTAATGTGTTAGTGCTCACTCACATCTGATCTGATCTTATAAAGTGATTGAAAAGGAGGAGGCAATATTCTTTGACTAGTCCCTTGTCTTAGAAAGTAATGCCACCTTTGAAAGTATTGAGGCTTTTGCAACTGAAGGTCTTTTTTTGCACGCATTCAAAGAAGCAAAACCAGCTCGTGGGGCTTTAGATACAGAAAAAGACACTTGCAGAATTGAGCACTAATTATTTGAAAGTACAAACGCCCAAAATTGAAAGGAACAAATCGACAAGAGGCATTGGGGGATATATATTCAGAGTCTTTGGACGTAAGGCAGGCCCTTATCACACTTCTCTAGGAGAGTTTGACTTACACAGTTTCCCCACGGAGGAGAAAAGAGGAAAAAGATAGAGGATATGTGACACCCCAAGTCACTGAAAGAGACATTGTGGAATAACATACGCGTGACTCATTTTTAAACGGGTACAATCTTGAATATCTTTTTTTTGGAAGATTCGGCTTAATGGAGCAAGATGCATTGTTTATATTTGGTACCGAAGGAGGACTTTGCTTGTTAGACATGCACTTGATGACGGACTGGGCTCCAAGTCGATCCAATTTGAAAAGGGTGTAATCGTTGGGGTGGAATAGCTCGGACAAAATGGAGGACATTAGTCTTTATGAATGAAAGAAGCACAATTCTTACATATTTATAGGAATGGTAGCAAGTTAGGGCATTCTCTTTACCTAAAGGGGCTGGAGTTGCTACAGGGCAGAAGCAGGGGCTCGGCTCGGCTACAGATCTCGTGGGTGAGCAGGGGGCTCGGACGGACGGACTGAGGACGGGCAGAAGCAGGGGCTCGACTTCTGGCGGTGGTGCCCAGTTTCGCGAAGGACGAGGCTCAAGCGGAGAAGCAGCAGCAGCTTCGTGAAGGGTTGGGGCTCAGGCGGAGAAGCAGCGGTGGTAGCACCCAGCTTCGCGAAGGATGGGGCTTAGGCGGAGAAGGAGAGCAGCAGCGGAGAAGGAGCAGCAGCTTCGCGAAGGGGGTGAGACTCGTGAGAGAGAGGTAAAGATAGAAATTAGGGTTACGTGATTTTTTTTTTTGGGTGGCTTAACCGGTTCTCCAACCGGTTCCAAAACCGGTCCGGTCGAACCGGTTCCCGGGTGGGTAATCCCTCGGAACCGGTTCCCGGACCGGTTCAAACAGGGTCTGAGTTGTTGGAACCGGTTCCCGGACCGGTTTCAACCGGAACCGGTTCCCGACCCTGTTTTCCGGGTGGGCCGAACCGGGAACCGGGTTGACGCGGTTCGGTTGCACACCCCTAATAAATAGGACTCTTGAGAAGCAGAAAGACATCGTTGAAAAAAGAAAGCGTTGACTTCCTTTTGGTAAGAAAGAACAACCACCTAAAATGTTTCTTAGTTTCTTAGGCTCCGTACGTTTCGCGAAAAATGTGGCGTTTTTGAAAAATATTTTTCAGGAAGTCATTTTTTAGGAAAATATAATTATTTTCCGGTGTTAAGATGAAACCCGAAAATGAAGTGGAAAATATTTTTCGCTATTCGGTAAGGAAAATATTTTCCTTCATATTCTCTTTTTCATTTATTTTATTTTTTAAAATGGATTTTCATATTTTTTAAAAATTGATTTTTAATTATTTTTAATTTTTAAAATCTATTATTAATTTTTTTGATTTTCATTTTTCTTTTATTTTTTCTTTGTTTTCCATCTCCTTCTTTCTTGGTTGGTCGTCGGCCATGGCGATGGCTCGTGATCGGCCATCGGCGAGCCTTGAGCTAGCCGATGAGCACAAGGCTTGCCGCTAACCAAATTGGCGAGCACGAGCGTCGAGCTTGAGGCTCGCCCGATCGACGAGCGCGAGCTTGAGATCAACAAGCTTGAGGTTCGCTTGGTGATAGCCGACTAGCCAAGAAAGAAGAAGATGGGAAACAAAGAAAAGAAAAAAGAAAAAAAGAAAAAGAAAAAGAAAAAAGAAAAAGAAAAGAAAAAAGGAAATTAAAAACAATTTGAATAAAAAAAGAAAACAAGAAGAACAAAGGGGAGGAGGAAGTGATGATTTATAGAGGTGTGAGATAAGAGAGATCGAGTGAGGAAAATGTTTTCCTCTTTTCAAAAGTGAAAAATATTTTTCCCTAATTTAGAAGACTTTTTTCCTTTCATGGAAAACTTTTTCCCCAAAGAATTCATTTTCCATGAAATGAATTGGAAAATCCGGAAATGTTTTCTCAGAAATTATTTTTCGCGAAACGAACGCAGCCTTAGTATGACATCTAGGCTCCGTTCGTTTTTCCGGTGTGCATGGTTGGATAGGTAACAAGTGAACGAATTCCTTACAATATCATGTAAAGCATATGTCATACTAAGGCTTTGTTGATTTTGTGAAAAATAATTTTTGAGAACATTTTCCGAATATTCCAGCGTGCATGGCTGGACAGATAACAAGTGAACGAATTCCTTACAATATCATGTAAAATAGATGTCATACTAAGGCTCCGTTTGTTTTGTGGAAAATAATTTTTGAGAAAACGTTTTCCGAATATTCCAGCGTGCATGGTTGGATAAATAACAAGTGAATGAATTCCTTACAATATCATGTAAAACAGATGTCATACTAAGGCTCTGTTCGTTTCGTGGAAAATAATTTTTGAGAAAACGTTTTCCGAATATTCCAGCATGCATGGCTGGATAGATAGCAAGTGAAAGAATTCCTTACAATATCATGTAAAACAGATGTCATACTAAGGCTCCATTCGTTTCTTGAAAATTATTTTCTGTGAAAACATTTTCTAGATTTTCTAGTGTGCATGGCTGGACAAGTATCAAGCGAACGAATTCCTTACAATATCATGTAAAACAAATGTCATACTAAGGTTCCGTTCATTTCTTGAAAATTATTTTCCCTGAAAACGTTTTCTAGATTTTCTAGTGTACATGGCTGGACAAGTATCAAGCGAACGAATTCCTTTCAATATCATGTAAAACAGATGTCATACTAAGGCTCCATTCATTTCTCGAAAATTATTTTCCGCGAAAACCTTTTTCGTTCACTTGTTACCTGTCGAGTCATGCACACCGAAAAAATTGGAAAACGTTTTCTTGAAAATCATCCTTTGCGAAATGAGCGAAGCCTTAGTATGACATTTGTTTTACATGATGTTGTAAGGAATTGGTTCACTTGTTACTTGTCCAGCCATGTACGCTACAATGATAATAAAAAAACTAAGCGGCATGACATTTTTATTTCCAATCTTCAACCCTTTTTTTAAAATTATTTCAATGCACTGCGAAAACCATTGGTCAACCACATTCATAAGCCAAGAAAGGAATTCAAATGTGATCATTTGAGGGTGGGTGTTAACTTATAATTACTTAACAAGATCTCACTCGTCTGATGTGGGACTTCAAAATGTTGCATTCCAGGAGTGGTAAAATGGACAAGTTATTTGTGAGAGTTATTCGTGAGTGGTAAGTTACTGAAATTGTTGGTAAATTTCAAACCTTGTCGGTAGAATAGAATTAGGTGACTCGCAACTGGCTTGGTAATTTACCAACTATGTACCGGGTGTATCAATGTCAAATCAATAGTAATACCAAGCATGTTTCACGACGATTGAACTTCACTAGAAAAGTAGTTTCGGAGAAAGCAATGTCTAGGGAAGAATGATATGATTTTCCAAAGTTTGGCGTGGTCTTCGCAAGTAAAGTGAAGCCTATATTCAGATAGTTGTTACCGAAAAACTCTAAAATGTAATTTTTTTTAGAAATGAAACTCCGAGCTCAACAGTAGGATTCTTTTAAAACAAGTTCAAAAAGTTTCGCCCAACCCAAATATAAAGTATTTTCTTTTTATCAAGGAAACTCAGGGATTGAAAGGAAGCCATATAGGGAAGAATCGAGCTGAGCGGCACTACAACCAAAAAAGGCATAGAGGACTGGTTAATGCTATGTTATTTCTGTCCTCTTGAAAGGATTCGAGACTTGACGACTAGTCGAGAGGGAGTATTTTCTCTTGTGAAAGTAAGTGGGAGTGTTGTGCGAGGGGCATGCTGTAGCTTTGCTAGTGTTCTAGCATAGCAGGAATTGTTGCTGTCGTGAGGAACTTTGTAACCCACAGCCTACTTTATTAAATTAATATTTTGAGTTTGTTTGTTAAACTGAATTTTATTGATAAAGATTTCTTAAGTAGAAGAAACTCCATTGGACTTGATGGAGGATTACAAAAGAAGAAATAGAGAGAATTAAAAAAAAAAAGGAAGTTTTTCTTCTCTCCTGCAGTTACGAATTTCTTTGAAAAAGGGAATCAGGTCGTGGGCCCAAGCGAGCACATGTATAAGAAGATGCGAATTTCCTCTTCATCTACGGAAGCCTGCCGAAAAAAGCCAAAAGTGGGCTCAGGTCAAATACTTGACCTTTGGGCACACCAATTTCCCCTTTGGCGTGTGTGAAGCGGCTTAAAAAACCCTACGAAAGAAAATGAGCTGGACGTACAAGCCACACCCGTCAAGCTACAGAAAGCCGCGCACGTTTTTGTTTTGAACTTGAACGTTTGATAATTTTGTGCCATGAGTTTATGTTTAAATGAGTTATTTATTTATAAATACTTTGAGTTTAGAGTTAAATTTAAGTGGGAAATATTTGTTGCTAGCTTTCCTTGTGGACGTAGGTACCGATACTCGAACCGAATCACATAAATTTCTTGTGTCCTTATTATTTTTCGATTATTTCTCTGGCGATTTTGCGTTGATGTAAATTGTAAAATTCTGTCATTTTCGCGTATTATATTCCAACATACTTGATTTTATTTTAGGAGTTCAACGGAAAAAAAATGATAGTAACACGCCGAAATTGTTGTAAGGTACCCACTTCGGCATCAGAATTTTTTCGAAGGATTATGAGTTCAAAAAACGATTGCTTAAGTAACTTCGATGACTTTTTATTTTGGTCGAAATTTTGACGACTTAGATTGCCAAAAACCTTGACATGTCATTACTTCAATAAAAAAAGCTCGCTAGCGTCGCTTAAATTGACAGTTTTATAAAGTTTTCACAGTAAAGCAATCATTCAAAAAGTTTTGGCACTATCTCAATCGTTCGTAGTGTTTTGGCCCTAGCGTTTCATATTAGTAATTTTAGAGAATGATATAGCACCTTGCAACACTTTATTATGTTGATGCATAGCATCATTGGTACTCAAATTTTGGAAAGGCATAATTTTTTTTTTCAACTCTTGGTTTACATAACTTGGATCTCAAGATCTAGCAATGCTAAAAGGGCAAGGCCAGCCAGGGCAGGGCACAGCCCGTTTATGCGACAGGCCAAAGCGGCGTCGTGGTCAGGTGGTAAAATTCAAAAGCAGTTGATCCTTCTCAAGTGAAGAAGCAGCTAATTTCTACTCGAACTTGAAAGTAGTAAAACCATTATTTCAAGTTACCTAACAATAAAATCTTTTACTTGTCAAATTGAAGACACTTGATAATCTAGTAAGATCCCTTGTCAAATTGAAGAACCGCATTATCAATTGTTCTAAAAACTTAAACGGTTAAATGAATGAATTATTTATTGTTTAAATATTTTAATATCTATTATGAGATTTGAAAGTAATAGTCATAATTTGAAGTTGCTAACCGGCCAACGATCATGGCGCTACCTTTCTGAAAAGAACCGCATTGAAGAACCGCATTATCAACGATTGTTTAGCAATATTTGGGGAAACTGAAAAGAAACGTCATTCTCTAAGTCATTCTCTAAAAGTCAGAGAATCATTTGATGTAATCGGTAAGTCAGAGAATAATATAATGTAATTGGTATTCTTTGCGATATATGAGACGAGGCTTCTTTTTTAAAAGTGGTATTCTATTCTTTATTGGTTTACATCAACAGCTGCTACTTAATCGGGATCACTAAACCCATTTTGCGTGACTTAGGTTGCCAAAATAGTAGTTGATAATCTTTGGAATCATGGCTGATGGAGTCAGACGTTTTTAAAATTATGCAACGAAGTCCTTAACTCATAGTCGGTCCCGTGTGGCCTATGTTACTGTGAGGAAGTGTCAATCAATGTATTTGTTTAAGAACAATGATTGCACATTTTTTAAATACTCTAGAACTCTACTGATTAAATATAAACATTTAGAACTTAACCGGCCTGTCAATGCGACGTGTAGGACTTCCATTGTACTAAGCTCTTGGTTGGATAGGAAGTTCGAGATGTTTTGTGATCCTCATTTCTATCTGATTTTGTGGTACTCATTGTTACGCTCCAATCCTTGAGCGCATGCCCATCCCTCGGTGGTCGATAAAATTTTGTGACTTCTTAGGACGAGTCGTCGACCCTTTCATTTTATTGCACATACAAAAACGAAAAACAAATCCCTTGACAATACTCATCTTGGTATAAAAAAGCAGGACAATAGATTCTCAAACAAAATATGCTTTTACATACACTGAGTCAAATACAAAAGTTTACAACCAAAAAGACTTCAACAGACCAGCTCTCAAAAAAGCTGTCATATTTGACCTACACTTTAGATCCCCTCAGCTCGATTTCAGGTCCTCCATTCTACGGTCCTAAAAAGTTAAAGCCCACGACGGGGTAAGATATAAATCTCTAGCTCTAAACTCCGATTAGGAGGGTAATACGTCTAGAGCGTCCTAATCACACAACCACACAATCGTAGAGACTTACCTTGTCTCAGCTCCTCTTTGCACATCAGCACAATTTATATAACACACAAGTGCAGTAATAACACCCAGTCAATTGGAGCGCCTCAAACCACATCTCTATCAATCACCACCTCTTAGTCAATCATGCACTCCAAATGATTACAATCACACAGATACAATCTAACCATCACCTAGCGGATCTAACTATCACATAGTGGGTTTATTCATCACATAGCTGATCTAACCGACACACGGCGGATCTATCTGTCACACAGCGGATTATCCATCACACAGCTAATCGTCATCTCACCCCATTGTGTCTGCCTCAAGACGGCTTTTCACATAAAATCATCGTTCACTCAACACACAACAGGAGATGAATTCTCTTAACCAGCACACAATTATCCAATCTTGGCAAAGGACATTATGCTTCACACTTAAATTTCTCAATTAAAATAATGTCTGGCCTAATTTCATTGTGATAATAATACCCGATAAAATAATTGTGTATGAATACATGGTCGGCCTGAGCCAAAATTTCAATATCTTTACTTTAGAAAATCCTACTGTTTATATAGTGTCTGAAAAATTTATTGGCATTGTAAACCGACACCATGGAAATTTTTTAATTAATTGTTGAAATTACTTAATTTTAGGATAAATACCCAAAATTATAGTTTCTACTCAATTGCATAATTCAACACTCAATTGCAGAAATAAACCACACCATTGCAATTAGCATAAAATTCCGATCACCGACTATCCCGGTCTAATTTATGGAAAATAATTTAATAACTAATTAATTAATTACCGAAATTAATTAAGTAAAATACATATTAATTCAATAAATACAAACTTCGGCTTAAAATTGCTAATCTAACCACCTATTGAACTAATTAAATTATCATAACCATTCTAACTATAAGGCTACACAATAAACTAACTAATTACAATTTCTAACCACCTAAACCACTAATCTAACTAACCTAAATTAATTAAACAAACTAATCACTTAAATTAATCTAATCTCCCCTTAATGTCATTAGCCTACTAAGTAGAGTTTAGTGTATAAACTGACCGGTTTAACGCGAAAACCGGTTTATCACGACGGCGGCCGAAACTCGGGCCTACGGCGACGCTAAGGGGAGCTTGGGCTGGGCCAAACAAACTGTGCAAGCCCACAGCAACTGTTGGGCTTGACTGAGCTTAATCGATGGGCTGAGATGCACGAGCCGGGCTGATTTTTGCGGGCTGCAGCGGCTGAACTTGCGAGCTGAAAGGGCTGGGCCTGACTTCAAGTGGGCTGCTGACCTTGGCTTGACGGGCTGAACAAAATTGCGTGGGCTGCAGACAGTAACTTGCTGGGCTGAATTGGAGCTGGCCGCGGCAAAGAAACGGAAAGGGCTGCTGCTTGAGGAGACGAGGAGCGATGGGCGAAGGCAAGAGGCGATCGCGGCTGTTTCGGTGGAGTTGGGGCAAAGAAAGGCGATGCAGCATAAATCCACGTGGAGAGGACCGTGGGGTTGCCTCGCTGGGTTGACTCAGCAGCTGCAAGGGGATGAAGGAAGACGCGCGGCAGCAGCTGGCTTCGCTGGCTTCGGTCAACGATGGAAGGAGACAGGCGCTGGCAGAGGTTGATGGTGGACCGAAGATGGGGGAGGCGTGTGTGAGCTGCAGTTGGGGTGGCAGGTGGCGTCGCGGCAAGGGAGAGGGGAAACGGACGTATGGCAGGGAGCAGCGAAAATGGAGGGGAAAGATGAAAGAAAAGCAGAACCGAAGGAGGGTCGGGGAATTGGACGCTTGAAGAAGAAGGGGGAGGCTGAGACGTGCTGAGGAAGTTTGAGAAAAAGAGGGGGTACAAAGTCTACAAGCTTATCCCCATAATTAAAGGCTTGTCTCCCCTGAAGCCCTCATACAAATCTCTAATGTCCCCCATTTCTTTCTTGAAAATTTATCCACAAGCCAAATGTTGCACCCCCGTGCCTAGCTCTGAATTTCTTTAAATTTGGACTTCAATCCCTCACTAATTCTTCAATTTGAGATCCAATTGTGTTGAAGAACAAGCCCACAAAATTTCTACAAGCCCCTTGAACCAAATAGCTCGGTTTGGAAGCCAAAAATCCATTCATTTTGGCCCATCCAAATTTTCGTTATTTTCCGAATTGTCCGAATCGATTTTTTGTAAAAATTCCGAACTCGACGGAATTTCTCTAAAAGACAAGACAACGTCCTATAAATGAATTGCGACATGCTCGAATGTCTGATTTCCGAAACCGAATTCAATTTCATAGTTAAAATCGACTGAACACGATTTTAGTCCAATCCGATCCATCGGATAGTTTTGAGGGATTTTACTTCGGTTATATCTCTTAACGGCTTCACCTAATAGATTGGTTAACTCATGAGTGATCAGCTCAGAGAAAAAGGACCATAGGCGTGTCGACGAAAAGCCCATTTCGTTTTATTAAGACGGGTTGAAAATTCAGGATGTCACAGTCATGGATGGGACTGACTTTTTTCAGATCAATATGTTGAGTGGTGGGTTACATAGATAGATAGTGCAAATATTTTGATCTAACTAAAGATGAATATAATTGATGTTCATCTAAGCAAAACTGGCAATCATAAGTCTGGTTAACATGACCCATAAAAAAAAAAAAAAAGCGAGAAAAAAAGAGAGAGGAAGGGTAATTAATTTTAAGAAATGATTGAGTGATAGTTTTTAATTTATTATAACAATAAAAATATCTTTTAAAATATAAAAAAACTAAATATGAAATAATTATAAATTATTGCGGGGTTAATTTCTTTAGGAATTTGTGGTTCATAATAAAATGTTATTCTCACGTTAACCTAAAGATTATTATACTAGCAAAGATTGTTAATTTTTGAAAAATGAGTGTGACGGAGCCTTTACTCTCCTATAAGTAATGGTGTTGTCCCCACCACACATTTTCCCTAAGAAAATCACCAATCTTATTTTATGGGTTTGCTAGCCCACCAAGTAAGATTTCTCCAATTAGAAAAAACAATATATTAGCCAAAATAAAGATGAGCGAATAAAAAAGGAACTTATTAGCATCGTCTCATGTAAAATATTTTTACAGTAAGTGTTCAAAAGAATGATTTAAACATTTTTATTTCAAGAGAATATAAATTTAGGATCACTAGCCCTAGCACCTATGCAAAATATTTTTCACACCTATAGTCGTGAATGAAAAATATCTATGATCTATTGAAATGTGTTATCGAAATTGAACTTAAATATTTTATACCACCAACGTTAAAACTCCATAAATATATAGAGGGATGACTACTAATATTATACGTCAAGTAACATTTATCTTTGTGCAATTAAAGTCAAAAGAGATCGACAACCTAGAAGTCAAATGTCTGGCTATCTAGAAGTCTGTGGAACACTTGTAACTCCATGAAGCGGTTAAATGTTTCAGTACACACCACCTTTAGCCTGTAAAGTAACTCTGATCCAAAGCACTTTGTACATAATAAGTGAAAGTTGAACATATTATTTTTGGTGTCGAAGCTGGACATTTCCCAGTGCATTGACTACTTTAGCGGCGGGGAAGAGAGACTAATTTGTTTTATAATATTTAAATGGAAGGATTTTTTATTTTAGGGTTAATACCCTGAAAAACTCAAAATTGGTACACCTATGATAAATTTACCAAAAACTATTTTTTTATCACAAAAAATCTCAAACCGGTATACATTTGACAAATTTATCCAAAACTGGTACACTTATGATAAATTTATCCTATGTTAGTTTTTGTTAAATTTTACAGTCAAATTATTAAGTTAAATGACACATGATAGTTGATTGATATACCAATTTGGGATTTTACGCCTCGTTTGTCACAATTTACAATTTTTGTGATTTTTTTGTGGTATCAATCAAATTTGGCGGATGGTATATTTGTTACAAATTTACCAGTTTGAGGTTTTTTGCCATCGAATAAATTAGTTTGGGATAAATTTATCATAAATATACCAGTTTAAGGTTTTTCTATGGTTAGTCGGGATAATTTTGTCACAAATGTACCGGTTTAGGGTTTTTCATGAAAAAATATAGTTTGTGGTAAATTTGTCATAGGTATACCGGTTTGGAGTTTTTCATGGTAAAATATAGTTTTGGGTAAATTTGTCACAAATATACCGGTTTGGGGTCTTTTTATGGTATTAACCCTTTTTATGCATACAAATACGTCACAAAACACTAATTGAAAGTCCACGGAATGTGTTATCCATGTGTAAGATATTTACAATTAATTTGTGTATTAATTGCTATATAGCTATTTTTCTTATATTTGGAGTGATATTCATCCTTTAAATACAAATTAATGCTCTCTCTCAACATTTTATTTTCCTTTCGCTTGTTCAATTCCATGAACATGAAACATGAGATCCATATTGCACCATTACTAAAGAGAGGTAACGGTGCCGTAAGGCTCTAAGTATTCGATGCTAATATAAAATAGAATACATGTTTATTTAAAATACTCGTTACTAAGTAGGGCCAAGCATCTCTAAGTTGAGTGTACTTTTAGTTTTTCCTAATATAATATAACGGGTTGACTTCGATAAAATACTTAACCGAAAACCAGTTGACTTCGTTAAAATACTTAACCGAAAACCAGTTTCATGTAAAATATAACATGATACTCTATGTCAATTGATGTGGATGCCGGCCGGTAGAAGTTGACATGGCAATTTTTAAAATTTTTAATTTTTTTTAATTTTTTTTGAATTTTTTAATTCTTTTTTTATTTTTTTTCCACCTTCTCCTTCTTCTAGTCGACCGGCGCCGGCTAGAGGCGAGGGCCGATGAGGTCAGCCTTGCCAGCCAGTGGTGAGGCTCATCCTCGCCGGCCATTGGTGAAGGCGAGCCTCGCCCAGCGACAGCAAGGCTGCTATTGCCAGATCTGGCAAGGCTTGGGCTTGCCTAGCCAAGACAATGGTCAATCTTGCCAGTCGTCGTCATCATTGTTGTCATCGTTGTCGTCGTCGTCATCATCATTTTTGTGGCACAAACCTATCTACTCTATGTGAGTTTTGAAATTCAAGAATATAATGCTGAAATTGAGATAAACAACAGACTACAATAAGATGAGATTCTTTACACTTTTTAGTCGGCTCAGCCCATCGAGATCCGGTATCTTGTTGCGGAAAACTTGCTGAACTCCTCTTCTGCTCTGTCTTGCCAGTTTTTCTACTTTGCTCAACAAAATCAGAGTCCACATAAGCCAAATAGAAGTCGTCTGTTGGCCCGCTATGTCGAACACTTTGGACTCTTGAATTACATCCTCCATGCTCACACTCTTTTGATGCCTAGATCCTCGAACTGCTTTCATGTGTGATTTGAGCAACATTCCCAGGAGATCATTTTCATCTACTCCTTCCTTCATTGCCTTCTATCTTTGGTCGTTACTTCTTTCAGCAATCCTTTAACTTTATGGTCGATTTCTTCCATCTTCTTGTGCAGTTTAATAGGCAAAAGGGTGCATCTTTTTTTTTTTTTTTTTTGGCAAGTCTACTTCAGGATGAAATCTTTATTCGTTACATACACTCAAATAATTTTTATCCATTCTGTTGAGTTGAGAAGTTGGAAACAAGCAATCTCCCTATATACTATCTTGCAATCACAATCCAACCACTATCCATCATTTGCAAAATCATAAGAAAGTTGTCTTCATAAAATTTTCAAGTTCCTTATGTGGCAAGATGCTTAAAGATCCGCACATGATTTGCAAAACAATTGCAAAATTTTGAAAGGTCGCAATTGACCGTAGGGTAAGAATTGAGGATGTCAAACTAAATCCTGCTACTCCTTTTCTAGTTACATGCTTTTTAAACAGTTCCACTATATCAGGATAGATATTGCCCTAATCATCTTGACTAAACTCCATCCGAGGGTACTATATAAAGGATAAGAAATAATGTAGAGTGATTTCAATATATATAGAAAATTGTTAAGTGATTTGTGATTTAATCTAAACATCTACGTTTGTTTGGATTGGTTAATATGTGAAACTTTTTTATAGGTTCTATATCTCTAATGTAATCTTAAAAATTGGCTAGTTGTGTGAAATTATCTACTATAAAGTATAATAATTCAAGAGTGATAATGATAATAATTTAGGTGAAGAAATGAAATATAGATGAAGATTAAGCTAATTATGATTTCAACCATAAAATAATATGAAATGTAATTAAAATAACAATGTGATCTCACGCAGGGGCAATAGTCGGCACTCAAGCAGAGATCCCATTGATATGCATAAGGAGTAATTAATAAAATAATGTGATCTCATGAAGGGGCGGTAGTTTGCACTCAAGTAGAGATCCCAGTGATATGCGTGAACAGTTATTAATATAATAATGTGATCTCACGCATGGGCAATAATCCATACTCGAGCAGAGATCCACTAATATGTGTGATAAAAGAAAATGTGACTTTTTACAAGGGCGGTAGTCCGTGCATGAGTAGAAATCCGACAAAAGTAAAAGAAGGCTAATAACATGAAGTGATAATGCTAACCAAAACTTGATTGATTATATCATTGAATGATAAGAAAACTTATAGATAATTGATATAAGTGATTCAAGATGATTACAAGTGATCGGAGATATCTTAAAGAAGTGATTCTAAGTGATAATGAGTGATTACAGGTGTTTGGGAAAAGATACAAGTGAAAGATATATGAGAGTGAAAAGATGTAATCAAACGAGGCTTTTAGGATGCAGGAAGGTAAGAGCACAAAAGCGCAAGTGAGTTGAAGGCAAGCGGTGATCCCCCCTCTTCTTCTACTCCTCCTTTTATAAGTAAAGCTTGGACGAAGTAAAAAATTTTTTGGACGAATTTACAGCAGCATTTTCAGTCCATCTTCAATCCATTTATAGCATGTTGAGATTTTCCAAATGGAAAATGATGATGTGCTCTGAAAATTCCTGTTTTGTCTTCTTTGATTTTTGTCCTTTTTGGTGATTGGTCTCGTTTCCATCGTCATCTAACAAGTTGATGCCATATCAATCATCTTCATTGGTGTAATGAGATTGATCATCATTAGAGGAACTTTGAGATTTTGAAGGTAGCGTAGTGATTGAGAATTCTGACATGAGTTTTGCCAATACACAGCATATCCTTATGGTGACTGCATGGCAGCCAAATGAGCTTGGACCAGTGATTTTTGTTGAAATTTTTTTAGTAATTTTATGATCAGGTGATTTGTAATTTCGCGGATTTAACCAGTTCAAAACTACTTCCTCGTAAATATTTTCTGTGAATTTGATATTGTCCCACCATTTAGTCCTGAATCTTCTAAGTAGGTGCAGGGGGTGTGAAGGATGAGAAGACTGTCTATAATCAAATTCTCAGGCTGTTACCTTGGGAAACTCGAAAATTGATGAAAAAATGCATAAGATTTGAAAATTGGTGATTCATGATTTGATTGGTTTGAAATGGCTATAAAAGATTTTCAAGCTAATTCTAAATTGTGGAGGTAATATTTCAATGATGGGACTAAAGTGACTCCACTATTTTTGGAACTAGAAAAGTAATTGTTCAATAAAATCTATTTTGAAATAAAAAAGCCAAGTGTGACAAATTTACCTCAAACTATTTTTTTGACTATGAAAAACCCCAAAATGGTACACTTGTGACAAATTTACCCTCACTAAATTAGATTAATACCATAAAAAATCACATAAATTGTAAACCATGACAAATGGAGCGTAAAATCCCAAATTGGTATATCAATTAACTGTCATGTGTCATTTAACTTAATAATTTGATAGTAAAATTAAACAAAAACTAACAGAGAGTAAATTTGTGATAAGTGTACTAGTTTGGAGTTTTTGGTGGTCAAAAAAATTGTTTGGGGTAACTTTGTCATAGGTGTATCAGTTTAGGGTTTTTCAAGGTATTAACCCTAGATTTTATTGCCAAAATTTCTTTTTTTATTTTGGCTTGGGTATCTTTGAGAGCTTTTATTTCTAATCTTTGCTGATTTATTTCATTATTGAGATCATTTATATTGATAGGTCTAGATTGAATTTTCTTATTTCTATTAATAATATCTTTGAAATTATAAGTTGTATTAGAATTAGTCGGAATCTTCATAGAAGACTGGAGTCTATCTAAGTATTGTTTTCTGGCTTTTGGATCGCATATATTATCAACCGTTTCTAACAAGAATTGTTCTTTCTTTGTTAAAACATTGATTTCGAGTGTCGATTTTTCTTCATGAGAGGAATTATTTTCTTCAAATTCTAATGAAGTTTCTATCTCATTGATTTGGAGGCCCGCTTCTTCAGGATAGTCTTTTGAAGAAGAATCATCATTTGTAGCAGCCATGATGCTATTAAGCTGATAAAAGTCTCCTCATCTATGAAGAGTTCATTTAATTTTTTGTTTATTTGGCAATATTTAGAAACATGCCCTCTTTTCCCACAATTGTAACATTTAATGTCACTATTATTTTTCCTTTTTGGTTTTTGTTTGGGTTTATCATATTTATTAGCTCGTGATTTATTTTTGTAATGATTTTTAGATTTTCTTTCTTCAGAAGGACAATTTTCTTTATATTTTGGTTTTGATGGAGTGTATGAAGGATCATATTGTGCACAAAAGTATCCTAAATCTTTTTTGTGTAATTGTTCTTTCTTTAATTGCTCTCGTAATTTTATTAAATTACACATTTGGGTTCTTGTCTATAAACATAAGAAATTAGTTCTCCATATGATAATGAGTGATAAGGAATTTGGCCATTATATTCTTCTCTTATTTTATTACGAACCTGATCTTCTATTAAACGAGGTAAACTAGCTAAGAATCTTTCCTTCCAAAAGAGTTGGTTTACGTTTGGTCTAACCAAAATCCTTTGTAGAAAAAGATCCTTATATACTTGGAATCTTCCTGATGATTTACATTTCACATTCGAAAGAAGATCTTGATTTACGTTTTTTATATGGGAAGGATCTTTTATGAAATGCTGTGATATAGAATAGATGAGAGTACAGACAGCATCTTGAATGGCTTGCCCATTAGCATCTTCAATACGTTGTCCATATTCATCTATTTTATGTGCATTTAAGATTTGAGTTCTTTGTTCATCAGTAAGATAATTATCCCCTCAACCTTTTAGTTGTCCTGTAAATCTAGCTACTAAAAGATTAGCAACGGCATGATTAGAAATTTCTTATTGAGTTTTATAAGCATTTGCTACCATAACTATTTGATTAGGAATATTGATGGTATTATTTTCAAAGACACCATCTATATTCCATTCATAAATGGTATCGGAAGAATACTTATTGAACTCTTTGTGATGACACTTCAAGGACAATATCAAGAGGAGTGGCTCTTTGATAGTAAAGTTTTTGGAGATTTTTCCATGAGAGTATTTATTAAGGGAATTGATTCACTTTCAGACCCTTCATTAGATTTTTCAAGGACATTTATTTGAGGCAAGGGGAGATATATTGGTTTATTTGAGCCAAGGGGAGATATATTGGTTAACTTGATATTTTCTTTTAATAGGTTTGTTACCCCATTTTTGTCCAAAAAGACATTGCAAATGAAACAATTTAATTATGTAAACTTTATCTAGTGAACCTATTGACATATAAATTTTGGTGACCTGTTTAATCATTTTCATTGAAAACCTGAAGTAGGTATCACTTTTTAGCGGTTGACTCCATCAATGATGCCGACGATCTTTATTTTACCTAGCCGATTTAGAAAAGAGAAGTAGATATCGCTTCTTTTTTGCCGCTTCCACAGTCGTTGATCCACTTCCGCTGCCGCTGCTTAAGCCACTGCTGCGGCAGTTGGGGCCATAGGTGGCCTTGTGTTGCTCGAGCTCTGACTGGAGCTTGAAGACGGAACCGCAGAGCTCGCACTTCACTTTAGCTTTGCGGTTGACCATCTAGGCGTGGTACTCCAATATGCTCTTTGAGAACTTCTTTCCACAGCAATTACACTTCTGCATAGTTTTCAATTTGAGGGAGAGTTCGAAGGCGAGAGGAGGCAAAGTTAAGAAGAAGTGGAGACCGAGGGATGAGGGAGAGTTCAAAGGCGAGAGGAAGAGAATAACACATGTATATGCAATGGATGTGGAGGTGATTTGGTAGGGCCTAGATGAAGGAACGCGCAATTCCATGCCCTGAAACGGAGAGACCTCCGAGGACCTTGGGATGTGGCTTCTCAAACTCATAGATCCCTGTGATAACCATTCTTTAGAAACATCAAATGGCAGGAAAAAGAATACCTGGAATGCCAAAATTTGATAAGGGAGACACTTAAGTATCAAAAGTTACTAAAGTGACACTTAAGTGTGACTTTTTTTTTTTTTTTGAAAAATCAGATACCTGAATGTCAAGTCCGGCAAAGGTGGTCAGAAATCATTTGTGGCAATTTTTTAATAATATAACTTGCCTATTTGGCATGCCGAAAAGCTAAGTCAATAACAAAGAACCAAAACGATGTCATTTTATCATTTATTTTTTGGATTTTAATATAAATATTAAGTAAATTAAAATATTTATATTTATTTTATATTATAAATAAAAAGGAGGTAGAAGGCGAGGGCTCAACCTTTGCCACGACCTCCCCATCATCACTAGAAGGGTTGGCGACGGTAGAGGGAGGGTCGGACCTTGGCCAAAGGTTGGCTACCTCAGTTGACTGATGGTGAGGGCTTATGAGCCCTCGCCTAGATCTAGGGCAAGGGTTGCGTCCTCTCCCAGATTTGGAGAGGGTCGCGGCCCTCGCCCAACCATGCCAAGGGCCGTCGCCCGTTGGGGAGCTAGGGCCTAGCAACCCCAATTGACCCTCCCCCCATATTTGTCGGCCCGACGGTGGTGAGGAGGCGGCGAAGGAGGGCTGAGTCCTCAGCCGCCTGCAATCTTCCTCTTTTTTTTATATAATAATAATAAAATTAGTTCTAAATTTAATTTAATTAATATTTATATTAATCATCTAGCCATGTCAGCGAAACGACGTCATTCTATAGTTGTCTCGTCAGAAAATCGCCACGTCAGCTTTTTGATCGGATTTTTTTTGCCATTGGCACTTAATTGATCCATTTTGCTATGATTTTGACACTTAAGTGTCACTTTTGTAACTTTTGACATTTAAGTATCTATCTGTGTCAAGTTTTAGCACTCAAAGTGTCTAGCACTCTCAAATGGCAACCGGATTCCAAATATCACATATACGTTTGTATATTGCTACCTAAGTACACTCAAATCATCATCATCTACTCTATTGATTTGAGATGCACTAGATATGCACGAATGCATTTCATGTAAGTTGCATGAAAAATGCATGTGGGATGCATGTGGGATGCATGTGATATGCATGTGATATGCATGAGCTTGCAGGCCGAAGAAGCTTTAGGTGACCGGTGAGCTTGAGGTATCATTTGTGATAAGGTTAGCCATTTCCGAGTCTTCTTTGGGTCAAAGGTCCACTTTGTGGAGGTCTCTCCTCAGGCCTATATTTGAAATCTTCCCAATTCTATATATTGCCCATTTGGGTACTTTAGGTGCTTGACCTAGCGAATACATTGTTCATTGTTTTTGATCACGAAATTGAGTTTGTCGAATTGATAATATCATACCATTGGCAAGAAAAAATCAATTGTGTCTTGACTTTGACGGCATGCGTACTATATTTGTTGATGAGGTGATGATACAAAGGGAGAACGTGAGGCGGGATGCCTTGGAGAGAGGAGTAATGGATTGAGATTGAGTTTCCTTGGTCATTCTCATGATGTCTCTTGAAACAAAAGCCGGTGAGTAGTTTCGTTTAGACCTTGCCATCTTAGACATCTTTCTACCTTCTCTGGCATGATGGGACACTCAAACAATCTAAGACTAAGTTTTGGCATTAAAGCGATCGTTATACAAAAGGAGGTTGGGACACCTAGAGTGCCATAACTTGGCACGGAGGGACATTTAACTGCCATAACTTTAAAATTGTACACTTAAGTGCCAATATCGGAGTAAAATGGGACACTTAAGTGCCACTCCGGCGAAAATCCGGCCAAATAGCTGACGTGGCAATTTTCTGGCGAGTTTGGTCCAAAACGGTGTCGTTTTGCACGCTAACGTGGCAGAGAAAACACAAAAATGACGCCGTTTCGTGTCTATGTGTAAATAATTATATATAAATTAATTAAATTCGATTTAAAATATTCAAAAAATTTAAAAAAATTAAGAAAAATTTAAAAATTTTAAAAAATTAAGAAAATTTTAAAAATTTTAAAAAATTAAGAAAAATTTTAAAAATTTTAAAAATTAAGAAAAATATAAAATTTAAAAAATTTAAAAAAATTAAAAAAAAAGGGGTGGGGAGGTCGAAAGGGCGGCTCCCTCGCCGCCGTCGCCCCGCCGCCTCCCGCCATCGCCGGAAGGGCCGGCGACGGAGGGGGGGAGGGTTGGCTGGGGTCGCCGGCCCCCCAACCGACGGCAAGGGTTGCGAGCCCTCGCTAGATCGGGGTGAGGGCCACGACCCTCGCCCCAGATTTGGGCGAGGACTCGCGGGCCCTTGCCGCTAGTCGGCCGACCTCACCGGCCCCTGGCTAGGGTCCGGCGACCCCGGCCGACACTCCCCACTCGTCGCCGGCCCCTCCCCGCCGGCGGCGGGGAAGCGGCGAGGGTCCGCGAGCCCTTGCCGGATCTGGGCGAGGGCCGCGACCCTCGCCCTAGATCTAGGCGTAGGCCACGACCCTCGCCCGCATCCAGCGAGGGGTCACGGGCCCTCGCCGCCTCCTCGCCGCCGCCGGGAAGGGTCGACGACGGAGTGGGGAAGGGTCGGCCGGGGTCGCCGGGCCTTGGCTAGGGGCCGGCGAGGCCGGCCGACAGGCGACGAGGGCCCGCGAGCCCTCGCCTAGATCCGGGGTGAGGGTCACAACCCTTGCCGCAATCCGGCGAGGGCTCGCGGCTCTCTCGCCGCTGTCGGTCGGCCAGGGGCCGGCGACCCCGGCCAACCCTCCCCCCTCCGTCGCCGGCCCTTCCCGGCGACAGCGGGGAGGCGGCGGCGGCGAGGGAGCCGCCGGTTCGACCTCCCCCCTCGTTTTTTAATTTTTTAATTTTTTAATTTTTCTTAATTTTTAAAATTTTTCTTAATTTTTTTAAAATTTTAAAAAAATTTAAAAATTTTTTTTTTTTTTTAATTTTTTTGGAATATTTTAAATCTAATTTAATTAATTTATATATTATTATTTACACGTAGACACGAAACGGCGTCGTTTTTTCGTTTTCTCCACCACATCAGCGTGCAAAACGACGCCGTTTTGGACCAAGCTCGCCGGAAAGTCGTCACGTAAGCCATTTGGCCGGATCTTCATCGGAGTGGCACTTAAGTGTCCTATTTAACTTTAAAATAGCACTCAAGTGTACCATTTTAAAGTTATGGCACTTAAATGTGCCTCGGTGCCAAGTTATGGCACTTGCGATGTACTTTTGCCTATACAAAAGTCATGACATTTTTAGTATTATTTTCCCAATTATTGAAAGAGTGAAAAAAATGTTCAATTCTTTCTAGAAAGGAATCAATGTAGTGGTAAAAAAGATGATATTAGATAGTTTATTCTCCATTTAATCAAAATTATAAATCAACTTATCAATTGATTATGACGTTGCACAAGGGATGAAAAGAGTCACGCTTGCCTCTAGCGCATACATGAAACGGAGTCTATATTATTAAGCTAGAACTTGCGCTCTTTTTGTCTCGCTTATAAAATCCCAATATTACCCTTTTACTTGACAGTAAGATGATAAGACACCTTTTTTTTTTTTTTTTTTTCAATCAAGAAGGCATCATATGTTTACATGACTAATAATTTATTCTCAGCAAACGGAATCAGCCGTTTTATGCACACAACGGAGCAAACAAGAGCACAGAATCAGATCAAACGGAATGAGGGATGGTCATAATAAGGGGACCAAAACCTGTTGCGTACCACTTGGCCCCGCCCCATTTCTATTTTTATTCAATACTGATAGAGACTTAAGGTTTAGAGAAAGTACTTATTCTCTAAGTAATCATTCTGATGGCTTGTGCATGAAGAGATGAAGCTCTTGTGGAAGAGAAAAGCGTCAAGCTCTTGAGCTGCATAAGGTGTGATGAAAAATAATGCGAAAGATTTGTGCCAAATTTTGTGCTTAAAACATAAGTAAGCCAATATGGAAGAATTATACACCAAGTCAATCACCATGGTGCTAAAACTTTCCAAACAAACATCTTAATACCACAACTTTTTAGGGGATCACTAAGTGTTTCCAGCAACTTTTGGAAAAATAGACTTAAATATTATTTTAATAATGTTGACTTACTCGAGTTACTTAAATGGATGCTTTTAAAAAGTTTGGGTACTAAAATGATTTCTCCTAAAGTTTTGGCATCAAATTGATCCATCGTATAGTTTCGACACTAAACTCTATATTAAGTGCGACCTGCTTCGCTGTTCAAGGGGGCAATGCATTTTTCAGATCATTCATGTAAGACTTTTAACGCTGGCTATCATGTTAAAAACATAAATTTTTTCTGAAGTACACTTTGCATATACATTGTCATATATTGGCCAAAGGTCAAATAAAAGCACCAACTTATACCTCTGGACAAAAATAGTCTCAAATCACACGAAAAACGCATGATGAAAAAGGTCCAACGGATATAAAGAAACGACTTTAGACCCTCTAGAGAAAAATAACTCCATGTTCAAACGACTCATAAAAGGCATGAAATTTTACTAGAGTGACGAAAATTTCCGTCATTGTTTTTTCGTCAAATTTATTTGGCATCTCACGTGACCAATGATTATTCGTGCACAATAGACATGTCAACTAAGCTAAAACAACGTCGGCACTTAGACTATAATGGATTATTTGCTCAGTTCACTTTTTCTTTGGCTCAGTTCACTTAAGTAGAAATTATTTGGAACCCTAATTTGCAAACTTGAAACTCTAACCAAAATTCACGATTTCCAAAAATCTACAAATTAGCTCAAAATGTAAATTTAATAAACCATACTTTGTGGACTCATCTTGTGGCGAAACCCTTGCCATCTAATCTACGAATTCGATTGGGGGCTAAACTCTTTCTCTTTGTTATCTGAAGAGAATGAACCAAAATATTATTGAATCAACGTCTTCTTAGTTTAAATGTCTACGGCGTTGATTTGGCTCAACTGACGTGTCCATCGTACCCGTCAACATCATTAGCCATTGTAGAAGAAGAATAAGCCTTTTGGTCAGAAAAACTATTCGATATTTTTGTTGCTCGAGCAAAACTTTGTGCTTTAATTTGGGATCGTTTGAAAAATGGGTTTAGTTTTGTCCTAAGGATGAAAGCTTGCGTTTTTCTTTTATTCGGTGGATATTTGTCCTTTAAGCGAAAGTTTTTGCTTTTTTCGAATCTTTGAAAACTAGGGATATGTTTGTGTTGAGAGTACAAATTCATGCTCTCATTTTTTTTGGAAATTTTGGCCGTCATTTCACTAGCAAATTGTATTCTTGAAAATTGTGCAAGTAGACTGCATGAACAGGAATAAATCTCATGGAGCATGATGCCATCATGAGAGGAAAGAATACAATGGGATGTGGTCCTCATTTTGTTTCTGTTGCTTCTAATTCAGTCCAGTCCAAGTACTTGCATGCAGTGTTTTCTCTCTCATTTTTATAAGAGTGACTTTACAAAGAATTAATCATTCGTGCATCCGATGTATCTTTTTTTAGCTAAAGATGCCTTAGAGTTTCGAAGGCACCAAAGAAGTAAAACACGGTTTACTAGGTCAATCCAAGAAGAGCATGCTGGTGAGTAGTGAAGAATTAAGAAAGAGGACGTAAAACACATTTAACTAGCTTGAGAACCACTTTTCTAGTCAAGAAGGCATCATATGTTAGATGACTTTTGGTTTATTCTTTAACACACATAACAAACTGTTTTAGACTCGCAACGAAGCAAGCAGAGCACAGAATCTGATTAAATACTGTCCAACGATCCGATTCTAGTCAAGATCAAGGGGACTCCATACTGGGGACGAGTAGTGACCATAGGAATAGGGGCATGCTTGTAAGAAGGAGATAGCTGCACTGAGAAATTCTGCAAAATCAAAGTCAGAGCAACTTTGGCTTCAGCGAAAGAAAAATTTTGGCCAATGCAATTTCTTGGACCCCAACCGAAAGGGAGAAAGCAGAGCTTGTTCTTGGTTGCTTTTGAGACTCCCTCGGAGAATCTCTCTGGATTGAACTCTTTGGCATCATCACCCCAATTCTCTGGATCATGGTGGATCAGGATCGTCGGCACAAAAAACACAACTCCTGGAGGTACTTGTATATCTCCCAACTTGGTCGTCTTTTGAACTGTTCTCATCGTCATAAAACTAGGCGGATATAACCTGAGCACCTCATTCAGTATCATGCTTACCTGTACAAAAATCAAGTTGTGGTCAGCCTGTTTTTATCCAAAAAGACGTTGAAAATGTAACAATTAAATTATCTAAACCTTGCCTAGTGGACCAAATTTATCAAACTTAATATCATTTCTGTGATCTACGTTGTAACTTTGAATGGGAAGGCATAATCCATATGTCTCCATTCTCCATCGCCTAATTATATATTTTTTCTTTTGTTTCAAGGGGAAGGAGTGGGGAAGAACAGCAATTAGATTTCAGGTCAGGTGGTTACAACATTTTCCTTCAATTGTTGGCCTTCCATTTTCATCTGTTCTTTCTTTTTCCTTTTTCTCTTTTTGCAAAAAACCATTTATTTGATGCGAGTTTTGAAATTCAGGAATATATGTCTTGAAATCTAGATAAACAGCAGACAACAACATGATGTGAATCCTTACAATTTTTAACTGGCTCAACGCATCAAAATCGGGTTTGTTGTTGCCAAAAACTTGCTGGACTTCCTCTCTTGCTCTGTCTTGCCATTTCTGGTGCTTGCTCAACAAAATCAGAGTCCAAGTAATCAAAGCAGAAGTTGTCTCTTGACCTGCAAAGTTGAATGCTTTACACTCTCCAATCACATCATCCATGCTCATGCCCTTTTGATCCACGGACTCCTGAATTTCTTTCATGTTTGATTTTAGCAACAGTCCCAAGAGATCATTGTCATCTGCTCTTCCTTCCTTCATTGCCCTCTCTCTTTTGGTCACTATGTCTTCCAACAATCCTTCTACTTTGCGGTTGATTTCTTTCATCCTCTTCCGCAGTTTGGTAGGCAAGAGGCTGCATTTTTTTATAAGAAAATTAGCTTCAAGATGAAAACTTTACTCAGTAATTTAGTTTCTACAAGTTATACGTGTCCCAGTACATAAATGCACTCAACCAATTTCATCCATTCTATTGAGTTTAGAAGTTGGAAAGCAGCAATCTCAATGAGAGCTCGACAGAAGATTTGCCTTACTAAACATTGTTTTGACAAAAAAAAAATTGCAGCGTGCTATGCTGCCTTGCAATCACAATCCAACCACTATCCAAGATTTGCAATATCTTAAGAACATTGACTTTAGAACTTTTCAAGTTCCTTGTGTGGCAAGATGCTTTAAGATTGATCGACACATGATTTGCAAAATCACGAGACAATTGTGGAAAGTTGCAACTGACTCCATGGATAAGGATTGAGGAAGTCAAAGTGAATTTTGTTACTCTTTTTTCTTGTCAAATGCTTTTGAAACAGTTAAAGATGTTTGGATAAATTATTGCTAAATCATTCTCCGCTTACCTCCACCCGGGAATAAACACGAGCTGAAGAATCTTGCTAGTGAGGGCAATTTGTTCTTGTTGAAGGGGGAGGATGCTCATGACTTGGTCGTAGGTTACACCGAAAGCAGCTCTACAGAGTACATCACCTGTCAAATGCTGAAGGTCAGGCCAAACATCCACTTCGCCTGCCGAACTTTGCTTCTCCCATCCCCTAATCATCTCCTCGCAACTTGACAATGTTGCAGTCACTACATACTGTAATTATTCAACAAATTAGAAAGCTAAATGAATTGAATGTACAAAGTTTTTAATTATCAATTATTTTAAGTTCCGTTAGATGTTGCGGCCGGTCAAGAAACTATTAGCTGCGAGCAGTAATACCTTCAACTTCTCATAGTGAAAAGCCGGGTTGATGATCTTTCTATGTTTGACCCATTTCTCACCCTCAATCATGACGAGCCCTGATACTAAGAGATCTTCCGTGGCCTTGGGATGTGGCTTTTCGAACTCATTGATCCGTGAAAATATTTGTTTCAACATGTCTGAGTCCATGATGGTCAATACAGGCGTTGGCCCAAACCATGTGAAGCAAAGCTTCCCTGCAACAAATATTTTTTACATAATTTATTGACCATCGGCCGCTTCATGGCTGTCATTCATTTTTCATGTTACTTTTCCTAAAATCGACACTAAATATTGTAAAATTTACATTATTGCAGGATTTGTTCTACTTGCTTTTCATGAATATAACTCGATTGAAGTGCTGAAAAGAGACCAGAAAAATAAATATTCTTTAGCAGGTTTTTAGCTAAAAATAACAGCTTCTAATGAGTTGAAATTGTATACTGTTTCGTACAGGAAATTGAGTTTGTCGAATCATTGATATTATACCTTTGGCTAACAGTTCAACGATATATCAACTTTGACGCAACACGTACCGTATTTCTTGATGGAGTGATGAAAGAAAGGGAGCAAGCGAGGCGCGATGTCATTTGAGAAAGGAGTAATCGTTTGAGATTGAGCTTGCTTGCTCATTCTCATGCTGTCTCTCAGGTCTTGAAACGATAGCCTGTAAGAGGTTCCATTTAGACCTCGCTGTCTCAGAAATCTTTCTAGCTTCCTCGGCTTCAGCCAAAACAAACACAGTAATTTCCATGCACAAGTCAAGAAGGTGATCAGAACAAGGGAGAGAACGATTGAATATGCTGAGGACAGTTCCATATTCCACTCTAAACATATGACTCGCTCGTCTTGTTTCTGTGAGAGGAAATAAATAGGACTCTTGGGGAGCAGAAAGACATCGTTGAAAAAGGAATGCATTGACTTCCTTTTGGTAAGGGAGAACAACCACCTAGAATGTTTCTTAGTTTCTTAAGCTTCATTGGTTTCGCGGAAAATGTGGCGTTTCTGGAAAATATTTTCCAGGAAGTCATTTTCTAAGAAAATATAATTATTTTCCGGTGTTTGGATGAAACCTGAAAATAAAGTAAAAAATATTTTTTGCTATTCGGTAAGGAAAATATTTTCCTTCATATACTCTTTTTCATTTATTTTATTTTTTAAATGGATTTTCATATTTTTAAAAATTGATTTTTAATTATTTTTAATTTTTAAAATCTATTATGAATTGTTTTCATTTTTGTTTTTATTTTATTTTTTCTTTGTTTTCCATGTCATTTTTCTTGGTCGAATTTCGGCCATGGCGATGGCCCATGATCGGCCATCGGCGAGCCTTGAGCTTGCCAATGAGCACGAGGCTTGCCGCTCGCCAAATTGGGGAGCACGAGCGTCGAGCTTGAGGCTCGCTCGATCAACAAGCGCGAGCTTGAGATCAACGAGCTTGAGGTTTGCTTGGTGACAGCCTACGACTAGCCAAGAAAGAAGAAGATGGGAAACAAAGAAAAGAAAAAGAAAAAAGAAAAAGGAAATTAAAAACAATTTGAATGCAAAAAGAAAACAAGAAGAAGAAAGGAGAGGAGGAAGTGAGGATTTGTAGAGGTGTGAGATAAAAGAGATCAAGTGAGGAAAATATTTTCCTCTTTTCAAAAGTGAAAAATATTTTTCCCTAATTTAGAAGACTTTTTATGTTTCATGAAAAACATTTTCCCCAAAGAATTAATTTTTCATGAAATGAACGCTGGAAAATCCGGAAAACATTTTCTCGGAAATTATTTTCTGTGTCCAGATTTTCCGGCGTGCATGGTTGGACAGGTAACAAGTGAATGGATTCCTTACAATATCATGTAAAACAGATGTTATACTAAGGTTCCATTCGTTTCGCGGAAAATAATCTTCTAGAAAACATTTTCCGAATATTCCAGCGTGCATGGCTGGATAGGTAACAAGTGAACAAATTCCTTACAATATCATGTAAACAGATGTCATACTAAGGCTCCATTTGTTTCCTGAAAATTATTTTCCGTGAAAACATTTTTTGGATTTTCTGGCATGCATGGCTGGACAAGTATCAAGTGAACGAATTCCTTACAATATCATGTAAAACAGATGTCATACTAAGGCTTTGTTCGTTTCTCGAAAATTATTTTCCTCAAAAACGTTTTTCATTCACTTGTTACCTATCGAGCCATGCATGCCGAAAAATCCGAAAAATGTTTTCTTGAAAATTATTTTCCGCAAACGAACGGAGCCTTAGTATGACATTTGTTTTAGATGATATTGTAAGGAATTAGTTCACTTGTTACTTGTCCAGTCATGCACGCTACAATGATAATAAAAAACTAAGCAGCATGACGTTTTTATTTCAGTCTTCAACCCTTCTTTTTAAATTATTTCAATGCACTGCGAAAACCATTGCTCAACCACATTCATCAGCTGAGAAATGAATTCAAAATGTGATCATTTTAGGGTGGGTGTTAACTTATAATTACTTAACAAGATTTCACTCGTCTGATGTGGGACTTCAAAATGTTGCATTCCAGGAGTCGTAAAATGGACAAGTTATTTGCGAGAGTTATTCGTGTCACGCCCCGATCCTCGAGCACGCACACATCCTTCTTACTTGGTCGATTTTATAATGCGATATCCCAGGACTAGTATCGCCGACCCTTTCTTTTATTAAGCACATGCGGAAGCAGTTATAAATCCCCAGACAATAAATCGATGGGATAGAAAAGCAGGGCCATATTTTTCATATTGAAACTTATAACCAAACTTTTATACAAAACTTAAACCAGAGCACTTCAGAACTTTTTACTCTATCTCTATTCACATCAAAACGAAATTCTCAAAAGAAGATAGACTCTCAGCCCATCCAGGCCATACTCAAGGCTCCTCTCAGGATTATCTTCTTCTTCCAAAAATCCTTCTCTTTAAGTTTCACCTCCGAGTTCTCCTTCTTAGACTCTTCCTCAGCTCCTCATCGGGGTCCTGAAATGTTTTTCCCCAAACTGAGATGAGACTACGTCTCAATGAGTTCTACCCCACTAAGCCCAATTAGTAAACCATTATACTATCGGCTGCCTAAACACGCACAGAACAGAAGACGTACCTTAGCATCAGTTCCCACCTGCAAGTTAGTGCAATTCACAATAGGTACTTAAGCAATCATATCACCTATCGAAGCATCGATTAAATCGACTTAGTCGATTACATGCTAACAAGACCACTCACGGTCATTCTCATTTAATCATTCAATTCACAACATCCAACCAAGGCAATGAATCACATCAAGTCACACTTAGATTGAATCATCGATCAATCGATCTAGTCGACATAAAGTTAATCGAGACCATCTCATGGTCATTTCCAATCAATCGATCAATTCACAACATCGATCAAGCAATGATCAATCGACCTAGTCGATTACACGTCATCACGACCCATGCTTGGTCGGCACATTCAATACTATCTATAAGTCCGACCATAGTCCAGGACTGCTCACTCTAAGCTGATGTATAGATAGTATAGCTCACACTAAGTTTACGGGGTTAAGGTATACCGCTCTCACTAAGTGACATATCGCCCGTAGGCGATATAGTATACCGGTATACGCTCTCACTAAGCCGACATATCGCCCGAAGGCCGATATAGTATACCCCCGATACTCCCACTAAGCTGATAAAATGTACTGCTCGCACTAAGCTGACATATCGCCCGTAGGCTGATATAGTACACCAAAGATATCGCTTGCTCGCTAAGCTGACATATCACCCGCAGGCTGATATAGTATACTCCCGATGCTCCCATTAAGCTGATAAAGTGTACTGCTCGCACTAAGCTGACATATCGCCCGTAGGCTGATATAGTACACCGCATATCGCTTCTCGCTAAGCCGACATATCAGAGCCCATAGGATGATATAGTATACTATCCAACCATTCAATCCATTCCATTTGATATCCTTCTCGATAAAATAGCCATGTGTGGGGATACGGTCGGCCTTAGCCAAAATATTATAATTTCCTTTTTCATAATTCCCACCATTCTCTACAGCCCACCAAAACACTTTTGGTGCTGTCAACCGACACCCAGTTATTTTCCAATCAATAATCAAAGATTATTCCATTAAAGGATAATTCTCAATTTCATAAATAATTCAATTCAGCACAAACTACAACTCGATTAAATAAACGAACTGTGCCATGACAATCGGCACGAAATTTCGGTCGTCGGCCATCTCAATCTTAATTTCTGAAAAATAATTAATTAATTAATTAATTTCGAAAATTAATTATTTAATATTAAAAATTCTGTTTAGCTCAAATTAAGGTCCAATTAAATAAACGGACTTCACCACGGTCATCAGCATAATTTTCTGGTCACGGGCCATCCCAGTTGAATTTTCAGGAAATAAATAATTATTTATTAAATTTCGAAAATTAATTAATATTAAAAATTCAATTAAGCTTAAAATAAAGTCCGATTAAATAAACGGACTTTGCCACGATCATCAGCATAATATTCCGGTTCCAGACCATCTCCCTTGGTTTTTCGGAAAATAAATAATTATTTAATTTAATTCCGAAAATTAATATTTAAATGCCCAAAAATCTCACTTAGGCCCGAATCGCCAAATTGAAGCCCGATTAGGGGTTGGAAAATTCCCCAGATGCTTCCAATAAATAGTAGACCACGTCTACTTGTTAATTGCACAATCAATTTATCTAAATCACATCACAATTGACTAATAATTGCTAATTAATTCTAATCTAACAACCTAAACATAATTAATTAAAACTAAACCAACCTAAAGCATAATTAGCCAACTAATCCAGGATTAGTGAGATTACTCACCAAATCGCGTGCAAATCGGATCAATCCGACGGGTGCGACGCGAGGAACAATTCTTCCCAAAGCACGGCTCGGGTTCGGGGCCGGAACGGCCCAAAACGGGCCCAAACCAGCTGGAAACCCATTTCGTGGGTTTTTGCCCTTGGCTGGTTGGAGCAGATCCGGCGGCCAAAATGGCGAGGGAGGCCGGCGGAGGGCGAGGGAGCTCCGGCGGGTCCGAACGGTGGCCGGACGGAGCCGGGTGGCGGCCGAGGTGGCCGAACGGGCCGGAACAGGGCCGGGTCGGCCGGATCGCGCGGAGGGAGGAGCGGCAGCGGCGACGGACGCGGGCGCACGGCGGGCGCATGGCGTGCGTGAGCGGCGCGAACGCGGCTCGGCGGCGTGCGGCGGCGGCGGCGAAGGCTCTCCTTCTTCTTCCGCTTGCCGGTTCGCACAAAAGAAAGAAAGGAGAAGAAGGGTTGGTCACGAGGGAGTGGGGGCAAGAAGAGAGAGAGAGAAGAGATAAGGGAGGGAGTTTGACCGGTCAAAAGAGGAAAATAAGGAGGAGGAGAAGCCAATTTAAAATTGGCAAGGGGAGTGTTCGGTGGGGGTGTGTCCGCACGAAGAGAGAGGGGAGAGGAGAGAGAAGAGAGAGAAAAAGAGAGAAAAGAAATTTAAAAATCATATTTTTCTTATTTTTCTTTTCTCTTCCCCTTTCTATTTTCTTTTTGGTCTTCAATTTTTCCTTCGATAATTTCTTTATTGAAATTGCGGACCCGTCAATAAATTGACGAGCGATGAGACAGATCCTATTTATCCAGTCAAATTAAAACCCGAAAATCTGGATGTCACAACTCTTCCCCTCTTATAAAAATTTCGTCCTCGAAATTTAAACCTTTTCCAATCCATAAACAAAAGGTGGGGGGTATTGCCGTCTCATCGAGTCTCACTTTTCCATGCTAATCATTCGGTCTCGTGGCGTTGTCTAACCACTTTGACCAAGGAGATTATCTTTGTACACAAAATCTGCTCTTTCTGAACCAACAACTGAACTGAGCTTCTCACATAAGACATTCTATCATCCACATCTGATCTCTCTTTCTCGACTCCCTAATAAACCTTTGAACCTCAACGATTCAAAATTTCTGACAATTCTGAGCAATCTTTACTCTGACACTGATCTGACAACTGCAAACACTGATTACTGAGCTGACATCATTATTCACTTTCTTTTCACCACTGAAATTCTGTACCCTCTGCTATACACTGCTTAATAAAGAACTCTCTGAAAACTCTGCCAACTTATAATCTCTGATCTAGATTCGAGATATAATTCATCCTCGACACTCCATGTTGGTGAACTATCCGAGACACACACACTTCGGTATACCCACTTTGTGGCAAGATAGGATCTTCAATTTCTGAAATCGAATTTAGATTGGCGGTTAATTTCACTCCGATACGCTTTTAGTGTGACCTAGGCTACCGGGTAGTGTTCAGAGCTTTTTAGGACAAATGACCCGTGGTCGATTTTCTTCGAGCCACAATGAACCCACTCGACACATTGGCGACTCTCGATTGTCGTGAAAATCTCAAAGGTTCAAATACGGACACAGGGTCCCAAAACGATAGAAACATCAAATTAGTACCGGTCGATGAGAATTTTCCAATTTAGTGGAGTCACCCACGATCGGTCATTCATCTCGCGAGCCGATCTATCTCTCGATTTCAAATCGATTTTATATTGTGCCGCAATGATCTCTAAAGATGAGCACGGTCGAGAAGTCGATCCATGGTCGAATTCTCAAGTCTATTTGCCTTAAGGTCCTTAATAACTCGCCCAGCTAGTCTAGTTATCTCATGAGTGGCCAACTCAGAGAAAAACACTGTAATCGCATCGATGAAATGCCCAATTTATCTAATCGAAATCAGAGCCCGAAATCTGGATGTTACATACTCAAAACAAGATCTACTCGTACTGTACCAAAGTGGACAACTCCATCTATCGATCAACCACTATTCTCAAATGGTATCAGTAATCCCCTGAATTCTTAGCAAGCCTATCACAATGTTTCATTGTGATATATTTCCATTCCCACTTGGGACTCTCAAGTGATGCTAAATTCTTCCGGATTTGCATTACTGAACTTCCACTTACTGACACCTTTGACACTTGCAACCTGCTTGGCGATATCTACATTCATATCGGTCTACCAATTTAGCTGACGTTGATTCTGACTTACTTGCCCCATCTGGTCAAAACTGTGATACTATAGTGAACTTCTGCCAAGATCTTTTCCCTAAGTGCTACACTGTCAAGTGTATTCAATCACTCATGGAACCTGAACTTTCCATTCTCATAAATCTTAAAGTCAGATTCTTTATTGCCAGTATCCTCTTATAAGATCTTCAGAACATCTCTGTCTGTCAACTAGGCGCTGATTCCAACTTGAACATTTGGCTCAATTTTTGAGGGCGGCTATAAAATTTAAAAGGTAGCCTACCTCAAATTGAAAACCAAATTTCGAAGTCTTTTCAAGTAAAGTCTACACTTTAGCCAGTCTATGCACAATTGAAGACTCTCGGCTCAGCACATTAATGACTCATTTCATTCCTCCAAGGTGATACCCGATATCACTATTATAGTTCCGCCAAAATTTTGGTTCACGACACCGCTTCGTATTCCACTTATTGGGTCTCAACTGGTGGAACGGTTATGCAACAATCTTCTCATGTTGCATCAATACGTACCCCATCCTTTAAGCTCTGGAAATTATCCTCATACTTGTCAATGCCGATGAATTTCTCCTTTTTTTTTTTTTTCAAGGGGTCAAGCCCATGATGATACTGATGCTGAAAATTCTTTCACAAACCTCCCGTAGTAATTTGTCCAATCCCCACAACTTCTGATCTCTGACATTGATGTCGGTCTCGGTCCATTAACAACTTATTCGATTTTGGCTGGGTCCATGAAGATTCCTTTACTTGTAACCACACGACCATTCTTAGGGGCATCTCGTGATTCTCAATACTAAATGAACACCCTACAATGTCGCTACACCACACGATCACCGTTGATCTAGATATTCTTTGAACACTCGATTTGTCAAATCTATGACAGCGGCTGGAGCGTTCGTCAATCAAATGGCTTTACATTATTCTCACAAGGACAAAATCAAGTGCGAAATGCCGTCTTCAGTATAACCTTCTTCCTGGTTCTCAACTGACAATAACCTGTCCTCAAGTCAATCCTTGAAGACATCCACACTCTTTATAACAAGTCGCCCAATTCGTCGATCTTTGACAATGAACACTTATCCTTGATTGTCACTTGATTGGGTCGACTATAGTTGATGCATAATTGCAACGAACCATCTTTCTTTCTCTTTTCACAAAACTGATGATCCCTAAAGTGATGCACTGATATGCATGAATTCCTCATTCATCAATCCTCACATCTGCACCATTGGTTCTTTTCCTACAGCCTTAACAAACAACTGAAATTCCACACTTGCAATCCCAACATTCTCTAGCACTATTCTGATAAAATCACCTCAAAATATTCTTTCATTGAATAAGGCATAGTCGGTTCCGTTCCTGTTCCTTTTGCCATCTTATTGGCGTTCCAACGGTAGTAACAGTGTTGGTGTTCTTCTTAAACCCCAACCGATAGTCCCTCACTTGATGGCCGTGCTCACTACCATCAAAGCATGTTCTAGTCATTCTCGAACACAGGATTAATCCATGCATTCCTTCCATACTTTCGGCACTCACCTAATGAGTCTTCTACCTCATGTCCTCAAAATACATGAGACTAATCCATACCATCTTCCATGTAACATATCTTCCACGGAACAACATGTTCCATTTGTCTGAATATTGACTTGACTATGCCGCCCTTCCTATTGGGTGGATTAGAATATTTTTCTCTCAACCTTGGTCTTTCCTCTGACCGATTTCCATTTCTGCCTGAACTGGATCTGTACCTTGACTTGGAAGCGATGGCTCGATCCCTGATCATATCCCCACTCTGGATCTCAACAGGTGTAGCAACAAAGGCGCTTGCAACACTAACGGCAGTAGAGATAGCGACAACGACAACGGCTTGATCCTGAGCTTACTGGCCCATCCAGTTCCCAAGGAACACTTGCATCAAAACGATCCTATCAAACTTAGGATCATTCGACGCTGCTACACTAGTACCAACCTGCAATGGTACTCTTACACTCGAGCTGGCCAGAGCCGACACTCTGCCACAACCACCTCGGGTACCGACATTTGTCAGTGCTTTATCCCGAGTCACAAAGGACATTGTCCTCTTACTAGGAGTTCTCAGCTCCTGCTCGCTCATGGTTCAGTCTTTACACTGAAACCCGTCTTCCACATCCACACTGGATTAGAAGATGAGCGATCCTCATACGACAATCAATTCTAGCATCCAGCTAACACAGACATGCATCGGCATGAATTTAAAAGCCATCCTACTAACTATCCCATGGTCAACGCTCCTTATCACTCAAATCTTCAACCTCGCTCTGATACCACTTAAACCGGATGTCACGCCCCGATCCTCGAGCACGCACACATCCTTCTTACTTGGTCGATTTTATAATGCGATATCCCAGGACTAGTGTCGCCGACCCTTTCTTTTATTAAGCACATGCGGAAGCAGTTATAAATCCCCAGACAATAAATCGATGGGATAGAAAAGTAGGGCCATATTTTTCACATTGAAACTTATAACCAAACTTTTATACAAAACTTAAACCAGAGCACTTCACAACTTTTTACTCTATCTCTATTCACATCAAAACGAAATTCTCAAAAGAAGATAGACTCTCAGCCCATCCAGGCCATACTCAAGGCTCCCCTCGGATTATCTTCTTCTTCCAAAATCCTTCTCTTTAAGTTTCACCTCCGAGTTCTCCTTCTTAGACTCTTCCTCAGCTCCTCATCGGGGTCCTGAAATGTTTTTCCCCAAACTGGGATGAGACTACGTCTCAGCGAGTTCTACCCCACTAAGCCCAATTAGTAAACCATTATACTATCGGCTGCCTAAACACGCACAGAACAGAAGACGTACCTTAGCATCAGTTCCCACCTGCAAGTTAGTGCAATTCACAATAGGCACTTAAGCAATCATATCACCTATCGAAGCATCGATTAAATCGACTTAGTCGATTACATGCTAACAAGACCACTCACGGTCATTCCCATTCAATCATTCAATTCACAACATCCAACCAAGGCAATGAATCACATCAAGTCACACTCAGATTGAATCATCGATCAATCGATCTAGTCGATTACAAGTTAATCAGACCATCTCATGGTCATTTCCAATCAATCGATCAATTCACAACATCAGATCAAGCAATGATCAATCGACCTAGTCGATTACACGTCATCACGACCCATGCTTGGTCGGCACATTCAATACTATCTATAAGTCCGACCATAGTCCAGGACTGCTCACTCTAAGCTGATATATAGATAGTATAGCTCACACTAAGCTGACAGGGTTAAGGTATACTGCTCTCACTAAGCTGACATATCGCCCGTAGGCTGATATAGTATACCGGTATACTGCTCTCGCTAAGCTGACATATCGCCCGAAGGCCGATATAGTATACCCCCGATGCTCCCACTAAGCTGATAAAGTGTACTGCTCGCACTAAGCTGACATATCGCCCGTAGGTTGATATAGTACACCAGTATACTGCTCTCGCTAAGCTGACATATCACTCGCAGGCTGATATAGTATACTCCCGATGCTCCCATTAAGCTGATAAAGTGTACTGCTCGCACTAAGCTGACATATCGCCCGTAGGCTGATATAGTACACCAGTATACTGCTCTCGCTAAGCTGACATATCAGAGCCCATAGGATGATATAGTATACTATCCAACCATTCAATCCATTCCATTGGATATCCTTCTCGATAAAATAGCCGTGTGTGGGGACACGGTCGGCCTTAGCCAAAATATTATAATTTCCTTTTTCATAATTCCCACCATTCTCTACAGCCCACCAAAACACTTTTGGTGCTGTCAACCGATGTGACAGCCTGAATTTTCATAAATTGTTTTCGATTAAATAAATCGGTCCTTTCATCGAAACGCTAATAGTGCTATTCTCTGAGCTGATCACTCACGAGATAACTGGACTATCTGGGGAAGCAAGTAGGGAATCTAAATGCAATTGTACTTGAGAATTCGACCAGAATCGATCGCTCGACCGTGTTGATCTGCAAGGGTCATTACGGCACCGTCGAGAGATCGATAAGAAATCGAGATAGGTCGATTCGATGAGATATGTGATCAAATTGTGGGTGATTCCACTTGATTGAAAAATTCTCATCGATCGGAACTAAATTGATTTTCTGTCGTTTTGGTACCCGGTGCCCGTAATTGAAACCTCGAGATTTTCACGACAATTGAGAGTCGCTAATGTGTCGAAGATGTACATTGTGAATCGAGATAAATCGATCACGGGTCAATTGCACAAAAAATTCCTAAAAGCTGCCCGGTAGACTAGATCACGCTAAAAGCGCGCCGGATTGAAAATAACCGTGAATTTGAACACGATTTCAGAAATTGAAAGTTCTGAGGTGTCACAAGCTATTTTTGGAACGTCGACTCACTCTCCGAGAAATTTTCAGAGATTCCGGGATTTTTGCGGAAAATCGATACGGACGTTGCGGAAAATCAACGGAAATTCAGATGGGCTAAATCGATGGAAATTAGGACTTCCAAGCTAAGCCTTTGTGAGTGTCGGGGATTTATGGAAAATTGTTTGAGATTTTTCTTCATTGAAATCGGATATCAATTTGGGAAATTGAACAAGGAAATTGAATTTAATTGGTGAAATTCGGAATTGGAGAAAAGGCAGAAAATTTGGACTTCCAACTTTGGATTAATTGGTGGAAATTATATAGGGGAAAGTATTAGGAGACAAAGCATTAAATGGAAGGGCTAAGCATGTGGACTTTTTGGCTTTATCCTTATCTAGCCGTGCCTTCCAACGTGGACGACTTCTCCTCCGCGACTTCAACTTTCATTTTTCCTCCTTCGGTCTTGTTTTCATTTCCCTTGGACGAGCTGTTGTTTTCTCTCGCTTGTGCCTTGAAGACCGCCCATGATCTCTCTCTCCATCTGCCTTTCGCTCCACCGAAACCCCACGCCCACGTAATTCTCCATCGTTGCCACCTCTCCTTTCATTGTCAAGCGGCCACCGAAGACCAGCAAATTCCAGAATCCATGCGTCCGAGTCTCCACCTTCTTCAGTCAACAGTTGAAGCCGGTGTTGACCCAAACCTCCACCGAACCATCTCTCTCTCTTCGTCCAACGATCTACCAAACGAAACAGCACCGTCCACGAGCTGCCGTCCCAGTCAACCGAACCTGCTCTCTCTTGCTGTTTGTTGACCAGCAACGGCCCTGCTCCCTCCACCGAGGCCATCTCCACTTCGGTTTGTCCCCCTCCGGTCAACAAACGAGCGTGGAAGACCATCGCTCAACCCCTCGCAGCCTCCACCGAATTGAAGCTCACGAAGACCGGCCGGTGAAGCCGCGTCTTCTCTCGAAGTTCACGTTTTCCTTCAGCTCCCATCTTCGTCCGTTTCTCCTCTTGCGCGTGCGTCTCAGCCGAAGAAGCCCAGCCCGTCGAAGCTGCTGCTTCTCTTTCTTTGTTGCCCCTTGGATTCAGCCCACGCAAGTTTTTAGAAGCCCGCTCGCCAGCCCATCTGCGCAGAGAAATTTCAGTCCAGCCTTTGAAGCCCATGGATCCAGCGAATTCTTCATCCGGTGATTTTTAAGCCCAATCTCCGTAGATTTGAAGTCCATCAGCAGCCCAACAGAATAGTCTAATTAATTGGGTCTTCAGCCCAATTCAGCAAGGCCTAATTCCAACAAGTTCAATTGGTTTTAGTAGCCCATTTTAGGCCCAAGAAGAAAGCCCAAGCCCGCGACCAGCAGCCCTGCAGAAGCCCAAGACCTAAACTTAGCCTTGCTGAGTTGTGTTCGGCTAAGTTTAGGCCCGGCCCAAGTTCACGGACGCCGCCGAAAAATAAAATTTCGGCCGCCGTCAAGCGTCGTCACCACGGTGAACCGGTTTCCGCAATTAACCGGTGAGTTTATACTCTAAACTCTGCTTAGTAGGCTAATAACGTTTAAGGGGTGTTAGATTTATTTCATTAAGAATTAGGTGGTTAGTTAGATTAAATTAGAAGTTGAATTATTTAATTGAGCATGTTAGGTGGTTAGCATGGTTTAGTTAAGGCCTAAATAAATTGTACTATTTATCTAGAAGGGTTCGGGAATTTTTCCGAGTCCGTATTGGTTAGTAATTTAATGATTTTGACCTAGGTTATTATTTGTAGGATTTAAATTGATTTATTTAATGAATTTCAGTAATTATTTAATTATTAATTATTTGTCCGGAAATTAGGCGGGATGGCCGTGTGACCGGAATTTCGTGCTTGATTACAATGATGTGGTTAATTTCTGCAATTGAGTGTTAAATTATGCAAATTGAGTGTTGATTTGATTTTTGGTATTTAATTCCAAAAATGGTGAATTTCCAAAATTTGTTCGAAAATCCTGTGTCGGGTTTTGACACCGAAAATAGTTTTTAGTACTATATGAAATAGTGGGATTTCAAAAAGGAAGAATATCAATTTTTCTGGATCAAGTTGACCATGTACCCACACACGAGTAATTTCATGTGAATTCTAATACAAAGAAAAAGGCCAGGCTCACCATTTTAATTGAAGCATTTGAGTGCAATGTACGGTGCCCTGGGCCATATTTGAGTGATTGTGTGATGGTTGAGAGAAATCGTCCCGGGCTGTTGAGCTGGACGTTATCCCTATGTGGGATACCCCCTGGACAACGGGAAGCCGGTCGCAGTTGATTCTAGACCCTATGCTCCTTCGGGAATGCCGTCGACGTAATGACGAAGCCGCGCTCCATTGGGGGAGGCGATGCCTGGCAATGCCAGAAGACCGCCGAACTGAGAGTAGGCCGTGCTATATGCCGAGATCAAAACTAGGAACGCATGATTAATTGAGTGTGGCGTTTCAGTTATTTGGAGCTTATTTGTTGCTCATGCTCTCGTGTTATCTCGTGAGATAAATTGTACCGACTCGGGGTGGATCTCGAGACGAGGTAAGTCTCCTTGATTGTGTGATTGCGTGCTTAGGACGCTTTCCGGGCGTATTTCCCTCCTAATTGGGGTTTAGAGCTTAGACTCGCTGAGATGATATCTCACCCCGTTGTGGGACAACATTTTCAGGGTCGTCGAGTGGAGGACCTAGAGCTGAGAGGAGGTGATCGGAAGCGTAGGTCAGTTAGGATCGCTTCTTTTTGGAAGGCCAGTCTTTTGTAGTCTTTTGGTCATAGACCTATGTTCATGACTCAGTGTATATATAAAAGCATGTTTGTTTGTAAATCTATTGTCCTGCTTTTCTATCCCGAGATGATTACTGTCAGGGGATTTCTTTTCGCTTCCGCATGTGCAATAAAATGGAAAGGGTCGGCGACTCAGCCTGGGAAGTCGCAAATTATTATCGACCAGATAGAGAGGGATGGGCACACGCTCGAGGCTCGGAGCGTGACATCCCCCTTTTTATGGTATCAGAGCGAAGTTTGTATTTGGAGTGATAAGGTGCGATGGGTTCTTGGGATAGTTAGTAGGAATGGCTTTTATATTATACCGATGCATGTGACTGTTAGCTGTTTGGTAAATTGATGGTGAAATCACTCGCTTTCTAATTCGGTATGGAATTGGAAGCGTGTGTTGTAGAACATCTTCAGTATGAGTGATTAGGAGCTGAGAACTCCTAGGCAGAGGACCTTATCCTCAGTGACTCGGGCTAGAACGCCTACAAGAGGCAGTACCCGAGGCGACCGAGGTAGAGCGCAAGCTGAGGCTAGCGCGAGTGGTGTAGCACCACCACCAGTCCCGCCGGTTGATGCCGGGGTAGTAGCCCCTGGTGATCCTAGATTTGAAGAGATCATGCAGGTGCTCAAGACTGTTGGTAATCTGATGGGGCAGCAGGCCCAGAACCAAGCTGCCGCAGCCGCTGCTGCACAAGCTAAAGTTCCAGAAGTGAATGTAGTTGCAGATAGACCGATTCATAAGCTTGTTGAGCATTTTCTGAAGTTGCAACCACCAAAGTTCACCGGGACAGGAGATCCCGAGGCTGCAACCTGTTGGATCGAAGAACTGGAAAAAGCATTTGAGCTACTGAAGTGCTTTGAAGAAGAGAAGGTTACCCTTGCGGTGTATCAGATGCAGGGAGTTGCAAGTACTTGGTGGAAAGCCACCAGGAGAGAAGTATTCCCGGATGGCGTAGTCCCAGTGTGGAACGTCTTCGTTAGAGCATTCAATAACAAGTACTTCTCCAGCTGTGCCAAGCAATTAAAGATGGCGGAATTTCTGCGTCTCCACCAAGGTCCAATGACTGTGGGCCAGTACGAGGCAAAATTTGCCGAGCTTTCACAGTATGCTCCTAGGTTGATCGAGGATCCCAAGGAGAAGGCAATGAGGTTTATAGATGGCCTTCGACCAGAACTGAAAGATCCGCTGGTGCCATTCGATATAAAGAACTACAATGAGCTGTATGGACGAGCCCAACTGATTGAGAAAAATCTGAATGAACGAGCTGCCGCATCTGGATCGCGGTTTAATTCGAACCAAGATAGAAATCGGTTTGGGAAAAGATCAATGACTGGATGAAGATACCCTGTCCCGCTCAACAGGAAGGGTGGAGTAGGAAAATCAACATGGAGACAGAATGGTGCCTGTCGCTTCTGCGGAAAGCGACATGGGTCAGCCCCGTGCCACTCTAGGCCGGGTGCTTGTTTTGAGTGTGGCCAGCAAGGTCATATGGCCAGGAATTGTCCCAGAAGACCGATAGGACCGCCGGAGTTGCCGCCACCGCCACAGATGAATCAGAACCGAGGACTCCCGCCACCGATTGTACAGCAAGGTGGACTACTCAGACCTCTAGCTCAGGGAAGAACTTATGCGATCACAAGAGGACAGGCGGAGGATGCGCCTAATGTGATTACAGGTACTGTTTCACTGAACAACCATACTGCTTATGCTTTATTTGACCCTGGTGCAACTCATTCATTTATAGCTGAGCGGTATGTTAAGTTAGTAGGATTAATTCCTAAGTTGTTGGAATCAGTGATTAGTATATCGACACCATTAAAGGATAAGGTGTTAGCTACAGTGGGTTGTCTTGGTTGCACGTTAGCGATTGGTGAGCGAGAGGGGAAGATAGACTTGATAGTCCTAGCCATGTATGACTTTGACCTAATAATTAGCATGGACTGGCTCACCAAGCAACGAGCTAAGCTAGACTGTTATCGCAAGGCGATCCAGTTTAACCCGTTAGAGGGTAAAAGTTTCGAGTTTATTGGGAGTCGAGGAGGACCCTCGATTTCCCTAATCTCGTCACTAGAGGTAACCCGGTTGTTAGATGAGGGTTGTCAAGGTTATCTAGCGACTGTCGTGGACACGACAGTTGAAGAGCTAAAGATAGAAGACATTCCAGTAGTTCAAGAGTTTCCAGATGTGTTCCCAAAAGAATTGCCAGGTCTACCGCCAGAAAGAGAAATAGAGTTTGTGATTGAGTTAGCCCCCGGGACAGAGCCAATCTCTAAGGCTCCTCATCGGATGGCTTTATCAGAATTGAAAGAACTGAAGGTGCAGATGCAGGAATTATTAGATAAGGGATTCATACGTCCTAGTGCATCACCCTGGGGAGCACCAGTTCTGTTCGTGAAAAAGAAAGATGGTTCATTGCGCCTGTGCATTGACTATCGACAACTTAATCAAGTGACAATCAAGAACAAGTATCCACTTCCGAGAATTGATGACTTGTTTGATCAACTACAAGGAGCGTCGATATTTTCAAAAATCGACCTAAGGACGGGATATCATCAGCTGAGAATCAGAAAAGAAGACATTCCAAAGTCAGCATTTCGTACTCGGTACGGTCATTATGAGTTCACGGTCATGCCATTTGGATTGACGAACGCTCCAGCTGCTTTCATGGATCTAATGAACCGAGTGTTCAAAGAATACTTGGATCAGTTCGTGATCGTGTTCATTGATGATATTTTGGTGTACTCTAGAAGTCCAGAGGAGCATGAAGGACATTTGAGATTAGTACTGTAGACTCTAAGGACTCATGAACTGTATGCTAAGTTTAGCAAGTGCGAGTTTTGGTTGACTCGTGTTGCTTTCCTAGGTCACGTGATTTCAGGAGAAGGAATCTCCGTGGACCCAACCAAGATAGAAGCAGTGATCAATTGACCAAGACCTACTACCGTGACAGAGATCAGAAGCTTTCTGGGTTTAGCAGGGTATTACAGACGGTTTGTGGAAGGTTTCTCATTGTTAGCCTCGCCTCTGACAAAGCTCACAAAGAAAAATGAGAAGTTCATATGGACAGACAAGTGCGAGCGTAGTTTTCAAGAGCTGAAGGAAAAGCTAACTACCGCACCGGTATTGACGATTCCATCTGGTCCTGGAGGATTCGAGATCTATAGTGATGCGTCTTTCAGAGGATTGGGTTGCGTACTAATGCAACATGGCAGAGTTGTTGCATACGCGTCCCGTCAGTTGAGACCTCATGAGCTGAATTACCCGACGCATGACTTAGAACTCGCAGCAATTATTTTCGCTTTGAAGATTTGGAGACATTATTTGTGCGGAGAAAGATTCCAGATCTTCACTGACCATCAGAGTCTCAAGTATTTATTCTCTCAGAAGGAGTTGAACATGAGACAGCGTCGATGGATGGAACTGTTGAAGGACTATGACTGTGATATTTTGTATCACCCTGGAAAAGCGAACAAGGTCGCCGATGCACCGAGTCGAAAGTCCTCGCTGCACGATGGTACTTAAGGAAGGGACTTTAATCGAAAATGCTAGAGATTCGGTTTTCAAATTTGAGGTAGGCCACCTTTCGAATCTTATGGCCACCCTCAGAATTGAGCTGGAAGTGCAAGTCAAAATCAAGATGCTTCAGTCAATAGATCAAGATATTCAGAAGATCCTGCAAGAGGATACTAATAAGAGAAAAGCTGACTTTCAGATTTCTGAGGACGGAACATTGAGGTTCCAAGGACGATTGGTTGTACCTGACGATGTAGAGCTTAGAGAAGAAATTTTATCTGAAGCACATCGTAGCAGTTATAGCATTCATCTTGGAAGCACTAAAATGTATCAGAATCTGCGTCAACACTATTGGTGGTCAGGTATGAAGGCGGACATCGCCAAACATGTGGCTAAGTGTTTGACATGTCAGCAAGTAAAAGCCCAAAGATTGCAAGCCGGGAGGATTTTTACAACCTCTCGCAATCCCAGAATGGAAATGGGAGCATATCACGATGGACTTCGTGACTGGACTATCAAGGAGTCAAAGAGGAAATGATTCAATTTGGGTAGTGGTCGACAGGCTGACAAAGTCGGCTCACTTCATTGCAGTACGAAAGGACCTGAGTCCGGATAGACACGCAGACTTGTATGTGCGTAAGGTGGTCCGTATGCATGGAGTACCGGTTACGATAACTTCAGATAGAGACCCGAGGTTTACTGCTGCTTTTTGGAAAAGCTTGCAGAGTGCTTTAGGTACAAAGCTTCAGTACAGTACAGCATATCATCCTCAAACAGATGGCCAGTCTGAGAGGACAATTCAAACTCTTGAGGACATGCTGAGAGCTTGCGTAATAGTCTTCAAAGGAAGTTGGGAAGATCAGCTTCACCTAGTGGAGTTTGCCTACAATAACAGTTATCAGCAGAGTATCCAGATAGCTCCTTTCGAAGCATTGTATGGCCGAGCGTGCAGAACACCAGTGTGTTGGGATGAAGTTGGGGAAAGAAAGATAACAGGCCCAGAGTTGATTCAGCGGTCGAGACTCCGTGGCGTGATCGTAGGCGATTAAAGACAGCGAAAGCGTGCAAAAAAGTTATGCAGATAAGCGTCGAAGGTCTTAGAGTTCCAAGTTGGTGATCACATTTTTCTGAAAGTGTCACCAATGAGAGGAACTTCGCGCTTTGGCAAGAAAGGCAAACTGAGTCCGAGGTACGTAGGTCCGTTTGAGATTCTTGAAAGAATCGGGAACCTGGCGTATCGTCTTGCATTGCCGCCAAGATTGGCGCAAGTGCATGACGTCTTTCACGTGTCGATGTTAAGGAAGTACGAGCCTGACCCGACCCACATGCTCAATTTCGAGGAATTGGACGTGGATGACCGTGTGTCATACGTTGAAAGCCCGGTTCAGATTGTCGATCGTAAGGAGCAAGTCTTGCGCACCAAGACCATCCCGTTGGTCAAAGTGGTCTGGTAACACCACGGTATAGAAGGAGCGACATGGGAGACTGAGGAGTCAATGAGAGACTTGTACCCCCACCTTTTTGATCAAGTATTGTAATAGGTTTAAATTTCGAGGACGAAATTTTTATAAGAGGGGAAGAGTTGTGACAGCCTGAATTTTCATAAATTGTTTTCGATTAAATAAATCGGGCCTTTCATCGAAACGCTAATAGTGCTATTCTCTGAGCTGATCACTCACGAGATAATTGGACTATCTGGGGAAGCAAGTAGGGAATCTAAATGCAATTGTACTTGAGAATTCAACCAGGAATCAACTGCTCGACCGTGTTGATCTGCAAGGGTCATTACGGCACCGTCAGAGATCGATAAGAAATCAGAGATAGGTCGATTCGACTGAGATATGTGATCAAATTGTGGGTGATTCCACTTGATTGAAAAATTCTCATCGATCGGCACTAAATTGATTTTCTCGTCGTTTTGGTACCGGTGCCCGTAATTGAAACCTCGAGATTTTCACGACAATTGAGAGTCGCTAATGTGTCGAAGATGTACATTGTGAATCGAGATAAATCGATCACGGGTCAATTGCACAAAAAATTCCTAAAAGCTACCCGGTAGACTAGGTCACGCTAAAAGCGCGCCGGATTGAAAATAACCGTGAATTTGAACCCGATTTCAGAAATTGAAAGTTCTGAGGTGTCACAAGCTATTTTAGGAACGTCGACTCACTCTCCGAGAAATTTTCAGAGATTTCGGGATTTTTGCGGAAAATCGATACGGACGTTGCGGAAAATCAACGGAAATTCAGATGGGCTAAATCGATGGAAATTAGGACTTCCAAGCTAAGCCTGTGAGTGTCGGGGATTTATGGAAAATTGTTTGAGATTTTTCTTCATTGAAATCGGATATCAATTTGGGAAATTGAACAAGGAAATTGAATTTAATTGGTGAAATTCGGAATTGGAGAAAAGGCAGAAAATTTGGACTTCCAACTTTGGATTAATTGGTGGAAATTATATAGGGGAAAGTATTAGGAGACAAAGCATTAAATGGAAGGGCTAAGCATGTGGACTTTTTGGCTTTATCCTTATCTAGACGTGCCTTCCAACGTGGACGACTTCTCCTCCGCGGCTTCAACTTTCATTTTTCCTCCTTCGGTCTTGTTTTCATTTCCCTTGGACGAGCTGTTGTTTTCTCTCAGTTTGTGCCTTGAAGACCGCCCACGATCTCTCTCTCCATCTGCCTTTCGCTCCACCAAAACCCACGCCCACGTAATTCTCCATCGTTGCCACCTCTCCTTTCATTTTCAAGCGGCCACCGAAGACCAGCAAATTCCAGAATCCATGCGTCCGAGTCTCCAACTTCTTCAGTCAATAGTTGAAGCCGGTGTTGACCCAAACCTCCACCGAACCATCTCTCTCTCTTCGTCCAACGATCTACCAAACGAAACAGCACCGTCCACGAGCTGCCCTCCCAGTCAATCGAACCTGCTCTCCCTTGCCATTTGTTGACCAGCAACGGCCCTGCTCCCTCCACCGAGGCCATCTCCACTTCGGTTTGTCCCCCTCCGGTCAACAAACGAGTGTGGAAGACCATCGCTCAACCCCTCGCAGCCTCCACCGAATTGAAGCTCACGAAGACCGAAGCCGGTGAAGCCGCGTCTTCTCTCGAAGTTCACGTTTTCCTTCAGCTCCCATCTTCGTCCGTTTCTCCTCTTGCGCGTGCGTCTCAGCCCGAAGAAGCCCAGCCCGTCGAAGCCGCTGCTTCTCTTTCTTTGTTGCCCCTTGGATTCAGCCCACGCAAGTTTTTAGAAGCCCGCTCGCCCAGCCCATCTGCAGAGAAATTTCAGTCCAGCCTTTGAAGCCCATGGATCCAGCGAATTCTTCAGTCCAGTGATTTTTAAGCCCAATCTCCAGTAGATTTGAAGTCCATCAGCAGCCCAACAGAATAGTCTAATTAATTGGGTCTTCAGCCCAATTCAGCAAGGCCTAATTCCAACAAGTTCAATTGGTTTTAGTAGCCCATTTTAGGCCCAAGAAGAAAGCCCAAGCCCGCGACCAGCAGCCCCGCGAAGCCCAAGACCTAAACTCAGCCTTGCTGAGTTGTGTTCGGCTAAGTTTAGGCCCGGCCCAAGTTCACGGACGCCGCCGAAAAATAAAATTTCGGCCGCCGTCGCGTCGTCACCACGGTGAACCGGTTTCCGCAATTAACCGGTGAGTTTATACTCTAAACTCTGCTTAGTAGGCTAATAACGTTTAAGGGGTGTTAGATTTATTTCATTAAGAATTAGGTGGTTAGTTAGATTAAATTAGAAGTTGAATTATTTAATTGAGCATGTTAGGTGGTTAGCATGGTTTAGCTAAGGCCTAAATAAATTGTACTATTTATCTAGAAGGGTTCGGGAATTTCTCCGAGTCCGTATTGGTTATTAATTTAATGATTTTGACCTAGGTTATTATTTGTAGGATTTAAATTGATTTATTTAATGAATTTCAGTAATTATTTAATTATTAATTATTTTTTCGGAAATTAGGCCGGGATGGCCGGTGACCGGAATTTCGTGCTGATTACAATGATGTGGTTAATTTCTGCAATTGAGTGTTAAATTATGCAAATTGAGTGTTGATTTGATTTTTGGTATTTAATTCCAAAAATGGTGAATTTCCAAAATTTGTTCAGAAAATCCCAGGTGTCGGGTTTTGACACCGAAAATAGTTTTTAGTACTATATGAAATAGTGGGATTTCAAAAAGGAAGAATATCAATTTTTCTGGATCAAGTTGACCGTGTACCCACACACGAGTAATTTCATGTGAATTCTAATACAAAGAAAAAGGCCAGGCTCACCATTTTAATTGAAGCATTTGAGTACAATGTACGGTGCCTTGGGCCATATTTGAGTGATCGTGTGATGGTTGAGAGAAATCGTCCCGGGCTGTTGAGCTGGACGTTATCCCTATGTGGGATACCCCCTGGACAACGGGAAGCTGGTCGCAGTTGATTCTGGACCCTATGCTCCTTCGGGAATGCCGTCGACGTAATGACGGCCGCGCTCCATGGGGAGGCGATACCGGCAATGCCGAAGACCGCCGAACCGAGAGTAGGCCGTGCTATATGCCGAGATCAAAACTAGGAACGCATGATTAATTGAGTGTGGCGTTTCGGTTATTCGGAGCTTATTTGTTGCTCATGCTCTCGTGTTGTCTCGTGAGATAAATTGTCTTGACTGCGGGGTGGATCGAGACGAGGTAAGTCTCCTTGATTGTGTGATTGCGTGCTTAGGACGCTTACGGGCGTATTTCCCTCCTAATTGGGGTTTAGAGCTTAGACTCGCCGAGATGATATCTCACCCCGTTGTGGGACAACATTTTCGGGGTCGTCGAGTGGAGGACCTAGAGCCGAGAGGAGGTGATTGGAAGCGTAGGTCGATTAGGACCGCTTCTTTTTGGAAGGCCGTCTTTTGTAGTCTTTTGGCCATAGACTGTGTTCATGACTCAGTGTATATATAAAAGCATGTTTGTTTGTAAATCTATTGTCCCGCTTTTCTATCCCGAGATGATTCTTTGTCGGGGATTTCTTTTTGCTTCCGCATGTGCAATAAAATGGAAAGGGTCGGCGACTCAGCCCGGGAAGTCGCAAATTATTATCGACCGATAGAGAGGGATGGGCACGCGCTCGAGGCTCGAAGCGTGACAACCGACACCCGCTTATTTTCCAATCAATAATCAAAGATTATTCCATTAAAGGATAATTCTCAATTTCATAAATAATTCAATTTAGCACAAACTACAACTCGATTAAATAAACGAACTGTACCATGACAATCGGCACGAAATTTCGGTCGTCGGCCATCTCAATCTTAATTTCTGAAAAATAAATAAATAATTAATTAATTTCGAAAATTAATTATTTAATATTAAAAATTCTGTTTAGCTCAAATTAAGGTCCAATTAAATAAACGGACTTCACCACGGTCATCAGCATAATTTTCTGGTCACGGGCCATCCCAGTTGAATTTTCAGGAAATAAATAATTATTTATTAAGTTTCGAAAATTAATTAATATTAAAAATTCAATTAAGCTTAAAATAAAGTCCGATTAAATAAACGGACTTCGCCACGATCATCAGCATAATATTCCGGTTCCAGACCATCTCCCTTGGTTTTTCGGAAAATAAATAATTATTTAATTTAATTCCGAAAATTAATATTTAAATGCCCAAAAATCTCACTTAGGCCCGAATCGCCAAATTGAAGCCCGATTAGGGGTTGGAAAATTCCCGAGATGCTTCCAATAAATAGTAGACCACGTCTACTTGTTAATTGCACAATCAATTTATCTAAATCACATCACAATTGACTAATAATTGCTAATTAATTCTAATCTAACAACCTAAACATAATTAATTAAAACTAAACCAACCTAAAGCATAATTAGCCAACTAATCCAGGATTAGTGAGATTACTCACCAAATCGCGCGCAAATCGGATCAATCCGACGGGTGCGACGCGAGGAACAATTCTTCCCAAAGCACGGCTCGAGTTCGGGGCCCGGAACGGCCCAAAACGGGCCCAAACCAGCTGGAAACCCATTTCGTGGGTTTCGCCCTTGGCTGGTTGGAGCAAATCCGGCGGCCAAAATGGCGAGGGAGGCCAGCGGAGGGCGAGGAGCTCCGGTGGTCCGAACGGTGGCCGGACGGAGCCGGGTGGCGGCGGAGGTGGCCGAACGGGGGCCGGAACAGGGCGGGTCGGCTGGATCGCGGAGGGAGGAGCGGCAGCGGCGACGGACGCGGCGCACGGCGGGCGCACGGCGTGCGTGGGCGGCGCGAACGGTGGCTCGGCGGCGTGCGGCTCCGACGGCGAAGCGGCTCTCCTTCTTCTTCCGCTTGCCGGTTCGCACAAAAGAAAGAAAGGAGAAGAAGGGTTGGTCACGAGGGAGTGGGGGCAAGAAGAGAGAGAGAGAAGAGATAAGGGAGGGAGTTTGACCGGTCAAAAGAGGAAAATAAGGAGAAGGAGAAGCCAATTTAAAATTGGCAAGGGGAGTGTTCGGTGGGGGTGTGTCTGCACGAAGAGAGAGGGGAGAGGAGAGAGAAGAGAGAGAAAAAGAGAGAAAAGGGAGAGAGAGAAAAGAAATTTAAAAATCATATTTTTCTTATTTTTCTTTTCTCTTCCCCTTTTTATTTTCTTTTTGGTCTTCAATTTTTCCTCCGATAATTTCTTTATTGAAATTGCGGACCCGTCAATAAATTGACGAGCGATGAGACAGGATCCTATTTATCCAGTCAAATTAAAACCCGAAAATCTGGATGTCACAATTCGTGAGTGGTAAGTCACTGAAATTGTTGGTAAATTTCAAACCTTGTCGGTAGAATAGAATTAGGTGACTCGCAACTGGCTTGGTAATTTACCAACTATGTACTTGACAAAAAAAAAAATTTACCAACTATGTACGGGGTGTATCAGTGTCAGATCAATAGTAATACCAGGCTTGTTTCACGACGATTGAACTTCACTAGAAAAGTAGTTTCGGAGTAGGCAATGTCTAGGGAAGAATGATATGATTTTCCAAAGTTTGGCGTGGTCTTCGCAAGTAAAGTGAAGCCTATATTCAGATAGTTGTTACCGAAAAACTCTAAAATGTAATTTTTTTTAGAAATGAAACTCCGAGCTCAACAGTAGGATTCTGTTAAAACAAGTTCAAAAAGTTTCGCCCAACCCAAATCAAAAAGTATTTTCTTTTTATCAAGGAAACTCAGGGATTGAAAGGAAGCCATATAGGGAAGAATCGAGCTGAGCGGCGCTACAACAAAAAAAGGCATAGAGGACTGGTTAATGCTACGTTATTTCTGTCGTCTTGAAAGGATTCGAGACTTGACGACTAGTCAAGAGGGAGTATTTTCTCTTGTGAGAGTAAGTGGGAGTGTTGTACGAGGGACATGCCGTAGCTTTGCTAGTGTTCTAGCAGAGCAGGAATTGTTGCTGTCGTGAGGAACTTTGTAACCCGCAACCTACTTGATTTTATTTTTGGAGTTCAACAGAAAAAAAATGATAGTAACGCGCCGAAATTGTTGTAAGGTACCCACTTCGGCGTCAGAATTTTTTCGAAGGATTAAATGAGTTCAGAAAACGATTGCTTAAGTAACTTTGACAACCCTTTTTTTTTTTTGGTAGAAATTTTGACGACTTAGATTGCCAGAAACCTTGACATGTCATTACTTCAATGAAGAAAGCTCGTTGGCGTCACTTAAATTGATGGTTTTATAAAGTTTTCACACTAAAGCGATCATTCAAAAAGTTTTGACATGATCTCAATCATTCGTAATGTTTTGGCCCTAGCGTTAATATTAGTAATTTTAGAGAATGATATAGCACCTTCTGACACTTCATTATATTGATGCATAGCATCATTGGTACTCAAATTTTGGAAAGGCATAAAAATTCTTTTTCAACTGATTCACTCCTCAGCTCTTGGTTTATCTAGCAATGCTAAAAGGGCAAGGCCAGCCAGGGCAGGGCACACCCGTTTATGCGACAGGCCAAGCGGCGACGTGGTCAGGTGGTAAAATTCAAAAGCAGTTGATCCTTCTCAAGTGAAGAAGCAGCTAATTTCTACTCGAACTTGAAAGCAGTAAAACCATTATTTCAAGTTACCTAACAATAAATTGCTTACTTGTCAAATTGAAGACCCTTGATGATCTAATAAGATCCCTTGTCAAAATTACGAACCATTATTTGTGGTGCCATTGCCAACTGTTATGTAGTAATTATGAGATTTGAAAGTAATACTCATAATTTGAAGTCGCTAACCGGCCAACGATCATGTCGCTACCTTTCTGATGACGATTGTTTAGCAATATTTGGGGAAACTGAAAAGAAACATCATTCTCTAAAAGTCAGAGAATCATATGATGTAATCGGTATCTTTGTGATATATGAGACGAGGCTTCTTATTTAAAAGTGGTATTCTATTCTTTATTGGTTTACATCAACAGCTGCTACTTAATAAAGTCATTGAGCTGACATCAAGCGGCGGCCTGAAGTTCCCCTCACATTACTAAACCCATTTTGCGTGACTCAGGTTGCCAAAATAGTAGTTGATAATCTTTGGAATCTTGGCTGATGGAGTCAAAGACGTTTTTAAAATTATGCAACGAAGTCCTTAACTCATAGTCGGTCCGGCGTGGCCTATGTTATTTGCGAGGCTGTGTCAATCAATGTGTTTGTTTAAGGACAATGATTGCACATTTTTTAAAAAGTCTAGAACTCTACTGATTAAAAATAAATATTTAGAACTCAATCAGCCTACCAATGCAACGTGTAAGACTTCCATTGTACTAAGCTTTTGGTTGGATAAGAAGTTCAAGACGTTTTATCAACCTCATTTCTATCCGATTTTGTGGTAGTCATGGAAGGGACCGATTTTTTTCAGATCAATATGTTGATTGGTGGGTTACATAGATAGATAGTGCAGATATTTTAATCTAACTAAAGATGAATATAATTGATGTTCATCTAAGGAAAACTGGCAATCATAAGTCTGGTTAACATGACCCATAAAAAGAAAGTGAAAAAAGTGAAAAAAAGTGAGAGGAAGGATAATTAATCTTGAGAAATGATTGAGTAACAGTCTTTAATTTATTATAAGAATAACAATTTGTTCTAAAATATAAAAAATTAACTATTAAATAAGTATAAATTATTGCGGAGACAATTTCTTTAGGAATTTGTGGTTCATAATAAAATGGTATTCTCACATTAACCTAAAGATTATTATACTAGCAAAGACCATTAATTTTTGAAAAATGAAAGTGTGACGGAGCCTTTACTCTCCTATGTGTAACGGTGTTGTCCCCACCACACATTCTCCCTAAGAAAATCACCAATCTTATTTGATGGGTTTGCTAGCCCACCAAGTAAGATTCCTCCAATTAGAAAAAACAATATGTTAGCCAAAATAAAGATGAGCGAATAAAAAAGGAACTTATTAGCATTGTCTCATGTAAAATATTTTTACAGTAAAAGTAAAAAAAAATGATTTAAACATTTTTGTTTCAAGAGAATATAAATTTAGGATCACTAGACATGACACCTGTGCAAAATATTTTTTCACACCTATTGTCGTGAATGAAAAATATCTATGATCTATTGAAACGAACATGGTTGTCAAAATTGAACTTCGATATTTTATACCACCAACGTTAAAACTCCATAAGTATATAGAAGGACGACTACTAATATTATACGTCAAGTAACATTTATCTTTGTGCAATTGAAGTCAAAAGAGGTCGACAACCTAGAAGTCAAATGTCTGGCTATCTAGAAGTCTATGGAACACTTGTAACTACATGAAGCGATTAAATGTTTCAGTACACACCACCTTTGGCCTGTAAAGTAAATCTGATCCAAAGCACTTTGTACATAATTAGTGAAATTTGTAGATATTATTTCTGGTGTCGAAGCTGGACATTTACCAGTGCCTTGACTACTTTTCCGGCGGGGAAGAGAGACTAATTTGTTTTATAATATTTAAATGGAAGGATTTTTAATTTTATGCATGCAAATACGTCCCAAAACACTAATTAAAAGTCCACGGCATGTGTAATCCATGTGTAAGATATTTACAATTAATTTTTTATTAACTGCTATATAGCTATTTTTCTTATATCTGGAGCGATATTCACCCTTTAAATACAAATTAATGCTCTCTCTCAACATTTTATTTTCCTTTCGGTTGTTCAAGTCCATGAACATGAAACATGAGATCCATATTGCACCGTTACTAAAGAGAAGTAACGGTGCCGTAAGGCTCTAAGTATTCAATGCTAAGTTGAGCGTACTTTTAGTTTTTCCCAATATAATATAACTGGTTGACTTCGTTAATATACTTAATCGAAAACCAGTTTCATGTAACACATAACGTGATACTCTATGTCAATTTTCCCAACTAACGCACGTTGACATCCAAATTTTCAATTAAGGGGACTGTACATACATGTCATAAGAAAACTAGGGATTGAATTCATCAATGACGATAAACTTTAAACAATAAAAGTACAAAAAAAAGGTTATAAACATATTGTATTAGTACAAATTCAATTATAAACCTTTAATTGGACTAATTAAATCCTAAATATTTTGCATTTATGCCAATTGAGTCCATCCGTTGGATTTTGGCTTAAATCACTGACATAAATGCTAGCTATCATAAATGGTACGACCGGCATGACGTGGACAAATTTTACAAATTTTTGATATTTTTTCATTATTATTATTTTTCCATTGTGGCCAGTGGGGGTCATGGTCCTCGTCTAGGCCATGGGTGGCCTCAAGTGAGGGCCGCGAAGCCCTCATTAGATCTAGCAAGGGTGGCCCTTGACCACCCCATGATGGTTGAGCCCTAGCGGCAACTTTCATAATTTTTCTTTAATTTTTTCCCTTTTCTTTTCTTTGCGGCAGGCATTGGCAACCAATGCTTATCGTAGAACAGGGAAAAAAATTCAAAGAATTTTAAACAAATGAAAAAACCCTAGATGCTAACATTAGTTATACCACGTAGGACGATCGATGTTGATTAGAGCTACATCAACGATTTTGGTTTTAATTGGCTAGAAAGACTACATTGGAAAATAATCTTTTAAGACTAAATTAGTAAAATTGGAAGGTTTAAAATTGAATTAGTGGACATAAAATAGATGTGGGATTTTATATTTTTGTTGCTTTACTTTTCATTTCCTTGCATCCACAAATAGAATCTGTTAGCTTTTAATATTAGTTTAAATAAGTTCACCACTAACTTTCAGATCACGTTAGGCATTTCCAGCAAGGTGGTTATTTTAAATTCATACAATTTGACAAAGCACCCACATGCGGCAAAATAAAAGCATATATTTTTATCATCGACTTTTTTCACCTTCTTGAATACAATTAACGGAGTTAAATGGAAGCCTGGCGTTTCACTTTTCAGTTTCCCCGCGATGCTTTTTCCATTGTTGACCATACATAAGAAAGAGTAGCTTCAATTAGGAATGTTCAAAGGAATCGAAAACCGCCCAGAGCCGGACCAGAGCAGCCTAGAATGGCGATTCCTATGGGGACCGGTTAGGTTCCCGATTCCAATTTAATGGAACTGGTGAATATTAATCTACCTAGACTAGACACACACACACACAAAACGAAATTCCATTTCAATTACTTAATTATTTTGTAGTTTTTTGACCAATATATATTAGGATTAATCCCCGTACTTTTTTTCATTCTAATAATCCGTTTACTTACTTTTTCAGCCAAAAACAAAATAAACAAAGAGAAAGGATGGGATCGATTGGAGATGTTCATAATGTTGCGGTGTTTTATCATCATAATACAAAATTAAGAGTCAATGGCTAGTTTTAAGAGCACAATCAAATCTCTCCTTAGCCACCTTGGCATTTAAATTAGATTTATGTTGAAAAGAAGATGGATTAAGCGATTAATATTTTAACTGTTGTGGAGGTTAGGAATTCTAATGTAGAGTCTAATTCCCCACATGTTCTTGTTGTTGGGAACCCTAAGAGGATCACACCATAAACTTCAAAGAAGTTAAGTGCCTAGCAAATTAGTATTGTCTATTTGTTTCACCCTATAGTTTTCAATCTTTAATCAAAATCAATGGCTCACATTTTAACACAAATTTAAGGCCGTACAAGCTTTGGTTAGAAACTAAGTTCACCATTATATTAATTGATGAATATAATATTGTAGGGATTAGGGACTAGTTCCATGGACCCACCGGGAGTCGGATCGGCCCGGTAATTCGGTTCCTAAGTGGATTCATGAAACCAATCAGTCCTTAGTAAACGGTTCCGAGTTCCAACGTGAGAATTGCTCACCCGGACTATGCTCATCCCTAGCTTCAATGCCACTCTCTCCCTCACCTACTCACACTTCTATTCCAACTTTCATGCTTTTGCTTCTTTACTTTTAGTGAACTTTTCACTTATTTTTATGCAATTATCTAAAAATAAATTCTTTTTTGTGCTTGGTAAACAATTATTGACATGACAAAAACCATATATCATAGTGCACTATATAAAAATATAACTTCATCTCAACATAATCTTAACAAATTTTGATTCACGTTAATAGTATATGTCTAAATATGTATTATATTTATATATTTTGCACTTAATTTTACTTTTATCCGATGTGCAGTTTGTAATTAGTTCTTGAAGTGAAATTGACAAAGTATGTTCCGTAGCAACTGTATTGGTGTCAAAATCATACATGCTGATCCTATGTTAGTTTGATGTCTTTCAAGTCATCTATATGCTTCCAAACTTAACGAATAAAAACACTGATGGCTTGCTTCATCTAATCTGATGTAATTAATCAATTTAAAGAAGTAGTGTCTCAAACTTTTAATGATCTCTCAATTATTAATTTTTTTTTTTTAAATTTAAAAATTACATTCAATGTATACCCACTCATCTTACCAATTTAGATAATGAGTACGTTTTATTGATCGACCATTACAAATTATTAAACATCCTCGGGCGTACAATAAATATGTGAGTACATTACATATCTATGATTTAATCCTCTCCAAATGCTTGGTAAAGATAGTTCATAGTACAAATTTTAATGTTAGTAAAGATTTGGCTGAAATAATTGTGAGGAGAATTACAAAAAAAAAGTCCTAAACCTTTTGCAGTTGTGATAATTCAATCATAAACTTTTTTTTTGGGTCAATTAAGTCATAAACCTTTTACAATTATGGCGGTTAATTCATTCTAGCCAAATTGGCTGGCTGGTGCTGATGTGGTCGTCAACCGGCACTAGCCACAAAATTTTTAATAATATTTTATTTTTTTCGAATTATTTTATTAATTTATTTTTTAAAATCTTTTTTACCTTTCTCTCTCTCTCTTTTTTCCCCTCCCTTCTTCTTCCTCCTTCTTCCTTTGGCTCCGATGATCGGCTAGCCCTTATTGGTCATTGGATCGAGGTGGCTAGGCGAGCTCAACTCGTTGTCGCCGGGTGAGGGTGAGCTTGCCCAGCCACTGCGGGATGAACCTCTGCCGGATTTGGTGGGGGCTTGCCTCGCCTCGCTAGGTCGAGCGATAGCGAGGACTCCTTGCTAGATCTAGTGGGGGCTTGCCTCGCAATCGCTGGGTGAAGACTCCCTCGCAGGATTTGGCAAGGGCTTGCCCCACCAATGTCTAGGCGAGCTCCTTGCCACGAGGGGGGCCTTGTTGTCGCTCAATGGGCGAGGCGAGGTGAGCCCTCACCAAATTTGGTGGGGGTTCATCTTGCCGGTGGTTGGGCAAGCTCACCCTCACCCGAATGGCAAGGTGAGCTCGCCCAACCACCTTAATCCGACAATCGACAAGGGCTGGCCGATCATCGGAGCCAAAGGAAGAAGGAGGAAGGAGAAGGAAGGGAAAAAAAAAAAAAAAAGAGAGAGAAAGGTAAAAAGGATAAAAAATAAAAATTAATAAAATAATTTTAAAAAGAAAAAATATTATTAAAAAATTTGTCATAGGAGCCGGCTGGTCAATTTTGGCCGGAATGATCGAACTGACACAATTGTAAAAGATTTAAAACTCCATTAATAAAAAAAAAAAAGTTTAAGATTGAATTAGCACATCTGCAAAAGATTTAAAACTCAATTAATTTGTAATGATCGATCATTACAAATTATTAAACATCCTCGGGCGTACAATAAATACGTGAGTACATTACATATCTATGATTTAATCCTCTCCAAATGCTTGGTAAAGATAGTTCACAGTACAACTTTTAATCTTAGAAAATATTTGGTTGAAATAATTATGGGGACAATTACTAAAAAAGTCCTAAACCTTTTGCAGTTGTGCTAATTCCGTCATAAACTTTTTTTTGGGGGCCAACTGAGTCTTAAACTTTTTATAATTATGTCAGTTCAGTTCTTTCAAACAAAATTGGCTGGCTGGCATTGACGTGGCCATCGGCCGACACTGGCCACAATTTTTTTTTTAATAATATTAATTTTTACCTCTCTCTCTCTCTCTCTCTCTCTCTCTCTCTCTCTCTCTCTCTCTCTCTCTCTTGCTCGCTTAATCCCTCTCTCGCCGCTTCCTCCCTCCCTCCCTCCCTCCCTCCCTCCCTCCCTCCCTCCCTCGGCTTTGACAATCGACTAGCCCTTGCCAATTGCTAGAATAAGGCAGTTAGGTGGGCTTGCCTCGCCGTCACCGGTGAGGGCAAGCTCACCTAGCCACTGGTGAGGCAAACCCCCATCAAATTTGGTGGGGGCTTGCTTCACCTCGCCAGTTGAGTGATGGCGAGGACTCCCTCATCGGATCTAGCGAGGGCTTGCCTCGCAATTGCTGGGCGAGGACTCTTTCATTGAATCGGCAAGGGCTCGCTCCACCGGTGTCCGAGCAAGCTCCTCACTAGATCTAGCGAAGGGGGCCTCATCGTCGCTAGGTTTGGCAACGCAAGCCCTTGCCAATGGTTGGGCGAGCTCACCCTCGCCTAGTGTTAGCAAGGTGAGCTCGCCAATTGCCTTAGTTCGATGACCCACAAGGGCTGGCCGGTCGCCAAAGCTAAAGGAAGAAGGAGGGAGGAGGAGGAAGGATGAGGAAGGGGAAAAAAAAAAGAGAGAGAAAAAGGTAAAAAAGATTAAAAAATTCAAAAAATAATTCAAAAAATATATTTTAAAAAATTTGTCAAAGGAGTCGACCGGCCAATTTTGGCCGGAAGGACTAAACTAACACAATTGTAAAAGGTTTAGGACTCAATTGATCAAAAAAATAAGTTTAGGATTGAATTGGCAATTACAAAAGGTTTAAGACTTTTTTGGTAATTTCCCTAATAATTGTGTGTGATACTATTCTCATTGTGCTGGTAGGCACGAGCTTATTACTAGTTCTAAATAAAAATTCATGACTATGTACTCTGGGCAGTACTTTTCGATCGTTCTTCATCTATTGAAGAAGATTATCACTTATCTTTTGTTTATCTTCTTAACTACAAGCGGTGGAACATTCTTTGTGGGCAAATATGTGCTTGGATGGTTGGACGATTAAACCCTAAGTTGCAAACCCGAAACACTAACTAAACTTCATGATTTGCTTGAACTCCAAAAATTAGCTAATATGTTATATTTAATAAAACCCTATTGCGACCTAATCTCGTGTCAAAATCCTAGCCCTCCAATCTGCGAATTCAATTCGGGGCTGAACTCCTTCTCCCTGTGTTATCCGAAAAGAACCAAAATCCTACTCAAACAACGTCGTTTTTGGTTAAAAGTATATGGCGTCTTCTGTCTTAAGGATATAAGTTTGTGCCTTTTCTTTTATTTGGGGAATATTTTTTTCCTTTAAGCGGAAGTTTGTGCTTTTTTTCTTTTTTTTGAATCGTTTCAAAACCGGGGGTTATTTTTGTCTTGACTATACAAGTTCATGCTTTCTTTGGCATTGTTGGCCGTCAGATATTTGGAACACGTTTCACAAGCAAATTGTTTTCTAGAAATTATACATGTAAGGCTGCATGAGCAGGAATAATTATAATTGAGTATGATGAAATCAAGAGAGGAAAAAATATATTTGCATGTGGTCATCCTTGTGTTTCTGTTGCTTTGCCTCCCGTAATGCAAGCACTCGCATTCAGTGTTTTCCGTCTCTTTTTAATATAAGCAACTTCATAAAATTAACGATTCGTTTTTAGAATTAGAACAGATATATAATAATTTGGCTAAAGATGGAAAGAAATCTCACGTCTGGAACAATTCTTTTGGAAAGCACCAAAAGAGTACGTAAAACCCAGTTAACTAGGTCAATCCAAGAAGAGCATTCTGTCGAGATGTGAAGAATTTCAAAATGAAAGCATATCATTAATTAGGAACCACTTTTTTAGTCAAGTAGGCATGATATATTCACATTGACTTTTCCTTTATTCTCAACGAACATAACAAACCATTTTATGCACACACTGAATGAAACAAGAGGACAGAATTTGATCAATTACGAATCAAGGATTCGATCTGATTCTTGTCAAGATCAGGGGGACTCCATATTGGGGATGAATAGTGAACAAAGGAATAGGGGCATGCTTGTAAGAAGGAGACAGCTGCACTTTAAAACTCTGTAAAATCAAGGTCAGAGCTACTTTGGCTTCAAGGAGAGCAAAGTTTTGGCCAATGCAAGTCCTAGGGCCCGAACTGAAAGGGAAAAAGCAGAGCTTATCCTTGGTTGATTTTGAGACTCCCTCAGAGAATCTGTCTGGATTGAACTCTTTGGCATCATCACCCCAAATCTCTGGATCATGGTGGATCAGGATAATGGGCACGAAAAGCAAAACTCCTGGAGGTATTTGTATATCTCCCAACTTGGTTTTCTTGTGAACTGTTCTCATCGTCATAAATAAAGGCGGATATAACCTAAGCACCTCATTCAGTATCATACTTATCTGCATATAAATCAATTTGTAGTCAGCTTGTTTTTGTCCAAAAAGACAATAACAATGCAACTATCAAATTAATTAAAACTTGCCCGGTGGACCTAATATATCAAACTAAATATCATTCATGTGATCCTTGTTGTAACTTCGAATGAGGAGGCATGATCCATGTGTCTCACTTCTGTCACTAGCGGAACCTTAACTTGAGTAACTATTGCCGAAATACTCATTTTTAACTTTTGGTTTGGGGGAAGTACAGCAACTAGATTTCGGGGCACGTGGTTACAATTTTTTCCTTTATTTCTCGTTTGTAATTTCTTTTTTCTTTTTTTGCAAAAACCTATTATCTGATGTGAGTTTTCAGTTTCAGGAATGTATGTCTTGAAAGCGAGATTAACTCCTATAATACGAGGAGAATCCTTACAACTTTTAGTCGGCTCAACCCATCAAAATCAGGTTTGTTGTTGCCGAAAACTCGCAGAACTTCCTCTCTTGCTCTGTCTTGCCAGTCTTGGTACTTGCTCAACAAAATCAGAGTCCAGGTCAGCAAAACAGAAGTTGACTGTTGACCCACTAGGTTGAACGCTTTAAACTCTTGAATCACATCCTCTATGCTCATACCCTTCTGATGTCCGGATTCTTGAATTTCTTTCATGTTTGATTTTAGCAACAGTCCCAACAGATCGTCTTCATCTACTCCTCCTTCCTTCATTGCCTTCTCTCTCTTGGTCACTACGTCTTCCAAAATCCTCTTACTTTGTGGTCAATTTCTTTCATCCTCTTCTGCAGTTTGGTCGGCAAGAGGCTGCATTTTTTTTTTTTTTTAACACAAGTCAACTTGAAGATGAAACTTTATACATTAATTTGGTTTCTACAGCTTTGTGTCTTGCAACATAAGTACACTCAATCATTTTCATTCATTCTTATGAGTTTAGAAGCTGGAAAACAGCAATCATGAGGACAATTCGATCGAATATTTGCCTTATCAAAAATTGTTTTGACAGGAAAAAAATTGCAGTAAGCACAATATACTATCTTGCAATCGCAATCCAACCCCTATCCATGATTTGCAGGAAGAAAATTGTCTTCAGAAACTTTTCAATCCTTGTGTGGCAAGATGCTTTAAGATTGGTGCATGATTTGCAAAATCACAAGAAAATGGTGGAGGGTTTAAACTGACTTCATGGATAAGGATTGAGGAAGTCACTGAAGTCTGTTACTCTTTTTTCTTGTTATATGCTTTTGTAACAATTAAAGATCTCGGGACAAATTGTTGCTAGATTAATCTCGACTGACCTCCAGCCAGGGATAAATGCGAATTGAAGAACTTTGTACGTGAGGCTCATTTGTTCTTCTTGAAGGAGGAAGATGCTCTTGGCTTGGTCGCAGTTACCACCGAAAGCAGCTCTATAGAGAACATCACCACTTAAATGTTGAAGGTGAGGCCACACATCCACTTCACCAGCCAAACATTGCTTCTCCCATCCCCTAATCATCTCCTCACAACTTGAACACGTTGCTGTCACTACATTCTGTAAGTTTTCAACAGTTAAAAAGCTATAGAGTAAGTAATTTTTAGTTATTAGATTCTCATGGACTACGAGTTTCATGTGCTGTTACAATGAAATGCGACGGGATTATTAATTATTTTAAGTTCCCTTAGATGTTTCATCTGGTCAGGAAACTTTTAGCAACGAGCAGTAATACCTTCAACTTCTCATAGTGAAAAGCCGGGTCGATGATCTTTCTATGTTTGGCCCATTTCTCACCCTCGGTCGCCGGAAGCCCCAATATAAAGAGATCTCCAATGGCCTTGGGATGGGGCTTTTCAAATTCGTTGATCCGTGAAAATATTTCTTTCAACATGTCTGAGTCCATGATGTTCAGTACAGGCGTTGGCCCAAACCATGTAAAGCAAAGCTTCCCTGCAATAACCATTTATTACAAACTACATAAATAATCTAGGTGTCAAATGACTACCGGATCCCATATATCACCCATTTCTGTACGTCAGGTGCTAAAACTAGCAGATAAATTGTAAGTACCCCACTTAAAACCCATGTAGCAGATCAATTTGCATGCGAAAATGAGCAATAAAGTAGCTTTCCGATGGTAGCTGACTACATAGCTGCTATTCACATGTCATGTTACTTTGCCCCTAAAAACAACATTCAATGTTGAAAAAAACAGCCTTATGGCAGGATATGGTCTACTGGTTTTTCAGGATTATATCTCGATTAAACTGCTGAAAAGAAACCATGAGTACATTCTTTAGCAGGTTTTTAGCTAACAACTCCACCTTCTAGTGTGTTGAAATTGTAGATTGTCTTTTACCTGGAAATCGAGTTTGTCAAATCAACGATATAATATCATTGGCTATAAAAATTCGAATGTATCTCAACTTTGATGGCATGCCTACCATATTTCTTGATGGACTGACGAAAGAAAGGGAGAACGCAAGGCACGATGTCATTGGAGAAAGAAGTACTGGATTGAGATTGCGCTTGCTTGGCCATTCTCAAGTTATCTCTCAGGTCTTGAAACAAAAGCCGATAACTAGTTCCATTTAGACCTTGTTGTCTCAGACATCTTTCTAGCTGCTTCGGCTTCAACCAAAACAAACAGAGTAATTTCCGTGCGCAAGTGAAGAAGGTGATCAGAACAAGGGAGAGAACAATCGAACAAGCCAAGGACATTTCCATATTCTACGTCAAACATACGATGAACTTGTCTTCTTTCTGTGAGTCGAAATATATAGTACTCTTGGGGAGCCGAAAAATAGACAGAGGCATAGACAAGGAAATAAAAAAAGGGGAAAAAACTTTGACGTACATGAGCTCATCCAAGAAACAATCTGTTGCGTAGATGTTGAAAGAAAAATTGCGTATACGTAGAAAGTAAAATTGCGTAAATTTTGAAAGAAAGCAATCTTATTCCTTTTTGATATCCATAATGATCCATTACCTGTCCAGCGATGCACCTGTCCACTGGTGCGTGTTTGACTTTCTCTGTCTCTCTCTATATAAATAAAGCTCATGCGAGTCACGTTTCAGGGTCTGTCGAGAATATTCAAACTCAAATGCACTTAAATCTCAGCTACCACAATTTCAACAATATAATAATGAACCCAAGGCACTAAATTATTAATACTATTTGTAACACGAATATCCAGAAACCAGCAATGAACATAATCAAGCACAAATTTGCTCGAAGTGACTAAAACTTGAGGGAATCGACCTCGACGTGCGGAAATTAACTTACGTAGCATAAACAGGCAGTAATTCACTTGCCTCAGGTGTTGGACGAGCAGTGACTGCGGTTTGGCGATCTCTCGGACTCCCCGGGCTGCAATGGTCCGAGTTGAGGCCCGGCACCAGCGGTCGATGGCGTGAGCTGCGATGTTGTGCAAGACGTGGAGCTCGCGTGCACAGTGAACGAACGGAGAAGGAGGGGCGGGTGTGACGGAGATTTCAGTGGGGGATTGAGTGAAGGCTGGTAATCGTGAAAAGAAGGCGGCTTCGATCCCCTCATAGTTCAATCACGCCTCCTCGTGTTGCTGTCCATCTTCAAACGGTGAAGTGGCTGATGGATCTTCAGCAATTCTCGCCAGTTGGAGGAGTACGTGTGCGTGAGTGGTGGACCGAAGTGGCGAGAAAAAGGAGCGGGTGCTTGCTGACCGTTCACTCCTCTTCTTCGGCAGTGGAATTGTGGGCCAGTTGGGGACAACGGGGGCGCCTTTCGGAAAAGTTGGGTTGCTGTAGCGCGGTGATGAGGCTGAGGTGGTGGTGACCGTTGCGGTGGTGACTTGGTTAGGCCGAGTGACTTGGAGGTGGATTCGAGTGGCTAGCCGAGGTGTCATGATTGGTGACGGGGATGAGCTAAAGTGGCAAATTCTTGTGGTGATGTGGTTGGCGTGATCCGACGGCAAGTTTGAAGACATGGTGTTGGAGAAATCTTTTCAGAATATTTTGAAGCTGACAAAACATTTCTATCAGTCTAGTCTGGATAATTGAAGACCGACAGTTTAAAGTCTGAAGACTTTGTATTCTCAAGACTCAAGACTCAAGACTCGAGACTCAAGACTCAAGTCTATTCTCACTGACAGTCTTTCTAATCCAGTGACGAAGGAAATCCAAAGCCGAAGTGTATGGTTGAGGATTCGATCCTATCCTCTGGAATAGATTCTTTGGTTGGATAGATATTTCGGATTCTTTGATTCTTATCTAAGATCAATTGAAGATCCGATGGTCGATGAAATATTCTTGGAATGTTCTATTCTTGGAAACCAAGATCCTGATTGTATGGGCGAACGGGATTGATGGGCTATCATCGATTCCTTAATTAGCTCGGATGATCTTCTTGATTGATTCCGTCCAACGGGTAGATTGGAGGAATTCCTTTGGTAAGTGCCAACGGCTATGATAGCATAAAGGAGTATAAAAGGAAGACGTTCTAGTTTTTATAAGGGTGTGATCGATAGAAAAATTCCAGAGTCTGAAGAACCTTGATTATTAGTCGATACTGTTCGAGCGAAATTGTATACACAAAGAGTGATTATACTTGGTGACACCTTGAGTGAGTGTGGTAGATCATCTACACCTAGAAATCAAGGAAGATCAACACTGTAACATCTCTTTGATTATAGTGGAATCCAGCCAATCGGCTGTCAGTGCAGAAGAGTGGACGTAGGCTTGAATCAAGCCGAACCACTATAAACTGCGTGTTCAATTCTCTCTTTCCCTTACTCAGTCTTACGATTGATTTTTAATTATTGCAAATCCTTCAACTGTCTAAGTATTGTGCAATCTTCAAGAAAATTTTTATATATCTATTCACCCCCCCTCTAGGTACTCGTACTTGCTATATCATTTGATATCAGAGCTCGTGTTCTTACTTTATTTGAAGTGTTTTACTTCAGAGTAAAAGATCCATGGCGAGTATGCTAGCACCAGGGTTGGTGGAAGGGCAAAGCAATACCAGACCACCCTACTTTGATGGAAAGGATTACAACATCTGGAAAAACAAGATGAAAGCTTTTCTACGATCAAAGGATCCTCTGGAATGGGATGTGGTGGAAAAAGGAATCACTCCTACTGCTGCATTAGTATCTGAAAGAGGGAAAGAAACTATTGAAGCCAGCAGAATGTCTCAAGAAGAGATAAACAAGAGACAAGCACTCGATGCTAAAGCAATTTATTCTTTATATTGTGCTTTGTCACCAACTGAATATAACAGAATATCTTCTTGTGTTACATCAAAAAAAGTCTGGGACAGATTACATATCACTTATGAAGGGACAGATTGAGTGAAGGAGACCAGAATTAACATTCTTCTTGGTCAATATGAATCCTTTAAAATGAAACCAGGAGAATCTATAACTGACATGTTTAGCCGTTTTACAGATATTGTCAATGGTCTTGAGAATCAAGGACAGAAAATTTCTGATCCTATGAAGGTGAACAAGCTACTTTGCGTGGACTCTCCAAGGATTGGAATCATATAAAGACTTCAATAAGAGAGACGCAAAGAATCATGCCATTATCTCGTAGACAAGCTGATTGGAACTCTTCGATCTTACGAAGTGGAACGAATTAATGAAGACGAAGATCCAAGAGGTAAGAAATCCATTGCATTAAAATCTAACGATGATTCGATGATACAGATTCTCAAGAAGATCTCGACGATGAGGAGCTTGCTCTTATGATTAGAAGGTTCGAAAGCTCAATAGAAAAGGAAGAACGTTCAACTCAAAGAAACAAAGTTTTCAAAAACAGCAAACCAAGTTTGTTGATAATGAGGAACCAAACAAAGATGTAGTTTGCTTTGAGTGTAAGAAAAAGGGACACATCGTACCCAACTGTCCTCTTCGAAGAAGAAAAGAGGAAAGTCTCGAGAAGTCTCGAAAAGCTCTTAAAGCCGAAACCGGAGCGATACGAGTGTGAAGAAAGTGATGAGGAATATGCCAACCCGTGTGTCGATGGCGCAATCGACTCGAGCTCGATCGACTCAGACGGTGAATTTGAGGTAAGTGATTATAAAATCCCTGTCAAAGTCTCTAAATACATTGATGAACTATGTTTTAGTCTTAAGACTTCTCTCAAAAAGATTTCCGAACTTAAAAAGGAAAACTCAATTTTAAAACAAAAGGAAAATATTTTAGAAGAAAAAGTGAAAAGTTTAGACTTGAATGTTTCTACTCTTAAAGAGAATGAAGATAAACTTTCAAAAGAAAATGCTTTCTTAAAAACTGACTTATCAAATATTTCAAAGAAATTTTCAATAGGGTCCGAAAAAACTTGAAAAAGTTCTTTCAATCCAAAGACCTTACTTCAATAAGTCTGGTCTAGGTATGACAGCAGAAACTATCCCCTTGATTGATTTTCCGAAAGTAAAAGAAAGAATTAAGAAAAGACCGTCGAGAGAGGCTTACAAAAATTATTTCAAGAAAGTTTTTGTAAAGTCTGTAGGTCAAAATGCTTTAAGGTGTTCAAATTGTAACAGTCATGATCATTTTGAAAAAGAGTGTCCTATGGTTTGGAAGCCTGTTAAGAAAGTATGGCCTAATAATGCTCATTCTACTAACGCCAAAGGACCCAAGAAAATTTGGGTACCAAAGAAAGCTTGAGACTCTCTTTTGAATGCGGGTCTCTGTCAAAAGAAGGTAAAATGGTATCTTGACAGCGGATGCTCAAGACACATGACAGGAGACTCAAATTGCTTCATAAAGCTTATTCAAGTGAATGGTGGAAAAGTTTCATTAGGAGGAAACAGCAAAGGAAGCATTGTGGGATTTGGAACTGTGAAAATTGGAAATCTCACAATAAACAATGTCTCTCTAGTGGAAGGACTCAACTACAATCTTCTCAGCATTAGCCAATTATGTGATACTGGTTACAAGATCTCCTTTCAAGAAGGCATATGTTCTGGATTTAGCAAAGACTCAACTCAGTCTTTCATGGGTCGAAGGCATGGAAATATTTACCTCCTTGATGTAAAACCAAATGAAGATCAATGCCTAATTTCAATTCAAGATGAAGCAGTCCTATGGCACGAAAGCTTGGCCATGTCAACATGAAGCAATTAGCCAAAATCTCATCAAAGAAGCTTGTTCGAGGTCTACCTAAATTGCCATACCAAAAGACTGATTTATGCACTCCATGCATTCTGGGAAAGCAGGTAAGAAATTCATGTCTCTACTAATCATGTACTACAGTTGCTTCATATGGATCTCTTCGGACCAACAAGAACCCAGAGCATTGGAGGTAAGAAATATTGTCTAGTAATCGTGGATGACTATTCTCGCTTTACCTGGGTATATTTTCTTGCAAGTAAGTCGAAACCTTTTCGTACTTTGAGAAGTTTGCTAAAAAGGTTCAAAATGAAAAAGATGTGCAATCTCAAGTATAAGAACAGATCATGGAAGTGAATTTGAGAATCAAGATTTTACGAAATTTTGTGATAAATCTGGTTTTAATCATATGTTTTCCTCTCCATATACTCCAGAGCAAAATGGAGTCGTGGAAAGAAAGAATAGATCTCTTCAAGAAATGGCTAGAACACTTTTAATTGAAAGTAAAATTTCTTAACGATTTTGGGCAAGCTGTTTCAACTGCTTGCTATATTATAAATAGAGTCTTTCTAAGACCTATTTTAGAGAAAACCCCTATGAATTATTCAAAGGTAAGAAGCCTATTGTTTCATACTTTCATGTGTTTGGTTGCAAATGCTTTATTTTGAAAAATGCAAATGATCGAGTTGGTAAGTTTGAAGAAAGATCGATGATGAAGGCATTTTCCTTGGATATTCTTCATCAAGCAAAGCCTACGAGTCTACAATAAGAAAAGCCGAGTCTGTGGAGGAATCAATGAACGTCAAATTCCAAGACTCAACACTAGATGAATCCAGCCAGACTCAGTATGAAGAGTCTGAACCCTCTCTAGATCTTCCAAAGTCTACAACTCAAGAAGCATCTCAGACTCTGGAAGTCCAACATCAAGTTACTCATGAAGATTCAAATAAAGAAAGAGATCATCAACCAGGCAAATCAACTAGTAACTGGAAGCATAAATGCAGTCATCCCAAAAAACTCATTATTGGCGAAATCAATGAAGGAATCCGCACCAGATCAAAAAGGCGTGAAGAATCTAATGATGTGGCTCTCATTTCTGAAATTGAACCAAAAAGCATAGAAGAAGCTTTATCGATGAAAGTTGGATCGAAGCTATGCAAGAAGAACTCGATGTTCAACATCAATGATGTCCGGGAATTAACATCTAAACCAAAAGGTAAAACTCGTTATTGGAGCCAAATGGGTATTCAGGAACAAGATGAATGAAGAAGGAAAAGTCGTACGAAATAAAGCAAGACTCGTGGCCAAAGGATATACGCAAGAAGAAGGAATAGACTATGACGAGACTTACGCACCGTTGCAAGGTTAGAAGCTATTCGACTATTACTTGCGTTTGCTTGTTATAAAAATTTCAGGTTATTCCAAATGGACGTCAAAAGTGCGTTCCTAAATGGATTTATCCATGAGGAAGTTTATGTGGAACAACCACCTGGGTTTGAAGACCCAAAGAAGCCCGACTCGGTCTTCGGGAAAAAGGCCTTGTATGGTTTAAAGCAAGCACCTCGAGCTTGGTACGACAGACTAAGTAAGTTTTTATTACAGAATGGTTTTGTCAAAGGTAAAGTAGATACTACTTTGTTTATCAAAAAGGAAAACAAAAGCTTTTTACTTGTTCAATTATATGTGGACGATATTATTTTTGGTTCACCTAATGAAAGTCTATGCAAGAAATTTTCTAAGTCTATGCAGGATGAGTTTGAAATGAGTATGATGGGAGAATTAACATTCTTTCTTGGACTCCAAGTGAAACAAATGAAGGAAGGAACCTTTATTCATCAAGAAAAATATGCAAATGATCTTGTCAAAAGGTTTGGATTGGAAAAGTGCAAAAAGACCGACATACCAATGTCATGTTCTCAAAAGATAGACAAGGATGAAGAAGGAAAGAAAGTAGATCAAAAGCTGTACAGGAGCATGATCGGTTCACTTCTTTATCTTACCGCTTCTAGACCTGATATTTTGTTTAGTGTTTGCATCTCGTGCTAGGTTTCAATCGGATCCTAGAGAATCCCATCTCAGTGCTGCAAAACGTGTTATCAAATACGTTGCCTCTTCTTTAAGCATCGGTCTTTGGTATCCCAAGAAGGGAGACTTTAATCTTCTAGGTTACTCAGATGCAGATCTGGCCGGTTGCAGAGTCGATAGAAAGAGCACATCGAGAACTTGTCAACTGCTTGGAAACAGGACAGTATCTTGGTTTTCAAGGAAGCAAAGCACTGTAGCTCTCTCAACGATAGAAGCAGAGTATGTAGCTCTTGGAAGCTGCTGTTCGCAAATTCTATGGATAAAACAACAGCTACAAGACTTTGGGATTGAAGACTCATGCACGAAATCAGATGTGACAACACCAAAGTGCGATCAATCTCACCAAAAATCCAATCCTTCATTCAAGAGCAAAGCATATTGAGATTCGACATCACTTCATTAGAGATCACATTCAAAATGGAGAAATCTCGATTCAATTTGTTGATTCAAAAAGTCAACTAGCGGATATATTCACAAAGCCTTTGGAGAAAAATCAATTCGACTTTATCCGTTCAAGACTCAACATTTTGAAGCTTGAAGAAGTTAAAGTCTAGAGACTCACCAACTCTAAGACTCTAATCTCTCGTACTTTAAACCTTCAGACTCAGACATGCATGGATGTAGACTGTAAGTTGCTATTTTATCGAAAAGGTACGAATTCTCGTTTAGTTATTTAAACTCGAAAAGGTACGATCTTTCGTTCGGTTATTCTATAATCCGTGTGAAATTCGAAAACTTGTCTTTTTAAAATTAAAAAAAAAAAAGGAGGATTAGTTTTGGCAGTTATTGATTTTGAAAAGAAGTGTTCGTACACTTTCCTTGTACCGGTTGAACTTCCCTTTTCAAAACTAAGTTATATATATACAGTTTTTCTTCGTCCAAATCTTCAAAACCCTATAAAGAACTCTCCTCCCGATCCTGTTTCTATTTCCTGTTCATCTTCGAGAAAGTGGTCATTTTTTCTTGGGAAAGCAAGTGAAGGAATCTTCTAATCGACAAAGAAAGATGTCTTCTTCGAGGAAATCATCAAGAATCGCAAGCAGGGGACCACAAAGAATGGAGAAGGGACCGACTCACTTCGATCTTACTGAGGAAGAAGACTTATCAAGTCGTGACAAAGTCCGATTCGCTCTCCTCCACGTCATTCAACACCTCCTGCCCCACAAGGTGCGAGTCAACATCCTCGGAAGAAGAGATAATCGAGGATGCCGACCCAAGAAGAGTCCAAAGACCCTCCTTTATCTATAAGCTTTATCGTGCGTTGAAAAGCACCGGTACTCCATTAAAATATATAGATGAATTCCTTAAGGACAAAAATTATGGGAATGAGTATCTTTTTCTGCGGAAAATGGAGGAATTGGGAATTGCTCCGAAAGGAAGGGCGAGGAGGCACTTGCGAACATTCCAAGTGACTCTCGTATGCCGGACAAAATCTGATTGAAGGGAACGATGATGACGAATGTTCCTTGAATTTCAACCCAAAATGGGTGTGGCAGCAAAGGTGAAAGGAAATCGGATGGATTTGTTTAAGTCCAAGGATCGGAAAATGTGTATTTCAGGCTGTTAAAAAGAGGGGTAATAAACCGTAAAAGTGTCGATTTTGACTTCCTAGACGCCATCAACATGAACTTAAGAGAGAAGTTGAATTTGCTTCAACTTGAGACTTTTTGCTCTGACTCTACGGACGGGTATGCTCAACTGACCGCTTATTTCTATTCAAATCTTAGCTTTTTAGATGCGAATAGAATTTCATTCAGTGTACGAGACCAAGTCTATGTGGTAGATGTGAATATGTTGGCAGACATAGTTGGAGTTGAACGAGGACGTTATCTACCAATCAAAGTCTCACCTGCTCGTACTACTCTGGAACTTGTCAAAAATAGGGACGTAGAGAAGAAAATTACCTATTCCAAGATGAATGCCATCAACATTGTGCTTCATAAGATTGTGATTAACTGTTTCAGACCGAAGTCTACATCAAAGACTTCTATGTCTCTTTCTGAAGCAAAGTTGATGTACGCGATCAACTTAGGACGGAAGTTCTCTCTCCCGCACACTATTCTCTTCCATATGTACAGAGCAATGTCGAAAGACAAAGGACAATTGCCTTATCCTAGTTTGGTGACCAAGATCTTCAGACACATGAACATTGAACCACCACAAACATTTTGTGTTCGACCGTGTGATAAGATGGTGGTAGGTTTGAAGATGTTAACGAAGATGTGTCTGCAAGAACTGTCCAAGGCAATGGAGAAATTCAGAGTGAAATCTCCAGTTCAGTCTACTTCAAAAAGGAAAGGAAAGGAAGCCATTGGTGCTCCATCGAAGAAGAAGAAAAGAACTCTCATCCCGGAGGATGAAGATGAAGATGAAGAGGATGAAGATCCCACTATCCAAGCACCGACAAGAACCGGGCGCTCCGTGCCTCAACCGACGAACTTCGAAGAACAGAGAAGAAGACGAGCAGAGAGAGAAGGAGAAAGAAGCTGAAGAAGAAAGAGAAGGAGAGAAAGAAAAGTCTGCTGAATCTGGAGAGAAGGGAAATCAAGAGCATGATCATCACTCTTCCCCTTTCGATGTCCTAGAGACAGGGGGAGTTGGCGAGCAAGAAAGGTCCTCACCTCATGCTGCTGCTAGTGAAGGTCCAAGACAATCTCCAGCAGACCCAGAAGAATTTCAGGCTTCTCAATTGCTTGAAGAAGGTGATACGTCGATACCAAATCTGCCATACTATACAGAAGCGCCATCGTCTGCATTTACTCCATCAGAGAAAGCTCATGCCAGTACACAGACGGACAATTCTGCAGATTTTCGTCGCATCATTGATATTCTTCTGGAAATACGTGGCCAGATATATGCTCGAGACTGTGAAATCCAAGCCATGAAGAATGCTGGACAAGCATCCTCGATCCACCCCGGAGGACAAAATGAAAGACCTCGCTCTGCAACTTCAAGCCAATGCCAAAGGAGAGGAGGTAGCTCAACTACGGGAAGACTTGAAGAGGCTAAAAGGAGTAGTCCAGTCTATGGGAGATTTCCAGATCGTGCGCATTCCCAAGCGTACATGACTCCTTTCTCACCCTTTTTAATGATGACAAAAATGGGGAGAATCAATTTGAACAAACAACTTTCAACATTTTAAACATTTTAAAACTTTTGTGGTTATGTTTATTTTTGAGTATGACTTGAGAACTTGAACTTGGGTGTGAATTTAAATTTGACTGAATTGGCTGTGGATTTTGATGCTTGACAAGTTGCATTTATATCAAGTGTTGTTATGGTATTACTCATGAAAGACTAACCAATTTTCTGTGGATGCAGAGTCTGGTTGCTTTATTAATCTTTTTGAGTTAGCCATATTACTTGAGAAATGTTTGTAGGTCAAAGTTGTTCAAATCTACAAGAAAGTTTTGTCACCATCAAAAAGGGGGAGATTGTTGGAGAAATCTTTCCAATATTTTGAAGCCGACAAAACATTTCTATCGGTCTAGTCTGGATAATTGAAGACCGACGAGTTTAAAGTCCGAAGACTTTGTATTCTCAAGACTCAAGACTCAAGACTCGAGACTCAAGACTCAAGTCTATTCTCACTGACAGTCTTTCTAATCCAGTGACGAAGGAAATCCAAAGCCGAAGTGTATGGTTGAGGATTCGATCCTATCCTCTGGAATAGATTCTTTGGTTGGATAGATATTTCGGATTCTTTGATTCTTATCTAAGATCAATTGAAGATCCGATGGTCGACGAAATATTCTTGGAATGTTCTATTCTTGGAAACCAAGATCCTGATTGTATGGGCGAACAGGATTGATGGGCTATCATCGAGATTCCTTAATTAGCTCGGATGATCTTCTTGATTGATTCCGTCCAACGGGTAGATTGGAGGAATTCTTTTGGTAAGTGCCAACGGCTATGATGGCATAAAAGAGTATAAAAGGAAGACGTTCTAGTTGTTTTAAGGGTGTGATCGATAGAAAAATTCCAGAGTCTGAAGAACCTTGATTGTTAGTCGATACTGTTCGAGCGAAATTGTATACACAAAGAGTGATTATACTTGGTGACACCTTGAGTGAGTGTGGTAGATCATCTACACCTAGAAATCAAGGAAGATCAACACTGTAACATCTCTTTGATTATAGTGGAATCCAGCCAATCGGCTGTCAGTGCAGAAGAGTGGACGTAGGCTTGAATCAAGCCGAACCACTATAAACCGCGTGTTCAATTCTCTCTTTCCCTTACTCAGTCTTACGATTGATTTTTAATTATTGCAAATCCTTCAACTGTCTAAGTATTGTGCAATCTTCAAGAAAATTTTTATATACCTATTCACCTCCCCTCTAGGTACTCGTACTTGCTATATCACATGGCAATGGCTACGAATTGCTTGAGGCTAGCAAAAATCTAGATGTCACGTTCTTTGACTGTCGAAGGCTTGAAGGACCGGTGTGGGAGGTGAATAAGCTTTAGAATGAGGGTTTGATAAAGTTTGGATGGGCTAGCATATGGCAAAGAAGATGAAGGTGTAAATATGTTTGGGAGGACCAGTGTGTGTAGAAGGTGAACAGCCAATTCAACGACAGTGAAATCAGCGAGGAGCGTGAAAAGACTAGAGAGACCCTTTGCAGAAGAAGCTCTTGCTAGAAATGATAAAGGAGGTGTGATGAGCTATGAAGTACCGAGACTCTTCAAGAGCTTTCCTATCATGTCAGACACTTTGACACGTGTCCAACACTCTCCGACACTCAGTTAACACGTGTCGGAAAATCCATACCTCGTCAACTTTCTCGACACTTTTTGATACTCGAGTCGAAATTCTGACATACAAGTTTATGACACGTGATTCTGATATCGAAATCAATTTTAGAAATTTAATAAATGAAAGGTGAATATATATATGTGTGTGTGTGTGTGTGTGTGTGTGTGCGCGTGCGTGCGTGCGTGCGTGCGTGCGTGCGTGTGTGTGTGTGTGAAAAAAATAAAACATGATAATAAAAATAATAAATGGAAAAAGAAGAAAAACCTAACATTCTCTTCTCTTTTGACTTCCACTTCCCGTGATACACAATTCACCACTTAAGTTTTTTTATCCTCTTCCAACATATTAAACATGCGAGTCTAGTATATGGATCGCTTGTTTTTTCTCCAAGTTTTATGAATCGTTGAAATATAGTTGAATTTGTCAAATTGATATAATGAATGATATTAATAAATTGCGGATTAATGTTTTTAGTGTATTTTCATTCTAGACTTTTTTAATTATTTATTTATTTATGAATTTGATTTATATTAATTTGATTGAAATAATCATAAAAATGATAATTTATTATGTATATATAAAAATATATTTAATACATAATGTGTTCCAATGTGTCGAAATTCTCTGTTTTTTAAGAAATGGTATGTCAAGGTGTTGTGTCGTGTCATGTCGCGTATCGCGTGTCAGTGTCGGTGTTACTTAGGTGATGAATGCCCCTGCAGCCCTCGGAAAAAGAAGGCTCAAGGCCCTTTCCAAATTGATTTGAGTTCACATTCGTGTTTAACGGCTAGCTCTGAAAGTCATTGAGAGTAACCTGGGGAAGATCAAAGCAATTTTCCATTTTTGTGAAAACAAATCGGTGAGTTGAATGGACTGTACAAGCAGAAGGCTCTAGTTCAAAATTATTCGGATTTATTTGGGGGAATATAAAAGAATTTGTCATCTGAAATTCAGAATCAGTCTGAGATAATTAGTGTTCTTTCCGGTGTATGAGTGGAGGTTTCATTTTCAAGTGTTCTTGCATTTATCATTGTTATTCTTTATTGATTTGCATCACCGGGTTCTACTTAATAAATTAATTTTCTTGATTTGATATCAAGTGGAGGATTTCATTAAGTTAAGATAACATGAACTAAATCAAATCTGCGTGAATCAGGTGGTCGAAAATTAATAGCAGATAATCTTCATTTAATTGTCAGAATCACGGCCGATGCAGATTTGAGGAGGAAGAGAAACTTTTTTTTTTTTTTTTTTTTGGTAAGGAAATTAACATAAACACTTATTTTTGGTCAAATGAGTGCCCCTATCTAAATGGGGAAGACAGCTAAGGGTGATATCATGGGAGATAGAAGTAAGGTATTTGAGAGAATATCAATGCATTATATATAAGAATCTCTTATCCTTTGTTTTCCTAAAGTTGTCAATGCCTTCAGGCTCAAGTGAGCGGTGATGCTATTAATAGAATAACTTAGTTAAGATCTGGAGATGCACTAATCAGCATCGTGAACTGCGTGCGTTCTATTCTACTAATGCACTTTCTTATTATAATACGCCGTGTATGTTCTTCTCTTTTCATAATATTTTCCAGAATGATGTTGCCATATCAATCATTTAGGTAATTTAACGGCAACGAGTATTACGTTAATTTCTTGTGACGTTTGGTGTTGTTTCTCCAATTGAAATTTCTTGTGCACGCCCATAATCTCTCTTGAAGTTCTCGTTTTAGAGTAGTTTTTCGTTTTTTCAGGTTATCGTAGCCATATTTTTATCGCTGTTTTCATTTGGCTCTGTCTTCTTGGAGGTAATTAGCCTCAAGAGCTAACGATTTCTTTAACAAATAGAACATATCAAGATACAATTAAATTTGTTATCGTCTTAAGTAAAATATAACATGTTGATTGCCTTAGTGTTTGATTGTATTAGGGTGCATTTGTTTTGTGGAAATTTAATGTTGGGAAAATAATTTTGTATGAATTGTCACATGCATCACTTGAAATAATTAGTTAATGAAATATGTTTTAATTATCGACAATAAATTTTGTCTAAATATATTCGTGGGTGGTGAAAATTATTTTTTATTCATTCATTTGTGTAAGCAATATAAGTGATTATTTTTAGGATAATATTTTACAAATTATTCATTTTCCAAGAAATAAATACACCCCTAATTCCACGTTGTATGCACTCAATCGATTTTCATTTGTAGGAACAATTGTTACACTTTCGGTCTTACTAGATAGATGAGGACCCTTAATAATACACGGCCACAGTTTGTAATCTTGAGATTGAATAAAAATTCTTTTCGGATGACAAAGTTGGCCTAACAATAGATTGACCTTCGGCTAGAGAACTGCCAACCATGTGATGTCAGGACCTTTAGCTCGGAAAAATCAAATAAACACAGAAAATATCAAGCAAGAATTAATCGAGCAGCCACTCTGATACCAATCGTTAGCCCAAATATGTAGAATATGGTCAATATCAAATGTTTATGCACAAATGTGAGTTAGACAATTTATAAAATGCGTGACATGCATATACATAAAAGAATAGGGATGGAGACACGCTTAGCTGATTTATAGAGGTTTGGCCCAAATCGGTGTTTACTCCACTCTCCAATATCGTTGGGGAGTAAGACTGAAGAGTGTAAATGAGAGTGTCGTAGCTCCTTAAGACTAAGGGCAACCATATTTATAGAAAACAATCAACTAGCTATTAGATACGTTTCTATTGGAAAAATTCCAATTTAGTCATTATAGCCGATTGTCACCGAAAATCATAGACATAGTGATCCACAAATTGTCAACATATCATGTAAAATAGCGGACAATGACTATATGCTATGATAGTTATTTTTGGTAACAATTGACTGGATAGATTAAATTGAAATTTTGCGTACAAATTTAAAATTATATTAATAAAATTGAAAAATTGAGAATTGAAACATTCATATAATAGATTTAGGACTTAGGACTGTAATTATCGTTTCGAAAGGTTAGAAATTTGACCATGAGCCTTCGGAGTGTCCATCCATAAGAGTCCCGACACCTGCTAAATTAGGTTGGGCTGACAAATTTTAAATTTAAAATGCGGGTGTGGGGTGTCCGATCTTGTTCTTCTGGGCTAAGACGGTCTTGAAATGCTGTAAAAGAATACTCAGATACAAAAAATATAATTTTAATTTTTTTTTTGTCGTTCTTACTTTATTTTTACTCTAAGTTTCACTTTTAGGCTTTTGTCCTGCCTTCATACAAAGCGTGACAGTTGAAACACACTTAAAGCTAAATTGTCTCTACCCCAACCTCCCTAAAAAGGTGGAGATTTGAGCTCCTCACCTCCGCCTTCCCACATCACTAGGGCAAACCCCAATGATTAAATAAAATTATATTTAAGTGATTTTTGTGATATCAAAAACCAAATAAGGGTGATTAACATCAAACGGTTACAAAAGATACATTTACCGGAGGATGCTTAGAAAAATTATGAGCTACCTTCTTCTGCTAAACGTCAAAGATTTTATGTCCACATGTGGTGTGATTTCATCAAAAGGAAGTGAGGATTTTGTTCAGGCTCTGGAAGGGAATTTGAAACATCAAAATCAGATATTGTATAACTCAATGTGGTTTTTTGATGAAAAAGTACCAAAAAAAAAAAAATCTTAAACCTATTATATTGATAGCAATTCGATCCTAAAAACCAATTTAACCCTGGCGAGACTAGCCTTTTCTTCTCTTCTCAACATAGGCAAAGCTCACCTCTGATTCCTCCATTGTATGGCAATTCCTCTTTGTTCAAGGTAAGCCCTTACTCTCTATGCTGTTTCAATTTGCATCCTCAATTGCAATGATAGCTCGCTCGAGGATGGTCGCTTGTTCTCGTTGATGCCTCGACTTCCGTGCATGATTGTCCAGCGCTAAGGAGAGATGAGCTCGTGGTCTGTGTATGATTTTCGTAACCCTTGCCCGACATCACCCCGATGTGGGTGAGGTGCAGGCGGCCGCAAGCGAGTCTGCCTCGCCCAGATTTGGGGGAGGCCATCCTTGCTGGCCGCGGGTGAAGGGGCCATGGCCTCACCCGTGGTTGCTTTGCCCTTGCCCACATTCAGGCAAGATTGAGTGAGGGCCGCAAAGCCTTGACTGGAAACAAGGGCTTCATAACCTTTGCCTAGGAGTTGGCAAGCTCTAGCGGACCTCACCGGTAAGTGAAAAAAAAAAAAAAAAAAAAAAAAAAAAAAAGAACGGAAAGAGAAGAAAAATAAAATTTTATAAATTACAAATTTCGGGGCAAAATCACCGGTCACAGTGAAAAGAAGAAAAGAAGGAAAATAAAAAAAAATAAAAATTATTTCACATGACTAAGTCGAGTGGATCAGGCCAAAGAAATTTATTTGGCATATTACGTGACTAACCATCATTCATGCACAATAGATGTGTCAACTAAGCCAAAATAATGTTGTTTCACTTAAATTATAATGTATTTGTTTGATTAGCTTAAAAATAGATAATTTGGAACCCTAATTAGCAAACTCAAAACACTAACCAATTTTCACAATTTTCCGGAACTCCACAAATTAGCTCAAAATGTATATTTAATGAAACCCCAATTTGCGGACTCATCTTGTGGCAAGACCCTTGTCATCCGATCCGGGAATTCGACTTGGGGCTATAACTCTTTTGTTTTTTTTTTTTTTTTGGTAAGTGGGGCTAAACTCTTTTTCTCTCTCTCTTATCTAAAAAGAACGAACTAAAATGCTACTAAAATAATGTCATCTTTGTTTAAATGTATACGTCCTTGATTTGGCTCAACTAACGAGTACATAGCCACAGCAGATCATGCATAAGCTTTTTTGTCGAAAAATAAACCTTCGTGCTTCCTTAGTGTCATTTGAAAAATGGATTTAGCTTGTCCTAAGGATGTAATTTTGTAATTTTTTTTTTTAAATTCGGTGGATATTTGTTCGTTAAGCAAAAGTTCGTGCTCTTTTTGGGTCGTTTGAAAGCTGGGGTTATCTTTGTGTTGAGAGTACAAATTCATGCTATTCATGCTCTTTTTTCTTTGGCATTTTTGGCCGTCAGTTACTTGGGCTACAGTTAACTAGCAAATTGTATTATTGAAAATTGTACCAGTAATATAATGGGACCTTGAGAGGAACAAATATAATGGGATAGAGCATGATGCGATCTTGAGAGGAACAATTATAATGGGACATGGTCTTCCTTGTGTTTCCGTTTCTTCTTATTTAGTCAAGTACGAGTACCTGCATGTAGTGTTCTCTTTCTCCTATTAATAAAAGTGACTTTACAAAGAGTTTTACAATTCGGGCGCCAGACGTGATCATTTTTTGTGCTAAAGGTGCCCTAGAGTTTCGAAGGCACCAAAGAAGCACGTAAAACACAGTTAACTAGGTCAATTCAAGAAGAGCATGCTGGCGAGTAGTGAAGAATTAAGAAAGAGGACGTAAAACACATTTAGGTAGATTGAGAACCACTTTTCTAGTCAAGAAGGCATCATATGTTTAAATGACTTTTGGTTTATTCTTTAACAGACATAACAAACTGCTTCAAGCAGGAGCACAGAATCTATTAAATACAATCCGAGGAATCCGATCCGATTCTAGTCAAGATTAAGGGGACTCCATATTGGGGATGAGTGGTGAGCATAGGTATAGGGGCATGCTTGTAAGAAGGAGATAGCTGCATTGAGAAATTCTGCAGAATTAAGGTTAGAGCAACTTTGGCTTCAAGGAAAGCAAAGTTTCGACCGATGCAAGTTCTAGGTCCCCATCCAAAAGGAAGAAAGCAGAGCTTGTTCTGGGTTGCTTTCGGGACTCCCTCAGAGAATCTCTCCGGGTTGAACTCTTTGGCATCATCACCCCAAATTTCTGGATCATGGTGGATCAGGATCATGGGCACAAGAAGCACAACTCCCGCAGGTACTTGTATATCTCCCAACTTGGTTGTCTTGTGAACTGTTCTCATTGTCATATATCCAGGCGGATATAACCTCAGTATCTCATTCAGTATCATGCTTATCTGCATATAATTCAATTTGTTGTCACCCCGTTTTTGTCCAAAAAGACATTGAAAATGAAACAATTTAATCATCTAAACCTTGTCTAGTGGACCAAATAAATCAAACTTAGTATCATTCATATGATCTATGTTGTAACTTTGAATGACAAGGCACAATCCATATGTCTCACTTCTGTCACTAGCAGAATCAGAGTGACTATCGCCTAAATACTCTCTTTTTTTTTTTTTTGGATTGGGGGGGAAAGCATAGGGAAGAAGAACAACTAGATTTCAGGTCAGGTAGTTACAATCTTTTCTTTCATTTTTTGGCCTTTCATTTTTCGTTTGTTCTTTCTTTTTCCTTTTTCTTTTGGGCAGAAAACCATTTTTTTTTTATAAATTTTATGTGAGATTTGAAATTCAGGAATATATGTTTTGAAATCGAGATAAACGGCAGACTACAATACGATGAGAATCCTTACAATTTTTAATCGGCTAAACCCCTCAAAATTAGGTATTTTGTTGCCGAAAACCTGCAGTACTTCCTCTCTTGCTCTCTCTTGCCAGTGTTGGTACTTGCTCAACAAAATCAGAGTCCAAGTAACCAAAACAGAAGTCGTCACTTGACCCGCAAAGTGGAATACTTTGCACTCTTGAATCACATCCTCTGTGCTCAAGCCCTTCTGATGCCCAGACTCATGAATTTCTTTCATGTTTGATTTAAGCATAAGTCCCAAGAGATCATCACCATCTACTTCTCCTTCCTTCATTGCTTTCTCTCTTTTGGTCACTATATCTTCCAACAATCCTTTTACTTTGTGGTCGATTTCTTTCATCCTCCTTTGCAGTTTGGTTGGCAAGAGGCTGCATTTTTTTTTTTTAATTTAAACAAATTAACTTCATGATGAAAACTTTACACGTTAATTTAGTTTCTACAGTTTATACGTGTCTTGCTACATAAATGCACTCTACCATTTTCATCCATTCTATTGAGTTTATAAGTTGGAAAACAGCATTCTTGATAAGAGCTCATAGAAGATTTGCCTTACTAAACATTGTTTTGACAGGAAAAATTTGCAGCAAGCCCTATATACTACCTTGCAATCACAATCCAACCACTATCCATGATTTGCAAAATGGTAAGTACATTGTCTTCAGAAAGTTTTCAAGTTCCTTGTGCGGCAAGATGCTCGCATGATTTGCAAAATCACAAGACAATTGTGGAAAGTTGCATTTGACTCCATGGATGAGTATTGAGGAAGTCAAACTGAAGTTTGTTACTTTTATTTCTTGTCATATGCTTTTGAAACAGTTAAAGATCTCAGGATAATAGATTGCTGAATCATTCTCGACTTACCTCCACCCAGGAATAAATGCGAACTGAAGAATCTTGTTAGTGAGGGTAATTTGTTCTTGTTGAAGGGGGAGGATGCTCTTGACTTGGTTGTAGGTTACACCGAAAGCAGCTCTACAGAGTACATCACCCGTCAAATGCTGAAGGTCAGGCCACACATCCACTTCGCCTGCCGAACTTTGCTTCTCCCATCCCCTAATCATCTCCTCGCAGCTTGAACAAGTTGCGGTCACTACATACTGTAATTATTCAACAATTAAAAAGCTAAATGTATTGAATGTACGAAGTTTTTTATCATTAATTATTTTAAGTTCCGTCAGATGTTGCTTCTGGTTGGGAAACTATTAGCTGCAAGAAGTAATACCTTCAACTTCTCAAAGTGAAAAGCCGGGTTGATGATCTTTCTATGTTTTACCCATTTCTCACCCTCAATATTGGTGAGCCCCGATGCTAAGAGATCTCCAATGGCCTTGGGATGTGGCTTTTCGAATTCATTGATCCGTGAAAATATTTCCTTCAGCTTGTCTGAGTCCATGATGGTCAATACAGGCATTGGCCCAAACCATGTAAAACAAGTCTTCCCTGCAATAAATATTTTTTACAGATATAATTTATTAAGGTGTCTAATGACTACCATATTCCATATAATTGCCATTTCTGTATGTCCGGTGCTTAAACTAGCAGGTACATCGTAAGTAGCCCATTTGAGCCCATCTAGTAGGTCGATTTGCACTAGAAAATGAGCAATTTTAGTAGCCTTCTGACTGCCAGTTACTTCATAGCTGCCATTTGTTTCTCATGTTACTTTTCCAAGAATTATCACTCAATGTTGCAAAATGTCCATTATGGCGGGCCGCCTTGCTTTCCATTATATATCTCGATTAAAGTGCTGAAAAGGCACCAGAAATATAGGTTTTAGCTAAAAATTACAACTTCTTGTAAGTTGAAATTGTATACTGTTTTATACCGGGAAATTGAGTTTGTCGAATAGATGATATCATACCTTTGGCTAGAAAGTTCAACTGTATCTCAAATTTGATGGAATACGTACCGTATTTCTTGATGGAGTGATGAAAGAAAGGGAGCAAGCGAGGCACGATGTCATTCGAGAAAGGAGTAATTGGTTGAGATTGAGCTTGCTTGCTCATTCTCATGTTGTCTCTCAAGTCTCGGAATGAAAGCCGGTAAGAGGTTCCATTGAGACCTTGCCGTCTCAGACATCTTTCTAGCTTCCTCGGCTTCAGCCAAAACAAACACAGTACTTTCCATGCACAAGTGAAGAAGGTGATCAGAACAAGGGAGAGAACGATTGAATATGCTGAGGGCAATTCCATATGCTCTGCTAAACATATGATATGCTTGTCTTGTTTCTGTGAGAGAAAATAAATAGGACTCACTAACTGTGAATGGAATTATGGGCCACAAACTAATTGTCCTATAAAAGACAGACATCATGTAGTCATAGTGGCAAACCAAGCGGACATGCGTGTGTCCTCTACCGTGATATGCATGACACCCAGAGAGAAAATCATTATCATTTTTTAGCAGTGTTAACATTAAAAGTGTAATTTATTAGTGAAAATTCAAGACAATTTTGAGTAATTAGAACTCTTTTAGGATAAAGAAAATGTTAAAAGTGTCCTTTGCACACCCGCTAAGGATCGTTAATTCAACTTTACGAATATCAAAATTTCTATTCGAATGCTATTTTCCAAATGTAGGATTCTTGATTAGTGTTTTAGAATACTTGTTAATAAGATCTTAAAAATAAAGACTCCCCAATATCACTAATTATGAATGAAATTATGGGCCACAAACTAATTGTCCAATAAAAATGGACATCATGTGTCCACAGAAACCAAACATACATCTGTGTGTCCTCTAATCGGGATGTGCATGACACCCAAGAGAGAGAATCATCACCGTTTCTCATCATCGATCAAAATCCTCTGCTCTCATTTGTCCATGTGGGGCTCCGGCATTGGTCAACAGTCAACGCCACTCCCTTGCTCATCACTACTGCGATGGAATAATTTTACCCCTTGAAATGCCCTTGTTCTTGGGACATCCTGATTTTCGAGTCTGATTTCGATGAGATAAAATAGACTTTTCATCAATGTGCCTATAGCATTTTTCTCTAAGTTGGCTACTCACGAGTTAACTAGCCTATTAGATGAAGTTGTTAAGGAATCTAAACGCAATAGTCTTAAGAATTCGACTAAGAATCGACTGCTCGACTGTACTAATCTGCAAAGGTCATTACGGCACCGTCATAATCGATTAGAGATTGGAGATATGTCGATTTGATAGAGGTATGTTATTAGTGTGTGGGTGATTCCACCTAATTGCAAAATTTCTATCGAACGACACTAGACCGATTTTTCTATCATTTTCATACCTGTGTCCATATTTAAAACCTTGAAATTTTCATAAAAACCGAGAGTCGCTAATGTGTCAAAGATGTATGTTGTGGCTCGAAAATAATCGACCACAGGTCAATTGTATTAAAAATTCCTAAAAGCTACTCGATAGATTATGATGTGCTAAAATCACATCAAATTGAAATTAACCGCAAAATTAAACTCAATTTCAGAAATTGAAAGTTATGTCGTGTCACAATTTATTTTAGAAATGTCGACTCATCATTCAAAAATTTTCGACAATTCCGAGATTTTTATAGAAATTTCATTTCGGACAATTCGGAAAACAAACGAAAATTCAGGATGGGCTCAATTCAAGGGAATTTTAACTTCCAGACCGAACTACTTGGTGATAGGAAAGTGTAGAATTTATGTGGGTTTTTTCTTCAACAAAATTGGACCTCAATTTGGAGAATTCTTGAAGAAATTGAAGCCCCAAAGTTGTGAAATTCGGATCTAGGCTTGGGGCTGGATTTTTGGCACCAAAATTGAACTACTTGGTGGTAATTTGGTTAGAAATTAATAGGGGACATGTGTTTAATGGTTTGGATAATGTTTGTTGACTTTTGTCCCTCTCCTCTTCCAAGTTTACACGCCACGCTCCCTTATCCTCTCTCTCTCTCTCTCTCTCTCTCTCTCTCTCTCCTTTTCTTGATCAAGCTTCTGCCTTCACCGACCCTTCCCTTTTTTCTGCCTTTCTTTTGTTGGTCGAAGGTCCTAGCTCCCTCACACTCTCTTCTCCTCTGCCGAACGTCCGAAGACCAGCCCTACTCATCCCATCGTGCAGCCCACACCCCACTGAAACTCCCTCTCCTCTCACACGTGGCCGCCTCCTCCTTCCACCTAGTCTAGCCCAGCAAGAAGCCGTGTGACATCCTGAATTTCAACCTGTCCCAATAAAACAAAATGGGCTTTTCATCAGCATGCCTATGGTCCTTTTTATCTGAGCTAATCACTTATGATTTAACTAATCTATTGGGTGAAGCTGTTAAGGGATATAACTACGATAAAATCTCTAAAAGTTACCCAGTAGGTTGGATTTGATTAAAATTATGTGCGGTCGATTTTAACCATAAAATTGAATTCGATTTCGGAAATCGGACATTCGAGCATGTCATGGTTCATTTATAGGACGTCATCTTGTCTTTTGGAAAAATTTTGTCGAGTCCGGAATTTTGTGGAAAAATTGGTTTTTAGACAAATTGGAAAATAAATGGAAATTCGGAGGAGCACCTTTGGTTGGAATTTTGGTCACCATTTTGCATGGTTATGTGAAGACTTGAAGGGGAATTTATATGGGTTGTTGCCATGGCATTTTTGGCTATCAAATTGAAGTATTTAGTAAGAAATTGGAAGGAAATTAGATAGAAATTCGTAGGGGCTGGATTATTGGGATTTTTGGCCATCAAAGGAAATTATTTGGTGAAAAGAGTGGTGGAAATTCGTATGGCTGCTGGAAGGGGATTACTTGGTCACCAAAATGACTTGAATTGGTGTGAAGTTGAAAGAAAATAGCTGGAAATTCGTATGGCTGCTGCATGGATCTTTCTTGGCCTTCAATTTGGCTTGTTGGTGAAGTTTTGGGAGTGAAAATGACTTGTGGCTGCAGCTTGGACTTTAGGGGCTTGTTAATCATCATTTTGAAATTTTGGGAGGCTTGTAATTGGCTGAAATATTGACTTCTTGGCTCTCCCTCATCTCTCCCTCTCTATTTTCACGTTCAGCCCCCCTGCTCAACGGAACAACCCCTCCTTTCTTTTCTTCTGCCCATTCCCTTTCCCTTTCACGTGTTCATCTTTCTTCCCCTCCACTCTCTCCATCTCACGTTTCTTCACCCCTTCACATCACCAGCCCTCACCCCACCATATAACACTAGCACCCACCAAAGCTTCACATTTGACTGCCACAACCTCCGATTTCAGTCACACCAGTGTTGACACCTAAATTTTGGCAACCTGTTTAGACATTTATCACATTAAAAATTAGGGGTTAATTTTATCCCTAAAAAAATTAATTCCATAAAGGTGCATTTATTTTTGAATTTGCAATTTTTGCATTTACCATTGGACTGACGACGAGCATATTCAAGTAGGATTTTTCACATATTCAGGTAATATACACCGAGGGGTATATTCTTTGGTAGAAAGGAAATTTTCGGATGGAATATTTGAAGAATACAAAAGGAAATATTGCGTGAGGTGCAACGATATATCACAAGCAAAATTGGAAGTGAAATATTTCACCACAATTTAATTCCCTCTCTTGTATAATGTGTTGTGCGTGTACAAAAATAGAGGGGGCTTATCTTCGTTTGGGGAAAAGGAAAACACAAAAGTCAAAAAAAGTAAAGAGAGGCAGAGACTCATGAGAGATGGAGAGGAGACGTGAGAGTGACAAGGGAGAGAGAAAAAAAATGAAAAGAAAAAAGAAAAAGAGGAGAGAGAAGCGTCTTCTTCCTCTCACTGTTGCCATCCCATTCGCACCGGCCCTGCACCCGCACCAGTCATTGCGCCGGCACTGCCTCCACTGACCTCCCTCGTGCTTGTGCCACCACTACCATTCCGCCAATCATCCGAAGTTCCGCCCTGCTAGACACCATCCATGAAGCCTGCGAAGCCGCCTCCGCTCCTGCATTGCCGCGCCTCAGCCAATCTCCCTCGCCGACGCCTACTAAAGCGGCTTCGCTGTTTTGCCAGCTCAACGCCCGACGATGGCTCCACCTGCTACTGCTGCCTCGCTGACGCTTCCACTCGCCCGTCCGCGAGCCCACCTTGCCTGTGCACGCTGCCCCGATGCCAACAGACCCCAAGCCACCGCGACGCCCCTGTAGTGCCCAACGCCAGCCCGTCTATTTGCGTCCCCTGTCCTTGCTGCGCTCCGCCTACACTCCTCTCGCCGTTGCTACTCCTATCCGCCTTCTCTGCGGAGCGATCCCTCGGAGCTTGACCCAAGCCGGATCGCAGCCCTTCCGCTCTAACGACGCTGCTGTTGTCCCTATCTTGTCTCTGCTTGTAGCTTTCCACTGGTGCTACTCTGGCTAGTGACCTGCCAGTGATTTGACTCCTCTGCCCAAGCTCAAGTTGAGTTGCTCCGCTCTCTGCCCGAGCCTGAGTGAGGCTGCCCGTTGCTGCTCCTGGAGACGCCACCGCTCACCGCCGATCTGTCCGTTGCCAGTCTTCGCCGGAGTTCCGAATGCTAGCGATCCAACTCCCGGTGAACCCCCACAAAGCTGCCAAGCCAGGAAAGGGGAGAAAGCAAAAAAAAAAAGAAGCAAAATCAATTTAGGTAGTTTTTTTTTTAATTTTTAATTTTCTTTCTTTTATTTTGTTTGCCTTATTTTATTTTATTTTATTTTATTTTATTTTTAGTATAATTATCCTTTGATGTAAGATTGAGATTGTCCGACATGAAATTGCCTATGAAATTTGGGTTTGATAGTCCAATTTTCGCGCCTGAAATCCGACTTGCAATCGCATGGAAAAAATCGCCAATTCGATCTCATGCCCGAGATACAATTTGCGAATTTATTTGAAATTGGTCAATTCGATCTCACGCCCGAGATACGATTCATCAATTTATTTCTAAAATGGACATGGATGATATCTTGCCTAATTAGTTGACATGCTGTTCTTGATATCTTATTTTGATTGCTCCCATAAAAAAAAAAATCCCAAAAAAATGTGAGTTAGATTAGGTTTATTTTTTATTTTAGGGTTAATTTGCATGTTTAGAGTAGGAAATTTATTATTTCACATTAAAAATAAATAAATAAATTTAGGATGTTAGATTTTTCGTTTCACTGAATTAAATTGCATGTTAATTATTTGCTAATTTTAATTTCGAATTTTTATAAAAAAAGAAAAAATAGAATTGGAGCATTCTTTGCACGTTATATAAAATTAGGTTCATGAAATGCAAGTTATTTAGTGATTGTTGATATGTTCATTTAATTAGAAATTGTCTATCATTATAATTAGGTCATTTGGTTAATTTATATTGCACATTTAATCATTACATTTCTTCATATTGCTATGCCATATCATTTCATATTAAATTAGTAGCATGCATTGCATGATTCTCATTAAATAAAGTGAAAATCAAAATTGAGTGATTGTGTGTTAGTTAGAGATTATAACATTGTAAATGCTTTCGTTACTATGAGGCAAGTTTTGCAATTTATTCATTTGCTTTCTTGAGTCCTAAATTGATGGTTTGCGCACCCGCATGATAACCTCACATGTTAGGAAAATAAATCAAAATTAACTCAAGATGCTTACCAAACGTTTTTGAAAATAAATAGAAATGGTACCAAAAGGGCATTAGAGAAGTCTAATGTAACAAAGTTCCCATACCCAAAGTCTCTAGTTTATAGGAGTAAAATAATCTTCCCATTTTTTTTTACTTAGATGTCTAATCGACCTATCATAAACTGGCTAGTGGCGACTATTAGATAAATTCCATTTGCATGTTAAGAAATTTGAACTTAAGTCGCGAATTGATATAGGCTTGGGAGAGCCCGAGTTAAGTCTAGACTTAACAATTCATTAGTCAAACCTTAGGTGGTTCACACCCAAAAATTTGGTCGTGATAACTAGCAACACTTCAACCTAGCAAAATTTCACCTCACGTCCCTCTCCACCTCAGCACCTCCATCTTCCACCAGCACATGCTTGCCTCTTCCATCTTCTGCCCACAGAATAGAACCAACACTAGCCCACCAGAATTTCTAGCACCATCAGTAACACCAACTCAGCCCCCACTAGCCTAGCTTTGCCTCAATCATCTTGTCGTCCTTGAGTAGCCACCGAACCGCCAATAGTTCCGTCGTCTAACCATTGGTGCCGCAACCAGCTCTATCTCGGACCAAGATCAGCTCAACAACCTCAAGGTAGAACAGAATCGAGCAAAAGCTAGTAACTCGATTAGCCAAGCAAGGGACTTGCAAGGTTGTTTTCAATCCGGTCCGAGCCTCCGTTAGTATTGCTGTGAGCCTGAGTTTTGCTCACCGTCGCGTTGCCATCACCGTGGACTCACCGGACCACTAAATCGGTGAGTTTACTCTCTAAACCTTGCTTATGAGGTTAATTATGCTTAAATGTTGTTTAGATTAGTTTAATAATGTATTAGTGATAATCTAGAATGGTTATATTAGCCTTAGAACGGATTATTGTTAATCTAATTAGTAGATTAACACCATTGATGATGGATTAGTCGAATCCAGTAGACTTCCTACAGTTTTGATCTTTGGACCCTCGCTATTTGCCTTTTTTTAGATCAAAATGGGTTGTGAATTTGAGGGTGATTCCTTCTTGAGAAATATTTTAGACATCTTCAGTTATAGCATATATTTTTTTCTTAAGATTTTTAGTGATTTAAAAGAATGAGATATTAGCTTCGTCATTTGCAAATAGAGTCGCAGACTATGTTGGAATTTGTGACCTTTCAGGATTCTAGGGGTTTTTACTAACTTTTAAGCTTCAAATTTCAAAATGGGTTCTTCATAAAAGTTGTCTGTCACATCTTCTAGTTTAATATACTCAAATTTGAGATCAAACGAATATATTTTAGATATCGAACTAAGCTGGTTTCGGAAAACAGACTTTATGAAAAACATACATAGTTTTTGTACTAGATTGAGCAATTTACTGGGCTGAATCTAGAGGATCTAAGTTAAGGCATCTCATGAAAAATGTTCGTTTATGTGTCATTTACAACATATTCAAATTTGGAAATTTTCTGAATTCGATTGATTAGGTTTCCAGGTTTAAACTCGAAGATGCACGAGTGAGCCTACTCTGCCGGTTAGGGCCGATTATGATTTGGTGATGGTTCTTGATACTTTAATTGCTAGAAATTACATATTAGGTGATGTGGTTGACTTGTGACATGCTTGGGACTTGTGTGTGGTGAGATGTGAATGATTGTGTTATGGTTATGGAAAAGGATGGCCATTGTAGGGCGATATGTGATATTGATTGCTTAATTGTGCAATTAGTTGTTGATTTGTGCAATCAAGTGCGAAGCATAATGTCCTTGGCCGGGTTTGAATAATCGTGTGCTGGTTAAGAGAATTTGTCAACCGCTATGTGTTAGGTGAATGATGCTTTTATGTGGAAAGCCGTCTTGAGGTAGACATTGTCGTGCTCAATGATCCGAGACGACGCTTAGTTGTGTGATGGATAAATCCGCTATGTAACGGATAGATCCGCTGTGTGTCAGTTAAATCCGTTGTGTGACGGATAAAATCGATGTGTGATAGTTAGGTCTGCTATGTGTTGGGTAGATCCACTATGTGACGAATAGATCCTCTATGTGATGGTTAGATCCATTATGTGATGGTTAGATTGCGCTTGTGTGACAGTGATCAATTGGACTATATGATCGATTGAGATGTGGTGGATCATTGGTTGATTCGCACGGGATGTTGAATTTTCACTCAAATCTTTGGCGAAATGTCAACTGGAGCAGAAACCGACAAAAGTGAAAATAGAAGAGGAAAACGGTTCGACAAGCGTACGGCTTGGTCGAACGACAAGGAGGTTGCTTCTCTGGTTCCTTTGGTCTTCTCATAGCAAGGATGGAGGGGGAGGAAGGTTGGCCGGTTAGCTTGGAGAGGAAGAGAGAGAGATGGAGGCAAGAGGGGGGGCACATGTTATTTTCTTCCACAAGCTTGTCTCCTTGAACTTGTCCACCAAGCATGGTTTCCTTGGCTGCCATTCCTCCACCCATGCACTCCTCACAACCCTTGAAGTGGTCCAAAACTATAGGGAATTTTTTTTGGGGGGGAGGGGGGGTGGGGGGAGGCTACGAATTTGCTTGCCTTTTCTTTCAAATGAACACTTGTTCCTACTTGTTTCATCATAAATCGGCCTCAATAAATTAAATCGACACCTCACTGATCCAATTGGTACTTTTTTTCTTACCAATTGGTCTCACTTGCTTCCTAATTTCGCGATAAAAAACGATCCCCGTCTTTTTTGAACAAAAATGGTCCTAAGACGACTTTTTCCTAAAAAGTCTTGAGTTATAGAAAAATCTTCTGAGACTGAGTCGGCGTTCTTAGAATTTACTGTGACATGACAAAACCTTCAATTTCTAAAATTAGATTCAAATTCACGGTTAATTTCAATCTGACACATTTTTAGCGTGACCTAAGCTACTAGGTAGTTTTCAAAAAATTTTAGTGCAAATGACCCATGGTTGATTTTCTTCGAGCCACAATGTACCACTTCGACACATTGATAACTCTCAGTGGTCGTGAAAATATCAAAATTTCAATTATGAGCACAGGGTACCCAAAATGATAGAAAATCGGTCTAGTGCCAATTGATGAGAATTTTATAATAAGGTGGAATCACCCACACTTTGATCACACATTTTAGGCAAATCGACCTATCCCTAATCTCTAATTGATTTTGACAATGCCATAATGATCCTTGCAGACTAGCATAATCGAGCAATCGATTTCTGGTCGGATTCTCAAGTCAATTGTATTAAAATCTCTTAATGACTTCCCCAGATAGTCTAGTTATTTTACGAGTGATCGGCTCTGAAAATAGCACTATAGACGCGTTAATAAATGACTCAATTTATTCAATTGAAAATAGTACTGAAATTTTTAGGATGTCACAACTCTTTCTCTCTTATAAAAATTTCATTCTTGAAATTTAAACCTTTACCGATCCATAAACAAAAATATGGGGGTATTGTTGTCTCATCTAGTTTCACTTTCCCCAATTGATTTTTTTTTTTGTTTTTTTTTTTAGTCCTGTGGTGTTGTGAGACCATTTTGACCAAGGAGACCTTCTTAATACTCAGAATTTTTTCTGAATCACAATTTGAATCGGGCTTTCCATGTACGGCACTATGTCATTCACATCTAATTGTTCAAAATTTAGCACGTGCGTCCGGTTAGGTTCATACGTCTTCAACCTTGATATGTGAAAGACGTCATGCACTTGTGCCTACCTCGGCGACAATGCAAGACGATACGTTATAATCCTGATTCTTTTTCTAGAATCTTAAATAGACCTACGTACCTCGGTTTCAATTTTTCCCTCCTTGCCAAGGCGCAAGGTATCCTTCATTGGTGACACTTGAGGAAGATGTATTCACCAATTTGGAACTCTAAGGGCCTTTGACACTTTAATGATACAACTTTTTCGACAGCTCTAAATGGTCCTTAATCTAATTCTGATTCCGGCAACTATAATCACTGACTGCTGAACTAACTTTGGGCTACGATCTTTCATTCTTTGATTTCATCTCAACAACTGAAATTCTGAATACTCTGCTATGCAATGCTTCAAAAGGAACTATCTGACTGTTCTATTGAAACTGGAAACCTCGATCCTAGATTTGATATAAGTTTGTCACTGACACTTCATGTAGACGACCTGTTTGACACACATTCACTTCTGCATGCTTATTCCAATCAAGATCCTTCCATTCGACAATAAAGTGAGCCAACTTCATCAGTTTGTTGACCACTACCCCAATTGGAGTCACTATTCCTCTAAATCCTTGGTAGACCTATCACAATATTCCATCATGATATACTTCCATTCCCACTCGGGACTCTCGAGTGATTGTAAAAGTCCTCTCAGCTTGCATTACTGAACTTTCACTTACTAGCACATCTGACACTTGCAACCTGTCCGATAATAACTATCCTTATATCGGTCTACCAATCGAGCTGATGTTGATTCTGACCTACCTCATATTGTGTGGTCGAATACTGTAACTGCTACCGTGAATTTCTAACCAAGTCTCTTCCTTGTGTCACGGGCCGATCGATGGTCGTCCATCTTTTGGCCCGTGACACTTGAGTGTTACATCATCAGGTACACCCAATCACTCTAAGAACTTGAGTATTTCATCCTCAGAAATCTGAAAGTCAGCATCTTTCTTATCAATATCCTCTTGCAAGATTTTCTAAACATCCCGGTTTGTCAACCGAAGCATCTGATTCTAACTTTAATATTTGGTTCAATTCTGAGGATGGCTATAAAATTCGAAAGGTGGCCTACCTTAAGTTTGAAAATTGAATTTTGAACTTTCTCAAGTAAGATCCATACTTTAACTAGCATATGAGTCACTAAAGATTCCTGACTCACACATTTGCGAACTTATTCACCATTCGAGGGTGATACCATATATCACCATCCTAGTCCTTTAAAAGTTTTTATTCATAGTGCTATCTCACATTCAATTCTTCTAAAAGAATAAATACTGGAGACTTTGTTGGTCAGTGAAGGTCCGGAATCTTTCTCCACACGACTAACACCTCCAAGTCTTTAATACGAAAAATTTATGCTGCAAGTTCAAAGTCACGCGTTAGGTAGTTCAACTCATGAGGTCTCAACTAGCAAGACGCGTATGCAACACTCCTACCATGTTGTATCAACATGCAACTCAGTCCTCTGAATGACGCACCACTATAGATCTCGTATCCTCCAAGATCAGATGGAATGGTCAGTACATGTGTGGTAGTCAGCTTCTACTTAAACTCTTGAAATCTACAATTGCACTTGCCTGCCCATACAATTTTTCTTCTTCCTTCAGATGTCAAGTCCACGGCGACACTAATGCTGAAATTCCTTCACTTGAATTCACGTGGCCTAGGAACGCAACACGAGTCAACAAAAACTTGAATTTGCTAAACTTAGAGTCCAATCCATGAGTCCTTAGGGTCTGAAGTACCATCCTCAGATGACTCTCATGCTGCTTAGCACTCCTCGTATACATCAAATCCATGACAGCAGCTGGAGCGTTCATCAGACCAATTGGCATTACAATACTCTCATAAATGTTGTATCGAGTACAAAATGCTGCCTTCTGTATAACTTCCTTTTTGATTCTCTACTGATGATAATCTATCCTTAGGTTGACCTTTAAAAGTAGCGACACGCTTTGTAACTAATCACACAATTTGTCGATCCTCGACAATGAATACTTGTTCTCAATCGTCACTTAATTGAGTTGACGATAGTCAATGCATAGGTGTAATGAACCATCTTTCCTTTTCCACGGGTAAAACTGGTGCGTACAAATTCCTTATCTAGTAATTCTTGCATCTACACTATCAGTTTTTCCAACTCACACCACTATGTTTGGTAAGAAGCCTTAGAGACTGGCTTTGTCCCGAATGCTAATTCATTCATGAATTCTATCTTTCTAGCAATATGCTTGGTAATTCTCTTGGAAACATCTTAGAAATATTCTATACCACGACCACATTCTTCACATTCGGTTTCTCAATTGACACATCCATTACAATTGCCAAATAAATCTTAGCAACCTACATTCAATACCTAGTTGTCTTAAGTGACGAAATAAAAAAGGATCGAGGATCCTCCTCGATTTCTGATAAATTCAAAACCTTCACTTGCTAACGGATTAGACGGTAATATGTTACTACTATAATTCATTACAACAAAAGCTTCCTGAGCCATCCTTTTATACATAACATTAAGGTCATAAATAAGCAACTAGTCAAGTACAACTATAGTAAGACGTTATTCTTTTTACAACTTTATTACAACAAAAGGAATTCTACAACCTTACTCGAAATCCAGCTGTACTACTCTAATAAAAACACCTCAAAATATTCTTCTCCTGATTGATGCATGGCCGGTCCATTCATGCTTCTTTAGCCATCCTAGTGGCGCCATATCTACAGTGGTAGTGCTCATGTTCTCCTAGATCTACGCAGGCAGTTCCTTGCTCGATGGCCGTGTTGGCCACATTCGTAGCACGCTCCCATTATACTCAAACACTGGGCTGACTCATGCTTTCTCCCACAAATTTGGCACACCTTCGATGAGTACTTTGGTTCCTATTGGGTGATAGGCTGCACCCTTCCTTGTACTGGAGGCCTAATCCAAGTATCCCACTGAATGTCCTACAGTGTGTTTCCTATGTTTTGTTCTATTAGCAACGACGGCAACTGTTGAGGTCTCCCTTGCCTTCTAGGGCAATTCCTAACTATGTGACCCGATTGGCCACACCCAAAAATAAGTACTTGGCCTATATTGGCATGGGGTTACTCCGTGTCATATTCCACATAAGTGACACATGCCATTTCGATTAAATTCTAACTTTCCGATCCTGCTCTTCTGGTTGGGTGGAGTGGAATACCCTTCCTCCGACATTGGTCTCTTTCCTAGTTGATTGTCATCTCTGCTGGAGTTGAATCCTGACCTGAATGCGGCGGCTTGTTCCCTGATCACAACTCCAAGTTGGACCTTAGCAAGTGCGGTAACAATAGCGGTTATGGCATTGGTGGCGATATGAACAATGACAATAGCAGCGACTCGGTCTTGAGCTTGCTGACCCAACATATTTTCAAGGTTTCATAGCGTCTGAATGATCCCATCGAACCTAGGATCGCTCGGTGCTGCTACACTAGTACTGGCCTATGGCGGTACTCCTTCACTCGTGTTGGCCTGAGCAAGCGCTCTACCACCACTACAACCTCCTCGAGCACCGACCCGTGTCAATGTTCCACCTCGAGCAACAGGTCTGATGGTACGTCTCCTAGGAGTGCTTTGCTCTTGATCACTCATGCTACAAGATCTTTATAGAAACTTGTTTCTAATTCCAATACCATATTAGGATTTGAGTGACCCACAACAAATAAGCTACCAATCAGCTATCAACCACACACACTAGCATGAAATAAAGGTCATTCCTACTAACTATTTCATGCCTCATCGCACCTTATCACTTCAATTTCTAACGACCATGCTCTGATACCACTTAAACGAGGATGTCACACCCCAATTCTCGGGCATGTACTCATCCCTCACCTAGTCGATTAATAGCAACGTCCTAAGACACATCACCAACTCTTTCATTTTAATACACATGTGGAAACATATAAAATAATCCCAAAACAAGAAAATAATGGGATAGAAAAGTAGGACTAATTTTTCACGAAAGATCTTTTTATAAACACATAGTTTTATACACAGAAGCCTATAAAAAGGAATCGGCTTTCAACAAAAGAGAAATGTCATAGGACTAGCTAATCAGACATGCTCGCCGATTCTTCGGGCTTCACCTTCTGAACTTCGGACCTCGATCCCCCACCGCTGTCAATGAGAGGGCCGGAAAATGGTTATACAATAATTAGTGAGTCAATGTCTTAGCAAGTTCTACCCTCTAAGACCTAATTAAGAAGCCAATATACTCTAGAGGTTGTCTAAGCACAACACAAATCAGAGGACTTATCTTCGCCTTAGTTTCATCCTGCAAATTGATGTTATTTACAGATACCATATATCACATCAGTCAAATAATTCATAATATTAGATCAAATCATTGATCAATTGACCTAATCGATTACATGTCATCTTGACCTTTCCTTGGTCGGTACATTCAATACTATCTATAAAGTCCGACCTTAGTCTAGGACTGCTTACCAAAAGCTGAAAATAGATAGTATAGCTTGCCCAAAACTGATAATATAGCATACTATATATATGCTTGCCCAAAACTGATAAATTAGGCCCCCCCGTGCAAATCTAGTATACTATATATGCTCGTCCGGAGCTGATAATAAGTGCTCACCAAAATCTGATAATATGGTATACTATGTATATGCTCACCCAAAGTTAATAGATTAATTGCTCGCCCAAGCTGATAGATTAAGGCCCCCAGGCCAAGATAGTATATCATTTTCATCATATAACAATTAATCATTTTTATCATACATAATAAAAATAGCTGTATGTGGGTACACGGTCGGCCTTAGCCAAAATACAGTATTTTCACCCTTGAAAATTCCATCATTTATTTGGTCTACCAAAATATTTTTTCATTGTAAACCGACGCTCGATTAATTTCCAATCAATTACCAAAATTGATTAATTTAGAAATAAAATCCTAAAAACACAATTAAATCAATTTAGCACAAATTATAGCTCAAATAAATAAACAAACTGCACTACAATGATCAGCATAAAATTTCGGTCGTCAACTATCCCAGCCTAATTTCTGGAAAATAAATAAATACAAAAAAATTAAATAAATGCAATAAATCCAATTTAGGACGTCGAAATGGACCCGAAAAATTTCCAAGATTTGTTCAATAAATAATAACACAAGTCTACTTGCTAATATCACTAACCATTTGCCTAACATGCATTGATAAGGCACTAATTTAATTACTTTAATCTATCCAGCTAATCACATTTAATTAAATCCAAACAATCCCTAAGCATCATTAGCCTACTAAGTAGGGATTAGTGAGCAAAACTCACTAGTTTAATGAGCAGGTTGGATCAAACCGATGGGAATGTCGCAGGGGTCGATTCTTTTCAAAGTGGGCCTAGCAATCAAGGCTCAGGACCACCTCAAAACGGGCTCGGAATAGTGTTGGAAACCCACAAACTCAGCCTCTGTTTGCTGCTGGTTGGTGACTAGTTCAAGGCTAGTTGAGCAAGACAAGATCGACGATGGTTGAGCAAAGCTTCGATGAGCGGGTGGTCAACAACCGATGGCTCTCGAGAGTCTTAGGGATCTTGTTGGAGGTTGGAATAGGCAAAAAAAAGGGCTGGAATGGGAGAAAAATGAACAAAAACACAAAACAGGTGGACTAGCGAGAGGACCGACGGACCGGTGACTGGTGGCTTGCGGCGGCTATACGGGACGGCTGGTGGCTCCATTTGGGGTGATGTCGAGTTCTTTGAAACGGTCTGAATGTGCTGGTCGTGGTGAAGGGTGGATAGTTGGCTGATTCGCACGGGATGTCGACTTTTCACTCAAATCTTTGGTGAATGGTCAGTTGGAGCAGAAACCGACAGAAGTGAAAACAGAGGAGGAAAACAATCCGGCGAGCATGCGGCTTGGTTGAATGGCAAGGGGGCTTACTTCTCTAGTTTCTCTGGCCTTCGCACAAAAAGGATGGAGGGGGAGGAAGGATGGCTGGTTTGCTTGGAGAGGAAGAGAGAGAGAGATGGAGGCAAGAGGTGGGGCCACATGCCATTTTCTTCCACAAGCTTGTCTCCTTGAACTTGTCCACCAAGCATGGTTTCCTTGGATGCTATTCCTCCACCTATGCACTCCTCACAACCCTTGAAGTAGTCTAAAACTATAGGATTTTTTTTTTTTTGGGGGGGGGGGGGGGGGGGCATACGAATTTGCTTGCCATTTCCTCGAATTGGAAACTTGTTCCTACTTGTTTCGTCATAAATCGTCCTCAATAACTTAAATCGACATATCACCAATCCAATTGGTATTTTTTTCTCACTAATTGATCCCATTTACTTTTCAATTTCACGATAAAAAATGATCCCTGTCTTTTTCTAAATAAAAATGGTCATAGGACGACTATTTCCCAAAATGTATGGGGTTGCAGAAAATCTTTTGAGACTGAATTGACATTTCTAGAATTTATTATGACATGACAGAATCTTCAATTTTTGAAATCGGATTCAAATTCGCGGTTGATTTCAATATGATGTGTTTTTAGCGTGACCTAGGTTACTTGATAGCTTTCAGAAATTTTTATTGTAAATGACCCGTGGTCAATTTTCTTCGAACCACACAATATACCACTTTGACACATTGGCAATTCTTGGTGGTAATGAAAACCTCAAGGTTCCAATTATGGGCACAATATACCTAAAATGACAAAAAATCGGTCTAGTGTCGATCGACAAGAATTTTGCAATCAGGTGGAATCACCCACACTTTGATCACACATCTTTGTCAAATCGACATATCCCTGATCTCTGATCGATTTTGACAATGCCGTAATGACCCTTGCAAACTAGCACGGTCGAGTAGTCGACTTTTGGTCGAATTCCCAAGTTCATTGCATTAAAATCTCTTAATGACTTCCCCAAATAATCTAGTTATCTCACTAGTGATCGGCTCTAAGAATAGCACTATAGACACGTCGATGAAAAGCTCGATTTATTTAATTAAAAACAGTACTAAAATTTCAGGATGTCACAGAAAATCTGTGTATAAGATATATACAATTATTTGTTTGTTAATTTTTTATAGTTACTTTTCTTATTTTTGAGCGATATTCATCGTTCAAATAAAAATCAACGCTCTCTCTCAACCTTTTTTGTTTTTCTTTTTGGCTGTTCAATCCATGAACCATACTGACAAAAAAAAAAAAAATCCATGAACCATGAAACTGGAGATCCAAATTGACCCATTACTAAAGAGAAGTAACAGTGCCCTTAGGTTAGCAATATTATTAGTTTTTCAATACTAATATCAAACAAAATACCTCTTTATTAAAAATACTCATTACTAACTAGGGCCAAGCATCTCTAAGTTGAAGGTACTTCTAGTTTCTCCCAACATAACATAGTTGGTTGACTTCATTTAAATACCTAATTGAAAACCAGTTTCGTGCGTGATATAACTATGACAATCTATGTCAAATTTCTCGACTAACGTATGTTGACATCTAAATTTTCATATGAGGGACTACACATGCATTTTAATAAGAACATTAGGAATTGAGCTTGTCAATAACGATCGAATTTCAAATCCTAACCTAAAAAAAAACATTGATCTTGCATTGGCATTACTAGCTGCTTGCTTTGCATTTAAACAGCAGGGGGAGGTGGGGGGTTCAAATCCCCACCTTCTCAGGAGGGTTGGGGTGGAGACGATATAGTTTCGGGAGTGGGTTTCGACTCCCACGCCCTACAAGGAGATAGGGCAAAAGTCTGAGAGTGAGCGTTAGAGTAGGAATAGAATAGGACCAAAAAATAAAATAAAAATAGGAGGGACATTTGTACTTAGACACAGTGCATCAACATCAAGTGACGCACGGACGGGATGTGAATCTCCTCAAAGTAGCGCAAACCTGAATTGTGGAATGACCCCTAAGCTCATTCGAGCTCTCAACAGCGAGGCAGACCCGTTGCCATGGACTTGACCACGTCTATTTTGGCCGGAATGAAGTTTTCACTAGTATGGCACGTGATGTTCCCAATATGGAAACATATCCAGATTAGGAAAGTAAGGCCCGAATGAGTCCGAATCCCTTTCATTAGACTCGGCCACATCCCACTCGGCCAGTCTTAAGTTCCTGCACGAAAGTCTGGTATTCTGAATAGGGAAATAAGAAGGTGACGGCACCATTACTCCTTGGAGAGTAACGGTGCTGCCCCCACCTTCAATGGGAATGGCAACCAGCAAAACAAATTTGGAAAATAAATCATGATAGAAATTTCCCATTTATTGAATAATAATTATTTTGTCCACAAAGAAGATGAAAATTCCTGCTCAGCCCATTAATTCTTTGCATAACGACATAAATATAAAACTCCATTCTTTTGCAGTGTACCTGCGAAAATATTTTCACTAATTCTAAATATACTAAGAGTGAAATTAGCAACCTACACATGCATTTTAATTTAGTTTAATGAGATTTCAAAGAATTACTGAAGAAGTGAAAAATTCTATAGTTGGCTAGCATGGTAAAAAAGTGGCGTTGTACAAAAGAAAAAGCATTGAGGTAAAAAATTTTAATCAAACAAATTCAATATACTTAATTTTTAATATAAAATTTATTTTTGGTTAGTCACAACATGATCCCGATTTTGATTATTGAGTTAATTTTGCATAACTTGGTCCTTGACGGTTTTAAGTTATGTAATTTATTTTGACAATTGTATGTATTTTGTTCATTGATTAATATTTTCATTCAAGATTGGAAGTGTTAAAAATATTTACTCATAGAGCTCTTGTTAATAGATATCCAATATTTATTTCGTCTTACAATAAAAATATTTAAACCCTTCTTTCTAAATTTTATGTAAAGATATTTTACGTTGGTGATGTTTCTAATAAGTACCTTTTTCTATTTTTTTTATTTTTTTTATTGAATTCCACTTGGTGGGACCCACCAATGGGATCCACAGTTCTCTCAAGGAATTCGGTTTCCTTGAGAAAATTCGTTATGCGTGCAGAACCGTTACTCTCCAAGGAGTAACGGCACGAGGCGGCATATAAATCTGACCAATCCTTTGCAAACGTCGCATTCATAATCTTGGCCAAGAAGTAAAGGAATTGGCCGGCGACACACGCACGGAAAGCGAAGGTGCCGGCTAAGGAATGAGGAAAAGTCTAACATCCTTGCCTTGTGAATGACCTCATAATCTCGGCAATTTGGGGGGACAGAGACTGGCGAAATCACACTGGGATTTCTGAAAATTTCAAAGCAAAAAAGTTCAGAGAAAGCGAACACAGATTTGGCTGTGAAAGTGCAAAAAGGGGGAGGGAGCCACGCACATATCAGAATCATTTAATAGTTAATAAAAACATAGAAGGGACGGCATCTTAACATGAAATATAACAAATTAGCCAGAAGTTTAGGCAGTATAACCAGTCCTAATGAAGTTATATGATCAGCCTTTTGGGGGCGACAGCACTTACTCGCCCTTCCATGACTCCGTGGAGCCCATATTGGAAGAGAACCAATGCAAGAGACTGAACAGTTGAGAATCGAATCTTACTAATCATGCAGTATTATGCATGATGCTGAAAAAATAGTGGCGTTTGACAATGTCATGGGCATTAACTAATCATGTTGATGTGTTGGAGGTTTAAAATAATTCCGATAAGTTCCCAAATGAAAAATGTTTGGTGTTGATATTCGAAAATTATATATGCTATCTAGGGATGTCGTCTCCCTTGTGTTTCTGTCGCTTTGTATTCAATCAAGTACAAGTACTTTTTTTGTTTTTTTGGTCGATCAAGTGCATGAACTTGAATGCAGTGTTTTTTTTTTCCCTTTTAATTTATGATTAATACCACAAAGAATCTGAAGATATGTATACTATAAGACCAATACTCTAAACTGTTTTGTGTTCCAAATCATAAGTAATGCCCATTGTGATACTAATACTCAAAATTTTGCGTTAGCAAACCTCTAAACAATGCCCACTATAATATCAATACCTAAATTTCCTTTCATCTCGTCAAAACCCACAAACGTGTATTGATGTGACAAAAATACCTCCGTCATTAATTCAAGTTTAGGGTATTGGTGACATGAAAATAATTTGGGATATTGATATCTCAATGGGCCAAGTTTAGGATTTTTTGGTGATAAACATAAGCTATTATTGTCAAATTGGACAAGTTTGACATATTGGTGACATGAAAAAGAAGATTAGGGTATTTGTGTTATAGTAGGCAATAATTAATGTTTTCATTTTGTCATGACCTTCTTCAATGTGAACTACCAACAGAAAGTTAATGGATTACTAAATGGGCACAAACAATTGCTCATTAAAGGGATATGCCTATGTCATGGTCCATGAATCCTTTCGTACTTGTGACACTTGTGAGTGATGCTTGGGGTTATCAAGTGAAGAGTAAGGATGCAGAGATAATGAACACAGCTGGTCTGTGGGAATAACATCTAGATGGTTGGTGCTAAGAGTTCTAGGATATAAAGATTATATTACTTAGGAGTTTTGAATGCGGGGTTAGCCTCTCGTGCACAAACTGGTCAAGAGCTAATGTCACTCTCTTGATAAGGTCATAGCAGGCTGAAACCAGTTGTTGAGCCTAAATAGATTTGCTATCTCGCTCGATAGACTAGATGCCTAAGCCAAGTTAGGTGTGGTACGATCTCGTATATATAAGTTATTTGCCATATTGTTCTATGAAACAACTAATGAACGAGGGCTGGCCTAGTGACAAATGATATCAAAGCTAGAATCCCCCCAGTAAGTGAGTGAATCAGAGAATCGAACTCCTAGCTCCTGTGTGGGTTGAACTGGAGAATACTAGTGGTCTACCTAGTCCTACAAACGCGGAGAGTGAATTGCCGGGGCAAAAGGTACTCGGACAAAGCACGGCTCTCAACTAGCTTCTTGGATGACAATGGAGGCACGAGGAAGATTCAGTTCCTCACCTAGCGGGCGGAGTTGGAGAAGGATTGAATCCTTACTGAATGGGGATAACATTCCTAGATTGATTAGTGAATCTAAAAAAGAGGTCTACTACCACGTTTTCAATAAAAAAAAAAAAGAACCTCCATTTGGTTTGTTGGGGTCAAAATGCTTAGTAGGCAAAAATGGTATTGCCAAAAGATGCGGTTGGCGAGAAAAGCCACAATTGCTAGAGAAGCGCAGGTGACCGAAGAGAGGTCTGAACAGCTGAGATTAAAAGAGGCTACCAATTGAGCAAAACTTGTTTTATTGGGCGAGCGTGATCATCTGATGTGTGATCCTAAAAGTGGCTCATCAATGGTTAAAGGACGCAAGGAAGCGACAAAGTAGACCGCAACGAGGGCCTTGAGGAATTGAGTGGGGGAGAACGTCACGGTCCGTAAATCCTCCCGTACTCGTGACACTTGTGAGTGATGCTTGGGGTTATTGAGTGAAGAGTGAGGATGTAGAGAAGATGAACAGAACTAATTCGTGGGAGTGGGGTTAGGACAATTGGTGTTAGGAGTTCTAACATAGCAGAATTATATTACTTAGAAGCTCTAAAGGTGGGGTTGACCTCCAATGTACAAATTGGTCAAGAGTTGATTTCGCTCTCTTAAAGAGGTCATGACAGATCGAAATCAGTTGTTGAGTCTAAAGAGATTTGCTATTTCGTTCGATGGACTAGACACCCGAGTCAAACTAGGCGTGGTATGATCTCGTATATAGAAGCTATGCACCGTATTGTTCTATGGAACAACTAATGAATGAGCACTAGCCTAATGAATTATGCTCACCAAGCGCCACATGAGTTATTCCATGGCCAAGGAATTGCCGGCCCGTGACACCTATGACTAGTGCGGATTCTCCCAAGCTCAAATCAACTGCAACTTGGGTCTAAATTAAATCTCACTATTAAACTTACCTTTTGTAGTCACCACTAATTAGTTATGGGTTGATTAAATTTCCACGTAAGAGTATCCAAAGGCACTTCGTTTATATGGAAAATCATTAATCAGGTCAAAAAGTTACTAACTATATCAATATTTTCAATATTACATATTAAGAATTACTACCTAATAGAAGAAAATGGTTGTTTTTGAAATTTCACCATCAATACTGAAGTAAGTACGTAGAGAATATAGATAGAGATAGACTGAAAATTAAAATTCTAATGCGAAGTTACTTGTCAATTCATCTTTCAATCTTTCTTTCATTTTTATATGCTAACAAGTCATCAATTGTTATCCTCAGGACTTGATAACTAACGTAAATAAAATTCGTTGATAGAAAGACATTTGAAGTGCCAGAAAAAGTTTTTTAGGATCATTTAATTGTTAAGTTTATTTTTATTAAAAGAAAACGACAACTTAGTGCCAAGCAGATATGGGTCGCCCAAAATTCGATGCGGCAATTTTGTTTATCAATTTTTCCCACCCACGTGGCTGGCCTGTGTGCCCAATCAGTATTAATGGTCCCAAATTATACTGTTTACATATTTGTTTCTACCGGGGTGGGATAAAAAAAAAATTTTAAATCATTTTTCTCTTCTTCCTCCTCCATCACATAGCACCACCTGTCCGGCCACCATCTCCACCCAATCCGGTGTCGCTTGCAGTTGGCCCACGCTATAACTCCATCATCGGTTGTGGTCGGCTCCGTCGTTGCTCGTCCAGATCCAGCCGCAAGCCTAGCTCTGTCCACTGATCTCACAGTAGGCTCCATCGTTGCTTACCCCTTTCAACGTTGCTCTAGTCTCGTCCATGGCCGCAAGCCTAGCTGGTCTATGGCTCGTGAAGCAGTGATCAATCACCGAAACTTGCGAATCATCTTGGAAATTATTGATCAACTTTCTTCTTTGTCCACACCGGTTACGAAAGAACACAGGGAATGCTCTGTTTTGCCCATATTCTCCAACCGCGAAGATTCAGAGCAACTCGTTCGCGTTTGGAATCTTCATTACCAACACTCACTCTCACTGGCGACGCCTTTCAGATCCTACTCGTGTAGCTTGATCAATAAGCGCAACCCAGAACCTATCCTCGACAAGGTAATTTCATTCCTCTCTTTTGTGCCCTGTTCTAGAGAAGTCTGAGATTAATTTCCATCCATGAAACCTATGTGTAAATCATTGAAAATCTGAGTTATAAGTTGATGATTGGTGATGGCATTATCGTTATTGATACTTATTTTAGATGGAAAACCATTTTGATTTCATCTCCATGCATGCAAGCTGTTTGTTGAGATGTCTCCAAAAAGTCGTGAAGTGTACTTGAGAGAGTTGCTTAAATCTGTTGGCTGAAGTGTTCATCATATGTTCAGATCACAATAGGAACCTAGATTCATTTACATCGCTTCTCTTTCATGAGACTTGAATATGAAATCGAGAATAACACAACGAAATAGATTTGGGGGTAGATGGCCATGGACTGCAAGCTCCAACAGCAAAATAAAAAACAAACGAAAGGATCGGCCCTCCTTGTGTTTAGATGATAGGCAGCGGCAGCTATTTTCTCCCGGAGATTGTATTTCTATCCGATAAAAGGCCCGACATCTTCGATGCCAACTAAGCTTTCCAAAAATGGCAGTAACCGGAGCAACTCTTGATCCGATCGATCGTCAAACCAGCTCTCGATGGGTATTCCATTGTCCACTTATAATCAAAATGCCAGAGAAGAAAACAAAAGGAAAAAGAATTAAGAGATTGAGATGGAAAGGTAGACAGTAAAATAAGGCCCTGTTTGGTAACCATCCAAACGGGGCCAAATTTGATTCTTTGTTCTCGAAATCAGTTTAGGCCTAGAATCGCGTTTGGTAAAATTTTTATTTACGGGAACAAAATTTTGAATAGAATCAAGAACAAAAAAAAAAAAAAATTGATTCTTGTTCTGGGAACGAATTTGAGAATCAAAATCAAGAACTCTTCTTCTTCCCTTCGGCCATCTCCCGACCGCCGTCCATCATTGCCCGCCACTGTCCGCGCCGCAAGCCGCCGGTCCGGCAAGCTCGCTAGAGGCTTGCGACTAGGGCGAGGTCTAGCGAGCTCGCCGAGGCAAGCCTAGCCACCGGCGAGCTCACCGGAGGCTTGCCCAGCCACCGGCGAGACTCGACCTCACTAGATTTGGCTTGGCCGAGCCTCATCGGGCTAGGCGAGCCTTGCCCGGTTGTCGGTGAGGCTCGGCCGATGAGGGTCGGCCTCGCCGAGGGCCGGCGACACTTCGGTGAGGTCGCCGGCCCTCGTCTGCGGTCCCCGGTCCGGCGACCGGCCACAAAAAGAAGATGATGAGAAAAAGGAAAAAAAAAAAGGAAAAGAAAAAGGAAAAAGGAAAAGGAAAAAAGAAAAAAAAAGAATAAAGAAAAAAGAAAAGGAAAAAAAGAAAAAAATTATTTAAAAATTAAAAGAAATTTATTTGGAATAGAATTAATAAGCACGGTACCAAACACAATTCTATTCCAGAATCAGAAATTTTGGACAGTTACCAAATGGCTTAAAATACTTAGAATCAGTTCCCGGGAACAGAATCAAAAAGAATAATTTTTGATCAAAATCTACTCCCGAGAACAGAATTGTTACTAAAGGCGCCCTAACTGGACCAACTAAACCAAATTCCTGGTTCTACCAGAAAAGATGAATAAACTAATGTTAGTTAACAGGTAATAGCATAATTGTGACTAATAGAGGAATAGATTTGAAGGAAGACGGCTGGAGCTTGAACAAGGCGATGGATGAACATGGGCGAGAGAACATGAGCGAGCAACAGAGTCGACACATAGAGAGGTGGTTTGAGTTCATTTGCCATTTTCCCCAAAATGACAATTTAGAGCATAGAAGAAAATCAAGCACTGGAATCATGTTCTTCTTTATGGTGCAAGCAGGAGGAGAGGATAGTTATTGATGTCCTCCATCATCAGCCCCAATTTGTGAAGAAAATCAATTTCCTCCTTCATGATCTCCACAATGACCGAAAGCTCTAGCCTGTTGGGCTCATGGAGGACAATCCCAATCCCGCAAAGGAACTCGTAAGCCCATGCCTAATTCTCCATCCTCTCGCTTTTCATCTTCTCCAAGTTGTATAGGGACGAAGAGGAGTCCGTATCCATCCGGCCTAGTCGAACCCTGTTCGGCCTCACCATGGTCGCATTGTTCGGCCTGGAGGACGAATTTCACTTCGAGATGAAATCAGATTTTACCCCCTTTTTTTTATTCAATCAAAAAGCCCCACGAAAATCATCAAGGCAGAGACGTAACAAGCTCCGATACCAACTGTTAGAAATTTTGCGAAAAACCAAGATCTCGATAATCAGCATCAAATGCGGAAACGTGTAAATTTGGTACTAGACCCGTTATGCTCGTTATGCTACTCGAGAATAAAAACCACATAACATCTTTTTCTATTGTGCAAATGGAACAAAGAGATCTGGGAGGACCAACGATTCAAGGGCGTCAACACCACAAGCCACATAAAGTGCTTTGATCAGTGGCTGATGGGAGTATTCGACGCTAACAATGACTTACCTGCACGAGAGCTCATAGGAATGGTCCTCTGGAATATTTGGAAGGCTCAGAACAACCGGATCTTCAGAGCAAAACGCCCACAACCAGCCGATCTATTGGATCTAGCACATGAACAACACATCAACCCTCAGCAGATGGCAGATGAAACAGAACTCAAAACCCCCAAATCACAGTATACCTACTTGCTGGAACCCACCGGAACAAAGGGAGATGAAGATGAATGTCAATGCATCATGGGTCCCAAGTGATTTTATCTGCTCCGTCGCCGGAATCATGCGCGATTCATCTGGGCAAGTCGTTGAGGGCTTCGTCTCCGATTCTAGGGTTTCCTCTTCACAACACGCTGAAGCTTAGTCTCTGTTGCATGGGATCTTGTACTTGAAAGGGCTTCAGACGTGGCATGTGGGAGGAACTCGAAATCAAATACTTAAGTGAACTTGTGAAAGTGATTGTTTACCTGTCATGGACCTGGTAATGGGCCGGGCTGAGCCTCCTTGGAACTTAAGCGAAATTGTGCAAAAATGCAGAGAAGAACTAGCAACGTGCAGAAATGTTACGGTGGTTTATTGTCCCCGAGAAGCAAATAGAGTAGCGGACTGACTGACAAAGACTCACCATGTCAACAAACTTCCTCTAAATTGGTTGACCACCCCTCCTTTACCTCTTTTGGAAATTTTATGTTCGGAATTTTCTCCAATATTGTCTTGTAAGACTTGTTATGTTTGATAATCGAATGAACTATCTACTTTCGACCAAAAAAGAAAAAATTGGTACTAACCTCTAGTCATTGATGACATCAAGAACAAATACGCGAAGTTTGAACAATTGTGAATAGGCACTTCAGCCAATTGCCCTCTCAACGTTGATGGTATATTTTTCGATTATCAGATAATCAAAATAATGAAAATAATGAGAGATTTTGACTTAGATGACCTATTTATGTGACTATACAAATCCTAATAGATGTAGTCTTCCATCAAGACAGTTAGTTATCTTTAATTGGGTGATCACAATAGTTATTAACAATTTGATTTGAATAATAAGATGTCAATGAAATCTAATATGGGCAATTTTAAACCGAATGTAGGATCATGTTAAATAAAATTATAGCACAGCAAACAACAGCCGAAGAACCTTTCCTCTCATTCCTTCCTCTCTCGCTGATTCTCTCGCTCGCTTTTCCTTCCAGCCCCTCTCAAGCCAACGTCTTCTTTGACGCAGTGTTTTCCTTTATTAATAAAAGTGACTTCACAAAGAGTGAACAATTTGTGTTATAGATCTTTACCAAAAAAAAAAACAATTTGTGTTATAGATGAGAATCAAATGTATCATTTACTGTTTGTCTAATGGTAGCAAGGAATATTTCATGTGGGAACAGCTCTTTTCAAAGGAACCAAAAGAGTACGAAAATTTAATTAACTAGGTCAATCCAAGAAGAGCATGCTGGCGAGTAATGAAGAATTCCAAAATGAAACCGTATCATAAACCACTTCTCTAGTCGAGAAGGTATCATATGTTTACTTGACTTTTCCTTTATTCTTAACAAACAGAACAATGTGCACGCAACGAAGAAATCAGGAGCACAATATCAAATCAAATAGGAACCGAGGAATTCGATCCGATTCTAGTCAATTTCAGGGGGACACCATGTTGGGGATGGAGAGTGAGCATAGGGATGGGGGCGTGCTTGTAAGAAGGAGATAGCTGCACCGAGAAGTTTTGCAAAATCAAGGTCAAAGCAACTTTGGCTTCAAGGAAAGCAAAGTTTTGGCCAATGCAATTTCTAGGACCCCAACTGAAAGGGAAAAAACAAAGCTTATTCTGGGTTGCTTTGGAAACTCCCTCAGAGAATCTCTCCGGATTGAACTCTCTGGCATCATCCCCCCAAATCTCCGGATCATGGTGGATTAGGATAATGGGCACAAGAAGTAGAACTCCGGGAGGTATTTGTATATCTCCCAACTTGGTTGTCCTGTGAACTGTTCTCGCTGTCATATATCCAGGCGGATATAATCGAAGCACCTCGTTCAGTATCATGCTTACCTGCATATAAACCAATTTGTTGTTAGCCTTTTTTTGTCAATAAAGACATTGAGAATGCAATGATTAAATTATCTAAACCTTGCCTTGTGGACCTAATTCATCAAACTGAATACCATTCAAGTGATCAATATTTTAACTTTGAATGCAAAGAGAACGATCCGTATGTCTTTCCTCTGTCACTAGCAAAGAGACGAACAGCAACTAGATTTCAGGTTAGGTCTTTACAATTTCCTACAATTTTCGCTTTTCATTTTTTGTTTGTCCGTCCTTTTTTTATTTTTTTGCAGAAATCCATTTATTGATGCGAGTTTTGAAATTCAGGAATATATGGAGTTAAATTAAGATAAACAGCAGACAACAGTGCAACGGGAATCCTTACAATTTTCAGTCGGCTCAACCCATCAAAATGAGGTTTTTTGTTGCCGAAAACTTGCAGAACTTCTTCTCTTGCTCTGTCTTGCCAGCTTTTGTGCTTGCTCAACAAAATCAGAGTCCAAGTAAGCAAAATAGAGGTAGCCTGAGCCGCAAAGTTGAACGCTTTGCACTCTTGAATCACATCCTCTATGCTCATGCCCTTTTGATGCCCAGACTCTTGAATTTCTTTCCTGTTTGATTTTAGCAACAGTCCCAAGAGATCTTCGTCATCTACTCCTCCTTCCTTCACTGCCTTCTCTCTTTTGGTCACTACGTCTTCCAACAATCCTTTGACTTTACGGTCGATTTCTTTCATCCTCTTGTTTAGTTTGGTCGGCAAGAGGCTGCATTATTTTTATCCAAGTCGACTTCAAGGTGAAAACTTTAAACAACAATTTGGGTTTCTATTGCATATATGCTTCACTACATCAATACACTCAATCATTTTCCCCCGTTCTATTAAGTTTAGAAGTTCCAAAAATAGAAATCTCGATAACAATTCAATTGAAGATTTGCCTCACCAAACATTGTTTTGACATGAAAAATTTGTAGCGATCCCTGTATACTATTTTAAGATGGCAATCCAACCACTAACCATGATTTGCAAAATCATAAGAAAATTCTGGAAGGTTGCAACTGACTCCATGGATGTTCTCTCTTTTTTGTTATATGCATTTGCAACAGCTAAAAGATCTCGGAATAAGTTGTTGCTAAATCTCGACTTACTTCCACCCTGGGATGAAAGCCAACTGCTGAATTTTGTTAGCGAGCCCAATTTGTTCTTGTTGAAGGAGGACGATGCCCTTGACTTGGTCGTAGGTACCAGCGAAAGCAGCTCTACAGAGTACATCGCCCGTCAAATGCTGAAGGTGAGGCCACACATCCACATCACCAGCCAAATTTTGTTTCTCCCATCCCCTAATCATCTCCTCACAACTTTGACATGATGCTTCCGCTACAAGCTGTAATATTTCAACAATTAAAAAAGGCTAAATAAGTTAAATGTATGTATTTTTAAAACATTAAATTTCTGTGGACCACGGCCATAAAATGTGACGAAATTATTAATCATTTTAAGTTCCATTAGAAGTTGCACTTGGTCAGGAAATTATTGGCCCCAAGCAGTAATACCTTCAACTTTTCGTAATGAAAAGCCGGATTGATGATCTTTCTATGTTTGGCCCATTTCTCCCCCTCAATATCCAGGAGCCCCGATGCCAAGATATCTGCAATGCCCGCAGGATGTGGCTTCTCAAATTCATCAATCCGTGAAAATATTTCTTTCAACATGTCTGAGTCCATGATGTTCAGCACAGGCATTGGCCCTAACCAAGTAAAGCAAAGCTTACCTGCAATAACCAATATCTAGAGATATCATTTATTAAGGCGTCAAACGGCTACTGGATTCCATATTTCACCCATTTGTGTGTGTCAGGTGCTTAAACCAGCAAATGCATCGAAAGCACCTGACTTAGCAAATGCATCGAAAGCACCTGACTTCAAACCCATCTAGTAGATCGATTTGCATGAGAAAATGAGCAATATTGGTCGCCTTCTGATGGTCGCTGGCTACATAGCTGCCATTAATTTGTCATGTGACTTTGCCACTAAAAGCAACACGTTTAGTGTTGGAAAATCTGCCTTATAGCAGGATTTGCTGAAAAGGCACCAGAAATATATTTTCTTTAGCAGATTTTTAGCTAGAAATTACAGCCTAGTGTGAGTTGAGATCGTACTTTGTTTTGTACTAGGAAATTGAGTTTGTCCAATCAACAATGTTATACCATTGGCTGGAAAAATTCCTCTGCATCTCAACTTTGATAAAATGCATACCGTATTTCTTGATGGAGTGATGATAGAAAGGGAGAACACGAGGCACAATGTCGTTGGAGAAAGGAGCAATGGGTTGAGATTGAACTTGCTTGTTCATTCTGATGATGCCTCTCAGGTCTTGAAACAAAAGCCTGTAAGCAGTTCCATTTAGACCTTGTTAGGGGTGAGCAACGGTCTAGGGTCAACCCTGGACCGACCCTGGACCGGCCCAACCCTGCTGGTCTTGGTCTGGTTCTTAAGGGGATTGGGTCGGTCCTCGGTCCTGAAATTCCAGGACCAACACTGTGCGGGTTGGTCCTCGGTCCTAAGAGTTTTGGGTCGGTCCAACCCTGGACCAACCCTGTATATTATATTATATTATATATAATTCTTTTATATATTCAAACCTAAGTAAAATGTCTGTTATATTATATTATATTAAAATGTTCTATCAATAACACTAATAGTAATTTCAATTTAAAACTATTTAAAACTTTTGTTGAATATTAATTATGTGTCGTTTGTTTTGTTTTTAGGTGTTTAGAAGTTCAAGTGAATTAACAATATGTGAAGTTATATATTCATGATTTATATTAAGTATTTTGAACTTTTTATAGTTTAATTGTATTTTACTAATAAATTTCAGCTGCACTTTGCTTTTTAATTTGTGTCAAATGGTAGAAGTTTTTGAAGAGTAGAGTAGTATTGCAGTTGCTACGGTGATTTGCTAGTCAAGTGGTGTGAAGCTCATTTTTTGATTGAGTGGACTCTACATAATCAAATGCAGGAAAACGCTTTTGCATATAGTGTTATAAATATTAAAGATAGATGATTACAAGAACTTTCCATCTTGTCCCATATCTCGATGAGCGGTTAGCAAGTATGAAATTTCTATTGTGTCATATTAAATTTGCTAAATATGTATTGGTATTTATAATTTAGTTGCACAATGCCGCATTGTCAATTGATGTGTAATTTGAATTTGTAGGTTTGCTTTTTTAGGGAGTATAAAAAATAAGACAAAAAAATTATCGATCGGTCCCGAGTTGACCCTGGAACCGGACCGAACCCATTGGGTCGGTCCGGTCCTTGGTCCTAGGCTCAATAGGGTTGGTCCTCGGTCTTAAAAATTGAGGACCGACACTGTACGGGTTGGTCCTAGGGTTAGGGGGTGGCCCGGACCAACCCGGACCATGCTCACCCCTAGACCTTGTCGCCTCAGAAATCTTTCTAGCTTCTTCGGCTTCAACAAAAACAAACTCAGTATTTTCCATGCGCAAGTGCAGAAGGTGATCAGAACAAGGGAGAGAATAATTGAATAAGCCAAGGACGTCTCCATATTCTACGTTAAAAACGTATAACACGCTTGTCTTGTTTCTGTGAGAGGATTTAAATAGGAATCTTGGGGAGCAGAGTTATGGACAAAGGGATAAACCAATATTTTACAACAAATTATTCATTCTGAAAGGGTGATTGGGGCTTACTTCTCGCGAGAAAAAAAGGCAGTAACAGTCATGATGCTATCAGATGGTGAATGTTCAAAATTATCTCAGGATGTTTAGGTCTATTTAGGCTAGTTAGTCCATTACTCACTGTTTACTCGCTAATCTCAAATTGTTCCATCTTTTTTTTTTAAATAATTCATGTCTACGACCCTACCAACTTTTTCAAAGCATGCACATTACATTTCACTCTTCACAAAACCAAAAAGACCCTAATTATGCTTTCGGACACCGATTGAAGTGGGCTGAAACCGATATGGCCCATTTCCAAGCCCACTTTTGGGCCCACTTACGTTGTCGGCTATATGTGCCCAAAAATTGATTTTGGACACAACTGATTTATGCAAGTAATAGGATGTTTGCCTAGGAATGGTGTGGTTTGAGTGGCAGCCTAAACGTCTCTTTCCATCGTTTGCTTCCTGGAAGTTTCGTTGAGATTAGGGATCAACTCCCTACTACATTTTCTACTCTTCCTCATGACTGCTTTTTCAAAACGTTTATAATAAGATTCTTGCACCATGTATGGAATGTTTGGATTTAGAGATGCCAACGGATCATTGTTTGTGACTCACTTGTGTTGTTGCTTCAATGTAGTTTCTTGCAAACTTATGTTTTATGTGATTGAGTCAATTAACCTGTATAGTTTTTCCAATTAAGTCTATCTATCTCTATTTCCAACAAATTGAAGTCGACGACTTGTGGATTGATTGATGCCTAGCCAAAATCTTTATCGCTAAATGAAACATTGCCACTATGGAATCATGAGTCATTTACTAGGACTTATTTTCGGACCATGGTAACTGCAGTTCAATATAGAAAAGGTGAGTTGGCATCCCTTGTCTTATGCTTTACCACTGAGTTAGAACTATGAGAAATTGGCGTGCAATGTCGGACTTATGTCCCCCCGTCATTTAGGTTCTGGATCGTGGTCAGGAAGTTGAGCTTCTGCTCGACAAGACGGAGAATCTTCGATCTCAGGTAAGCAATCTATGATGTGTGATTTTCATCCTAGAGCTAATTATTTTATGTAAGAAGCAGGATCTGGTGTTTAGAAACTGAATGGTTGATGCATCAAGAGTGACGGTTTAGAGGCAACAATTGGATTGCAAACAGAAGTATATTACAGGTGTAGTCTTCTTCCGGTCTCCTGAACCGGCCAAGCTACTAGTGCAACCTACTTATTCGGGTCATTGGACAACTGTTGAATCAGAAGTACAAAAGTTTTGCCTATACGTGAACTGTCATTCTTCCCTATTCAAGTCTTGAATGCTCAATTGAGCAGATTACGTAACAAAACTGGGACAGCCTGAACTCGCATCTTCTTCTCGCTCTCGTGCAAATATTTCCTTTCGTCACATCATTCCAGCCTAGATGCTTTATCAAGGGCAATTGTCCTCTCATCTAGTTTAGCTTCTAAATAGTTCAGGGAGAACTGATGGATATGAACAAAGTTGGGTATTCTCAGTTCAATATCCTCTGTTCCTATTCCTTTTCTCATTCCTTTTGCGGCATCGTTGAAATATTGCCCTAAATCACTTGATAATGAGTTATATATGACAGCTTAAGCTTTAGGATTGGACTTCCTTACACATAATATCTTGCAATTCAGCGGATTTTTTTACTGCTGATCTACTTTTGATTCTGTGTTGCTAGATTTTGCATCAAATTATTCCTTTAAAGCACAAAACAGCATATGGGATGTATACTTACCAAGAACTTTCCCCACTATTATAAGGAATGTCATTTGAACTTTGTGAAGGTTTTAACTGCTATTGCTTTCCAATTGTCCGCTTTCCTCTGTCCAGTCTTCTCACATCAAATGTACGAAAGGAGTGCAAACTGCTGATTAATTTGGAGCTAGAACAAAGACCGCCCTCTTTCAGTATGACAGAGTTGAGGATCTCGGTGTCCTCCGATTGACATAGATTTTCTACTTTCAGGCGCAAAATTTCAGGCAGCAGGCGACCCGAATGAGAAGGAAGATGTGGCTGCAGAACATGAAAATGAAGCGGATAGTTCTCGGCATCGTCATCGCTCTGATTCTGATCATAGTCCTGTCCATCATTTGTGGTGGCTTCAGGTGTGGCGGTAAATAATGGAGCGACTGCAGAATTCTTTAAAACCTCCTTAAGTTTTGAGTTTTTCTTTCTATACACATAAGTCCTCATTGTTCCTGTAGTATAATGGAACAAATTGCTTGTATAGCTCTATATACTTGGAAGGGTTCTCTGATCCAGCTACGCAGCATTGTGATATCATCAGTACTGATAATTTTGAGATAGCTGAAGTATTATGCTTTCCATTCGAATTAAACCTGACATACTAAACCCTTTTGTTTCAGAAAATGGGAAAATCCATTGAAAGCCTCAAACTTTGAATAGGATGTGATAAATCCTAGATTCTTCAATATGTGCAATCAAGCCATAAACCTTTTAAAAGGGGATATTAAAACTTCATAGAGAAAACTTTCATAGCAAATTTGGAGCTTACCATGACATGGTAATCTGAGAATGTTAAAAATTAATTAGGGCATTCCTCTTGATTTTTCGTATTTCTCAAGATTGTACATATATCTCCCTTTGATTGTACATATCTTGATCGATATGTTATCTCCAATAGTCATGTAATAAAACTTATAAATAATCTCATGTATTCTTCGACAAGATTTTATTTTATCATTCATCCTCTCATCAATTTCCTCAGAGAAGTTGTTAATTTTTATTCATTGTCTCATCTTTTAAATCACAAAAACTTTGTATAGGAATTTAGCATTAGGAGCAAGAGTAAAAATGTCTAATCAGCAAATGTTTGACCAAATCGGATGTTATAATGATATATTAGCCAATTACCTTTAAAAAGGTACTTTTTAAGTCAAAAGGGATGTGAAAATAAGACCGCCCTTCCCGTAAAGATGTGTTGAAATCTTTTCTTTTTCAGTCACTAATTTCAATTAATATAAATTTGGTAATTAAAATACATTCGAGATCCAAACAGGCCTATAGATCCAGATGAATTGCAAAGAAGAATCTAACTCCTTAGCGTGCATTGACGGTGTCACTGATCTTTTGGTCAATGGGTGTCACGATTTGAATCATTGTTCTAGTTCAAAGGATCGTGCGGTTACTATCCCCGGGCCACAACTAGTATACTAGCCGACTCAAGCGCGCAACCCCGATAGTAAGGTGGCACGCACAGTTTGAAGAAGCTTTTGTAAGAAGGAAATAATGAAAACGGATCGCGAGAAAATGTTCTGCTAAGTTATATTAAGCAACGAAATAAGTCATGTACATCAAGTGACGCCTATGACCAGTATACTATCCATTGGTTCTTATGAAATTATACCATCAAATTGCTGAGTTGCTCAGTTGGATGATATGTGGGAATTAAATGATGTACCTGTTTGGGGTTTTACTATCGGTTTGTCATAAGTATATAAATTTGTGATTTCTCGTGATATTAATCCAATTTAACGAAAATTAATTGATGGTAAATTTGTCATATATATATTACTTTGGAGTTTTTGGTGATAAGAAAATTAATTTTGAGTAAATTTTTTTACATCTATACCAATTTATAGTATCTTCGTGATATTAACTACTTGATTTTATCCTATTCTTTCAGGTTGTATTGTTGCTACAACTAGACTTGTCTCGTACTTAAATCTTAGAAACACTAGGAACCAGCTAACACACAATCAACCCCACCCTCTTCCATAAGAACGACCTCCTACTACACTCCTTCACCTCTTGCGTTCTTTGATTTGGGCGGCTCACATCCATGCGCAGCGTAGTGGCATGGGTATCCGGGATCGGGAACTGGACCCTTTTGTAGGATCTGGAAAGCCAAAAGACCGCTCGGCCAGTAAGTAGCCCCTGCCGCTCCTCCTCCTCCTCCTCCTCCATCATCTTTGCCTTCGATGAGCATCCTTCGTGCATCGTTCGGCTGTAATCACATTCCCAGCAACAGAAGCAAAACCAGAGCGAATGCTGCTGCTGCTGATGAACTCAGCAGCTTCTTCATCTCTCCCTCTTTTTCTCCTCTCTCGTCTGGTAAAACTTGTGTGTAGTATAATGAGAGGTCTTGTGAGGACGTCCTCTATTTATATTGAAATCGCTGTGTCCTGTAGTACGAGTTAGGTGGGTCTTGAGACTAGAGATTCCTACTAGGACGTGTGGAACTGGTTTTGGAAAAAGAAGTGTTTCCTGTATTTTTTTGGTCAAAGAAGTGTTCCATTTCAAACATTTCGTACTGAACACCCCCGTCTTCATTACGCTGTGCTGACTCTAACGAGATTCCCAGCTTTTTGACCGGCACTAAGCAGCTTGGTCTTAAAAGCATTACATTTAGGCACGATTTACCTGCCGACATTTTGCCAGTCGAACTGTTGAGCATGTGAATGGTATTGTTGCAGTAACTAGCTTTCAGTTTAATCAATGGAAGAGATCTTTTAGGTGGATTCATCTTATGACCAAATTACTAATTTTTGTAGAAGGATATTAGAATTATCAAAAATTGTGTACAGCGATCACTTTAATACTCAAAGTTTTCGCCGATTCACTCAAGTGAAGAAAAACAATCACTTCACTTAAGTGCAGAAAAACAATCACTTAAAGTCCCTTCAGCGAGAAATTCTGACAAATAATTATGTGACTTTAATTAAATATTAATGTCTAGTTGGCTTTTTCATAAAAGAAAAGAAAAGAAAAGTCCACGTAAATAATGAGGTGGCCTTAATCACAAAACCAGGCCGCACTAGAGAAAATTTGTCTTTCCCTGTTGTTCTCTCTCGCTCTCTCTTTCTCTCTCATTCAAGCTCTCATGGTGATCAAACCTCCCTTTGCGGAGATGCTATGACCGCCGTATCTTGCAAATCTCATGATTTGTAACCTTCGTCTCTACGCAAAATTCGTCCTCCAGACCAAACGATACGACCGTGGTGAGGCCGAACAGGGTTCTGACTGGGCCGGATGGATAGGGACTCCTCTTCGTCCCTATACAACTTGGAGAAGATGAAAAGCGAGAGGATGGAGAATTAGGCACGGGCTTACAAGTTCCTTTGCGGGATTGGGATTGTCCCCCACGAGCCCAACGGGCTAGAGTTTTCGGTCATTGTGGAGGTCATGAAGGAGGAAATTGATTTTCTTCACAAATTGGGGCTGATGATCGAGGACATCAATGTTGAGAAATCAAGTGGATGTGCAAGTAAAATAATCACTTTATTTTATATAAGCAATATTGCAAACTCTTTACACACACTACTCTCATACACCTCTCACACCTCACATAAACACAATTTCTTGCACACACCCACTCACTCTTTCTCACTCTACACTTCACGGCACCTACTCCCACTCACTCACACACTCACGTACACACCCTACACTTTACGTACACACACACCTCACACTTCACACACTCCTCACAATTCACACACACACACAAGGGGCAAGAACCCCTATTTATAGGGTGTAAAAGTCGGTGGAAAAAAAACTGGAGAGGGGGAAGAGAAAATTCTGGAGAGAGGGAGAAGATTCTGGTGCGGCAGAGGGAGGAAGAGAAGTCTGGAAAAATCCAGAGAAGGAGAGAGAGAGGCGGTGCTCCTCTTTTTTCTGACACTCCCCCTCACCGACTACTCTCTCTTAGCATGGACATTGTGGTCATACCAAGTTGCCTTCGAAACTCTTCAAATTTTACAGCTCCTAGACCTTTGGTGAAGATATCTGCAACTTGATCATTTGTTTTGGCATACTCCATCTTTATCTCGTCTTGTAATACTTTTTCTCATAGGAAATGATAGTGCACTTCTACATGCTTGGTGCTCACATGGAAAACTGGATTCTCCGCTAAGCTTATGGCTGACAAATTATCACAGTATATCCGCGTAGGTTGATTTATTGGTTGATGGAGATCCTCCATTAGCTGTACCAACCATGTACTTTCTTGTGCTGCCATTGCTGCTGCTCTATACTCAGCTTCTGTCGTAGATAGTGACACAGTTGCCTGTCTTTTGCTACACCATAACACTACTGCTGATCCGAGGCTAAACATATATCCAGTAGTTGATCGTCGTGTGTCACGATCTCCAGCAAAGTCAGCATCGCAATGGCCCACAACTTCACATGATGCTTCTTTCCTATACAGAAGCCCAAAATCAAATGTACCCTTTACATACCTTAGTATGCGCCTGACTGCATCTAAGTGGGTCCTTCGCAGCTTCTCCATGAATCGGCTTGCTACTCCCACTGCAAAGGCAATATAAGGCCGTGTTATGGTTAGGTAAATAAGACTACCCACCAATTGCCTGTACATAGTTGAGTCTTCCAATTCTCGTCCTTCAATTGCACATAACTTTACATTTCCATCAATTGGAGTAGAAATAGGTTTGCAATCAAGCATCCCGAACTTGTCTAGGAGGTCTCGTGCATACTTCGCGACATAGGAATAATCCTTCATTGGTCTTCTCAATCTCAAGTCCCAGGAAATGTTTTAATTCTCCAAGCTCTTTCATCTGGAACCGCACTGAGAGGTTGGTTCTGATTTGGCATATCTCCTTTTCATTATCTCCAATGATGATTAGATCATCCACGTAGATTAATACTATCGCAAGCTTGCCATCTTCTACCTTTACAAACAAGCTCGAGTCAGCTGGGGCTACAAAGTAGCCACTTTGTACCAGAAATTCAGTAATCTTCCCATACCATGCTCTCGGGGCTTGTTTTAAGCCATAGAGGGCTTTCTTTAACTTACAAACATAATCTGGATGAAACTTACTTTTGAAACCATCTGGTTGCTCCATGTATATATCTCGATCTAGTTCTCCATGTAAAAAGGCATTCTTCACATCCATTTGCCATAATTTCCACGACTTGCTTGCTGCAAGTGCTAGTAAGACTCGAACTGTAGTAATCTTTGCCACTGGACTAAAGGTCTCATCATAATCTAAGCCATACTTTTGGGAGAATCCTCGAGCAACTAGTCGTGCTTTATATCTTTCTATCGACCCATCTGGTCGAGTTTTAAGTTTATAGACCCATTTGCAAGATATAGGACGTACCTCTTTAGGTCTCGGTACTAGGTCCCATGTTTCGTTCTTTCTTAGTGCTTGTATCTCTTCCTCCATGGCTTTCCTCCATTCCATGTCTTGCGAAGCTTCCTCATATGTGGACGGCTCAACTACTCTGACATCTTCGGTCAGCGCCGCATTTGCATATTTGGGATTTGGTCTTCTTTGTCTTGTTGATCTCCTTAGTTGAGATTCCTCCTCTTCGTGTTCTTCCATCTGACTTGGTCGAACTCTTCTCGTAGTTCTTGGATGTACACCCGTTCGCCATGGGCTCTTTGATTTTTCTGGTGACGTGCTCGACTTCTTTTCTTCCAATTACATTATCATTTCCTTCTTCAATTGGCTGGCCCTTATCAGTCTTGTCATTTTCTTCCATTCCTTCACGAATCTCTGCTTCAACTTGTTTTGAATTAGGTTGTGATGTCCACCAAGATGATAGTTCGTCGAACACCACATTTCTGGAAGTGTAACACCTCCCTGTTATAGGGTCACAACACTTCCATCCTTTTCTTTGATCATCGTAGCCCACGAATATGCAGCGAACTGCCTTCTTATCGAACTTGTTACGAAGATGGTCTGCACGAATGCATAACATACACACCCAAATATTCTAAAGTGACTTACCGTGGGCTTGCGATTCCACAACTTCTCATAAGGTGACATAAAGCCAAGCCTTGCTTGAGGTAGTTTGTTGATCACGTGCGCTGCCGTCTTCATACACTCAGCCCAAAACTTGGGTGGAACACTCTTCGCATGCAGCATACTCCTGCATGTCTCCGCCAAATGCCGATTCTTTCTTTCGGCAACTCCATTTTGTTGTGGCGTATTTGGGCAAGTAAATTGTCGACGTATCTTACATTCTTGAAGAAATTTTGTAAAGTTATCTGATGTGTATTCTCCCCCATTATCCGTGCGAAGGCATAGTATTTTCTTGCCTACTTCATATTCTACTTTTGCTTTAAACTCCTTAAATTTGTTTAATGCTTCGGATTTTTCTTTCATGAAGTCGACCCAGATGTACCTGGAGAAATCGTCAATGAATGTTATCATGTACTTTGATCCTCCGACGATTGATTGCTTCACCGGTCCAAATACATATGAGTGGACAAGCTCGAGAGGCATCTTAGCTCTGAATTTGGACTCTTCATATGGAAGCTAATGTGCCTTCCCATACCGGCATCCAGCACAAATGACATCTTCTTGTACTTCCAAGTGGGGAGACCTTTTAGCATACCTTTCTTCATCATCACCTTTAATTTATGGTAGCTCACGTGCCCAAGCCGTGCATGCCACAAATCAAGTGTTTCACTCTTTCGAGTTTTGTCCACGTATGCCGTCTCCGAGCTGACATCACGTAGATAGATTCTAATCGACGCCCCTCCATGATTGGTGTACCGGTTGATTTCAAATTGCGGTACACCCTAACGTCTGTAGGACCAAACACCACATAATTGCCTGAGTCTGTAAGTTGTGCCACGGACAGTAGATTCTTCTTCATTCCTGGCACATGGTACACATTTTTCAATTCGACTTGATGCGAGCTAAATCGAGGTGTCATCATTGTTTGGCCCACATGGGTAATCGGCAACCTTGAGTTGTCTGCGGTGACAACTACTCGTCCACCTTTGTACTCGCACATGTTTGATAGCTTGCCTTGATCTCCGGTCATGTGATTTGAGCACCCCGAGTCGACTATCCAATCTTCTTCATAATCAATCAATTTATCACTTACCGTGATGAGGGCCATTGCATCTTCTTGTTCCTCCATTGCAAAGGATGCTTGGAAATCCCACTCTTCTTCGCTATCATTTTCCTTGGATGCTGCGACATTTCCTTCAACTCTTTTGAACCGACAATCCCTGGCAAAGTGACCTACTTTGCCACACATGTAACACCGTCCATTACGCCTTCTATTCTTCTTTTCTTCATTTTCGTCCTTATCGCGGTCTCGACAAGCTCCCCCTGGCCGAGGTCGAGTTCCTTCTATTCGCTTTTGCCATTCTCCATGACTTTTCCACGGTTTGCCCTCTCTTGCACTTGCTCCATTTCTATTTTGGCCCTTGAACCCTCTTTTATTACTAAAGAGGGCATTTTCATCCTCCTTAATTGAGACCTTAGAAATTTGTTTATCTAAGGCTTCTTGGTTGGCCAATATATTCTCCAACTCTATTAGAGTTGGCTCATTTGCCCATCCACGAGTGGCCGTAACAATACCATTATATTCCGGCCTTAACCCGTGAATTATGATTCTTCTCATTCTTGTCTCGGAGATGGCATTCTCAGGATCTAATTTTGAAATTTCTTCGCAAATAGATTTAACTTTAGAAAAGTATTGACTCACCGTCATATTTTGTTGCGAGATTGAGAGGAACTCGTTTTCCAGGCATTGTAACTTGGCATCATTTGTCCTTGCAAACAGTGTCGCCAAGTTATCCCAGGCCTCCTTCGGGGTCGTCGCACTCTTTATGTGTTGCAGTAATTCATCTTCAACAGTCACGGCAAGCACATAAAGAGCCTTACCTGATTTTATATTCCATTTTCTTAATTAGCTATCATTCGTGGGTGGGGTGGTGTTGCTCCCGCCAACAATATCCCACAAATCTTGTCCTAGCAAGTAATATTGTATGCGGGTACTCCAATTATTATAATTTGAGTTGTTGAGCTTCTCGATTCCACTTACCGAACTCGAGAAATCCGCCATTGTGACTTGAGTATAATGCCCCGCACTATACCAAGTAAGCCTGGTCCCGGACCAACCGACTTCACAATCCCAGATTGTGCACTGGCAAAAAATCCGACGTCCTTCGCTTCTTCGCTCCTTGGCTCGACGATCCCTGACCGCCTTGCTCACTTACAATGGTCCCCGACCACTGTCTTCGCACGGCTTCCAACGACCTGCTCTAATACCACTTTGTTGAGAAATCAAGTGAATGTGCAAGTAAAATAATCACTTTATTTTATATAAGCAATATTGCAAACTCTTTACACACACCACTCTCATACACCTCTCACACCTCACATAAACACAATTTCTTGCACACACCCACTCACTCTTTCTCACTCTACACTTCACGGCACCTACTCCCACTCACTCACACACTCACGTACACACTCCACACTTTACGTACACACACCTCACACTTCACACACTCCTCACAATTCACACACACACACAAGGGGCAAGAACCCCTATTTATAGGGTGTAAAAGTCGGTGGAAAAAAAACTGGAGAGGGGGGAGAGAAAATTCTGGAGAGAGGGAGAAGAATCTGGTGCGGCAGAGGGAGGAAGAGAAGTCTGGAAAAATCCAGAGAAGGAGAGAGAGAGGCGGTGCTCCTCTTTTTTCTGACAATCAATAACTATCCTCTCCTCCTGCTTGCACCATAAAGAAGAACATGATTTCAGTGCTTGATTTTCTTCTAAGCCCTAAATTGTCATTCCGGGGAAAATGGCAATTGAGCTCAAACCACCTCTCTATGTGTTGACTCTGTTGCTCGCTCATGTTCATCCATCGCCTTGTTCAAGCTCCAGCCGTCTTCCTTAAAATCTATTCCTCTGTTAGTCACAATTCTGCTATTACCTGTTAACTGACATTAGTTTATTCATCTTTTTCTGGTAGAACCAGGAATTTGGTTTTAGTTGGTCCAGTTATCTTACTGTCTACCTTTTCATCTCAATCTCTTAATTATTTTTTTCTTTTTTCTCTTCTCAGGCATTTTGATTATAAGTGGACAATGGAATACCCATCGAGAGCTGGTTTGACGATTGATCGGATCAAGAGTTGCTCCGGTTACTGCAATTTTTGGAAAGCTTAGTTGGCGTCGAAGATGTCCAGCCTTTTATCGGATAGAAATACAATCTCCAGGAGAAAATAGCTGCCGCGCCTATCATCTAAACACAAGGAGGGCCGATCCTTTCGTCTGTTTTTTGATTTTGCTGTTGGAGCTTGCAGTCCATGGCCATCTTCCCTCAAATCTATTTCTGTGTTATTCTCGATTTCGTATACAAGTCTCATAAAAGAGAAGCAATATAAATGAATCTAGGTTCCTATTCTGATTTGACCAAATGATGAACACTTCAGCCAACTAATTTAAGCAACTCTCTCAAGTACACTTAACAACTTTATGGAGACATCTCAACAAACACCCTGCATGCATAGAGATGAAATCGAAATGGTTTTCCATCTAAAATAAGTATCAAGAACGATAATGTCATCACCAATCAACTTATAACTCAGATTTTCAATGATTTACACACAGGTTTCATGGACGGAAATTGATCTCACACTTCTCCAGGACAGGGCACAAAAGAGAGGAATGAAATTACCTTGTCGAGGATGGGTTCTGGGTTGCGCTTACTGATCAAGCTACACGAGTAGGATCTGACAAACGTCGCCAGTGAGAGTGAATGTTGGTAATGAAGCTTCCAAACGCAAACGAGTTGCTCTGAATCTTCGCGGTTGGAGAATAGGGGCAAAACAGAGCATTCTCTGTGTTCTTTCGTAATCGGTGTGGACAAAGAAGAAAGTTGATCAATAGTTTCCAAGATGATTCGCAAGTTTCGGTGATTGATCACTGCTTCACGAGCCATAGACCAGCTAGGCTTGCGGCCATGGACGAGACTAGAGCAACGTTGAAAGGGGTAAGCAACGATGGAGCCTATTGTGAGATCAGTGACAGAGCTAGGCTTGCGGCTGGATCTGGACGAGCAACGACGGAGCCGACCACAAGCGATGATGGAGTTATAGCGTGGGCCGACCGCAAGAGACATTGGAGCGGGTGGAGATGGTGGCCGGACAGGTGGTGCTATGTGATGAAGAAGGAAGAAGAGAAAAATGATTTTTTAAAAAAAAAAATTATTCCACCCCAGCAGAAACAAATATGTAAACAGTATAGTTTGGGTTGTCCAAAAAAAAAAAAAAAACAGTATAGTTTGGGACCATTAATACTAATTGGGCACACAGGCCAGCCACGTGGGTAGGAAAATTTGATAAACAAAATTGCCACATCAAATTTTGGGCAACCCATATATGGTTGGCATTTAAGTTATCAATTTAAAAAAAAAAAGAAAAAGAAAAACTTAACAATTAAGTGATCCTAAAGAACTTTTGGCATCAGCTTCTGGCACTTCAAATATCTTTCTATCAATGAATTTTATTGACGTTACTTATCAATTCCTAAGAGTAACAATTGATGACTTGTTAGCATATAAAAATGAAAGAAAGATTGAAAGATGAATTGACAAGTAACTTTGCATTAGAAATTTAATTTTCAGTCTGTCTATATTCTCTACATACTTACTTCAGTATTGATAGTGAAATTTCAGAAACAACCAATTCTTCAATTAGGTAGCAATTCTTAATATGTAATATTGAAAATTTTGATATAGTTAGTAACTTTTTGACCTGATCAATGAATTTCTATATAAAGAAGTGCCTTTGGATACTCTTATGTGGAAATTTAATCAACCCATAACTAATTAGTGGTGAATACAAAAGGTAAGTTTAATAGTGAGATTTAATTTAGACCCAAGTTGCAGTTGATGTGAGCTTGGGAGAATCCGCACTAGGCGTAGGTGTCATGGGTCGACAGTTCCTTGGCCGTGGAATAACCCATGCGGTGCCGAATGAGCAGAATTCATCAGGCCAGCCTCATTCATTAGTTGTTCCATAGAACAATATGGCAAATAACTTCTATATACGAGATCATACCATGCTTAGCTGGGCTTGGGCGTTTAGTCCATCGAATGAGATAGCATATCTCTTTAGGCTTAACAACTGGTTTCGGCTTGTTATGGCCTCTTAAAGGGAGCAACATCAACTCTCGACAAATTTGTACACTAGAGGCCAACTTCGCCTTCAAAGCTTCTAAATAATATAATCCTTCTATCCTAGAAATCTTAGCACCAATCGTCCTAATGCCACTCCCACAGACCAATTGTGTTCATCATCTCTACATCTTCACTCTTCACTCGATAACTCCAAGTATGACTCACAAGTGTCACGAGTACGGGAGGATTCATGGATTGTGACATTCTCTCCCACTCAATTCCTCAAGGCTCTTGTTGCAATCTGCTCTTCTCTTCCTTGAGAGTGCTAGTATGCACACCTAGAGGGGGTGAATAGGTGTATAAAATAAAAATTGACAAATATATACGGAATAAAATAAACTTCGAGTAAAATAAAGGAGTTAGGGAAGAGAATAATAATACAAGATTTATAGTGGTTCGGCTTAATCCAAGCCTACGTCCACTCTCTCACACTAACAGCCTTCTTGGCTGGATTCCACTATGTAATCAACAAGAGATTACAACTTTGAGTGCAAACACTTAGTAGATCACACTATCTCACTAAGTCACTCCTTTGGTATTTCTCTCACGATCACAAACGTTTAAGCTCTCTAAAGACAAGTGTATAATCAAAGGTCGCTCAGACTTTGGAATTATAAATTCTACGTTCCGTCTCTTACTTGCTCATTGGTCCATGATCTCCTTAAATACTCCTCCACTTCCAAAGTACCCATTGGACAGTATCCTGGAGAATCGTCTTCCAATATACCCATTGAACAGCTCTGTATCTAGAAGATTTGGTAGCCGTTGAGTGACAAAGGTAGAATCCCAAATTGATTCCGATCGCCCATATAAACGGAATCTTGGTTTTCATAAGTAAAGCTTCTTCGTATAGAAAATTCTTGTCTTCAAGATCCAATCATCAATCAATTAGATTGAATCAATCAAATCAATCTTGATGTGGAATCCAAACCAGATCACTAGCCGTTATATAATTGGGCTTGAGTTACGATCTGTCGAGTCTAGATATAAAGTCTGATAGCAATAGACTTTACAATCTGAGTCTAAGTGCGATAGACTTTGCAATTTGAATCTGAATATATTCTGCTTCTGAACAGATTTAGCTTTAAGGTCTGTACCCAGTTCAGCTTCAGCATAGAGTCTGTCTTCTGGTTCTTCATTCACGTTCAGTCCGGAATTTGTCAGAGTGAGCAGACTTCTGATCTAGAACAGACTTTGACACTAAAGTCTAGCGCCTTCAGACTTTGACACGAAGTCTGGAAATCTTCATAATATACTTTGGACATATGTTACGTTCAGTTTTCGGCCGTCTTCGACTTTGACAATATCCTTTACATGTTCTATCATCTGCATGGTCTATTATTTAACCATTAAACATGTTAGTAGCCTTTGATTTATTTTGTCATCTTCAAAACATCATAAGGGATTTCCCTAACATTCCTTGCATCCTTTAACCATTGATGCGCCACTTTTAGGATCACACATTGAATGATCATGCTCGCCCAACAAAATAGGTTTTGCTCCATTGGTAGCCTCTTTTGATCTTAGCTATTCGGACCTCTCTTTGGTCACTTGCGCTTCTCTGGCAAGTGTGGCTTTTCTCACCAATTGCATCTTTTGGCAGCACTTTTTTTGCTTACTAAGCATTTTGACCCCACCAAACCAAATGGAGGTTCTTTTCTTGTTGAAAATGTGATAGATCACAAACCACTTCTTTAGATTCACCGATTGATCCAAGAATGTTATCCCCATTCAACGAGGATTTAGTCCTTCTCCAACTCTGCCCACTTGGTGAGGAACCGAATCTTCCTAGTGTCCCCATTGTCATCCTAGAAGCTAGTTGAGACCTACGCTTTGTCCGAGCACTTTTTGCCCTAGCGATTCACTTTCCGCCCTCGTAGGACTAGGTAGACCGCTAATATTCTCCAATTTAACCCATATAAGAGCTAGGAGTTCGATTCTTCGACTCACCCACTTACTAGAGGGATTCTTGCTTTGATACCATTTGTCACAGGTCTAAAGGAGGATTAAACTTTTTATCTTAGAGGAGCTTGATCTGTCTCCTTAATTTTTTCGATTTCAACCATTTGATCCTCTAGATAATGATGAGAAACAAATTTGCTAGATTCCATCTATTATAGTTTCTTTTGGATTGTCTCAAGTAATTTATTTGTGACGAAAGTCGTTTGATCAACCTTCTAGTTAACATGATTAAGGCGAGCTTGTGTAGTTGGAAGTTTGATATCAATTGTCTCGAGAGCACTATTCTAGGCCAAATCATTTTTTGACCACCAATTCAAAACAGCCTCAGTAGCTATGACTTTCTTTTGTCTCCACGATCATCAACATCTGTAGGGTTCGAGACTTCAGGCATATATCAGAACTGATGTTTAGCACCTATAAATTCTTCTAATGTCGGAAATGGGGCACCAGAATTAGATCTTTCTAAAGGTGGAAAGTCTAATAGTTTGAACATATAGACAGATGGAAAGACATATGGTGGTTCTGGTTTTAGGAAACTTGATGGCTAAGGTGCTTTGGGTACTCCTAAAGGAAAAGAGTTTTTCTTAACCCATTTGTGAATGGGTTTGTAGAAAGATGAGACAACTGATTTTTTTATGAAGATTTCTTTTTGGATGGTGATTGAGGTGGCAAAAGATCACATGGTTCTAGGATTAGTAGAGGAGATTGTGATCAAGGTAGTCCATACGAAACCATGAAATGATATTTTCCTCCAGCTTCCCCAAGAGGTCTAATAGTGGGCTCGTCGTCAAGGTACTTCTGGTAAAGTTTGTCTTTTGACTATTTCTTTCTCCTAGACGGTCTATCATCTTCTTCATCATCTGGGGAATTTGTACAAAGGGAACATTGGCACTCAAGATTCCAAAAATAATGTCCTATCCAAGGATCTTTGTAATAATGAATGAGCCTTCTTGCTTGTCAAAGAACTCGATCATGGGTGTTGGATTTGGATGACTATTGTCAATTGGAAAATCAATTGCGCAAAGTTTGCATCATAAAAATAGTAAGGAAGATAGAAGAAGTGGCTTCTTCCTTTTCCTTACTAAATTTAATAACAATGGTGCCATCTCTTTTCTTGGTGAATTAGGACCTTGTGGATTGGATTGGCCTAGAGTTCTCGTGGATTTTTTTTTTTTTTTTCATAATTAGTTACCCAAGTGCTTGGAAGTAACTTAACTAGCTGATCTCAAGGAATTTTTCTAGGCACATGGATGCAAGAAGTCTGATCATTGTCCACCGAAATGAATAGGGCATATTCGGAACCAAGAAAGTTAAGATCAATAGCACGATTTTGAACTCGATAGACCATTTGATAATGTTAAGTAGTAATAGAATCCGAAGTCTATGGAGCTCTAATAATATGTAGTTAAACCATAAGGGCTAAGTGAAGTTGTGGAACTGAGAGAGCCATGTTAAAGTTTGGAAAAAGTGTAACGGACATTGCTTCTGCATTAAGATTAGTTTGGATTGTACCAAATACAAGTATGTTGGTAATCCAAAAAGCATGTCTAAAAGAGCTATTTGTATAACCTTACCATATAACCTTGCCTTTTAATCACGGGTAACCCATTCCTTCTATGAAAGGATAAAGCAAGTCTTATGGCACCAAAGGTGTGTACGACCTTGTTGTATGCTTTCTCATGGGAAGTTAGAAGGAATTTGAAGGGTAACAAAGTGTTCTTGCTGAGTAGTAGGGATAAGGTGTTGATCAAATTTGGAAGACTGGACATACTCCTTAACCTCTCAAGGAGTATGCTTGATAAGCAGTTTAATCGAACAGACAAGTGAAAAAGAGGAATGTCTAGCAAAAGTAGAATATGGATTAATAAGTGGAATATGACTCTATGAAATTTTACAATCTTCATTGAAATAAGAAACCTCATAAAGATAGTCAATTTTATAGACATTGGAAGTGAGAAGTTCTAAAGGAGGGCTAAAAGAAACTAGGGCATTTAGAGTGGTAGATGTGGAGATTTCAGAGGATTCTCTCATGGTATGGAAATTCTTACCTTCGCACTAAATAATCAACTCAAAACTAGAAATATGCTTAAGAATGTCATGGCTTTGATACCATAAAATTGGATTATGATCTTTGAGAACCATTCAACCCACCGAAGGAGTTGAAGATTTGCAAAGAGAGATGATCACAAAAAGACCCTTTCTAGAATTGACAAAAGATATTTGCTATTTCTCCCAATTTGCTTAATTACTCTCATCTTATTTATGAACATATCTCACATTTTTTCCTTTTTTTCACTACAGTCCCCTCAACTATATCTTGATTAGGGAGGGGAAAATTATTGTTCTACTTGCCATTATTTTGCTGGTATTTTGTTAACTTGTTGCTAGACTAGATTCCATTGCTTTGCAGAATAATCTAATAAACCAAGCTATTTTTCAATTGTCTCCCTACTTATGGTCCCTAGATATGCTTATGAATTCTCTTATATTAACTCCTAAATTTTGGCGACCCGTTTAATTATTCATTAATTGCATAAAAAATTATGGACTAATTTTTAACTCCTAGCAAAAAAAAGTTTTCACTAAAATGTGTCACGCATAAATATTAGGTACATTGGCATTAATAGTATAAATTATTCAAAAAAAATTAATTAAATTAATTTTTTAATCAAAAAATAGACTAGCGCCAGGCCAGATTAGGCCTACCCGACCCCCTTTTTTTCTTTATCTTTTCTTCTCTTCTTTCTTTTCCTAAGCTCGGCCCCCTTCTCTCCTTCTCTCCTTCTCTACATGTTTTGAATGCAAACACGATGACAAAGGGTAGGAGGATGACACAAGGACGATACAAGAGGAAGGACGAGCAAGGGGAATTTGGTGCTCATGGTGCTCGGTCAGGATGACCAGTGAGGGAAATTGGTGATGTCCTTGGAGAGAGGGAGAGGGACGAGTATGAAAACATAGGGAGTGAGAGCTTGAGGGGCTCTTCTTCTTCGGCTGCAAATAGAGAGAGGAGGGCGAGACCGAAGAGAGAGCTGGAGGAAAAGAAAAAACAGAGAGAGCTCGAGAGAAGGTGAGCCAAAGGGAGTGAGCCAAGAGGGAGAACTGCTTGAGAGAGGAGATCTAGGAGAAGGGGTTCATCTTTGGCCGGAACGACAGAGAGAAGCTCATCATATGTTCAAATCTCAATAGGAACCTAGATTCATTTACATTGCTTCTCTTTTATGAGACTTGTATATGAAATCGAGAATAACACAGAAATAGATTTGAGGGAAGATGGCCATGGACTGCAAGCTCCAACAGCAAAATAAAAAAACAGACGAAAGGATCGGCCCTCCTTGTGTTTAGATGATAGGCAGCGGCAGCTATTTTCTCCCGGAGATTGTATTTCTATCCGATAAAAGGCCGGACATCTTCGACACCAACTAAGCTTTCCAAAAATGGCAGTAACCGGAGCAACTCTTGATCCGATCGATCGTCAAACTAGCTCTTGATGGGTATTCCATTGTCCACTTATAATCAAAATGCCTGAGAAGAAAAAAAAGAAAGGAAAAAGAATTAAGAGATTGAGATGAAAAGGTAGACAGTAAAATAACTGGACCAACTAGACCAAATTCCTGGTTCTACGAGAAAAGATGAATAAACTAATGTCAGTTAACAGGTAATAGCAGAATTGTGACTAACAGAGGAATAGATTTTAAGGAAGTCGGCTGGAGCTTGAACAAGGCGATGGATGAACTTGGGCGAGAGAACATGAGCGAACAACGGAGTCGACACATAGAGAGGCGGTTTGAGCTCATTTGCCATTTTCCCCAAAATGACAATTTAGGGCATAGAAGAAAATCAAGCACTGGAATCATGTTCTTCTTTATGGTGCAAGCAGGAGAAGAGGATAGTTATTGATGTCCTCGATCATCAGCCCCAATTTGTGAAGAAAATCAATTTCCTCCTTCATGACCTCCACAATGACTGAAAGCTCTAGCCCGTTGAACTCGTGGGGACAATCCCAATCCCGCAAAGGAACTCGTAAGCCCATGCCTAATTCTCCATCCTCTCGCTTTTCATCTTCTCCAAGTTGTATAGGGACGAAGAGGAGTCCCTATCCATCCGGCCCAGTCGCACCCTGTTCGGCCTTACCATGGTCGCATTGTTCAGCCTGGAGGATGAATTTCACTTCGAGATGAAATCAGATTTTACCCCCATTTTCTTTATTAATCAAAAAGCCCCACGAAAATCATCAAGGCAGTGGAGTCACCCACAATCGGTCTTTCATCTCAGTCGAACTGACCTATTTCTGATTTCAAATTGATTTTATATTGTGTCGTGATGATCTCTAAATAAGAGCAAGGTCAAAAAGTCAATTCTTTGTCGAATCCTCAGGTCTATTTACCTTAAAGTCCTTAATAACTCACCCAGCTAGTCTACTTATCTCGTGAGTAGCCAAGTCAAAAAAAAAAAAACTGTGGTCTCGTCAATGAAATGCCCAATTTATCTCATCAAAGTCAGAGTCTAAAAATCTGGACGTCACAGTGACCATATCCAGTTATTCACCGTTTTAGTACCCCGGTCATTCACGACGTTACGTCGGGCACTTTTGAAGCCATCCCATGGCGTGTACTTACTGTTGTGAAGCACATCTTGCAATGTAAATTCTATAGAGTTTGAGCTTCATGAATTTCTTCATCAATCTCACGTATGATGACGTTTGCTTAAAGATTTAAGGGTTAATGCTCCAAAAAAACCCTAAACTGATACATGCGTGACAAATTTACCCTAAACTATTTTTTTTTTTAACCATGAAAAACCCTAAACTTGGTATACTTGTAACAAATTTATTCCAATTGACCATAAAAAGTCCCAAATTGATATACTTATGACAAATTTATTCCAAATTAATTTATTCAACTACCAAAAACCACAAATTGATACATATATGACAAATATACCCTCCTTTAAATTGGATTAATACCGTAAAAAAATCACAAAAATTATATAATTGTGACAAATTAAGAGTAAAATCCCAAATTGATATATCAACCAACTGTCACATGTCATTCAACTTAATAATCTAGTAGTAAAATTTAACGGAAACTAACAAAGGGTAAATTTATCAAAAGTGTATCACTATGTGGTAAATTTGTTAAATGTGTATCAATTTGGGGGTTTTTGGTGGTCAAAAAATTAGTTTGGTGTAAATTTGTCACATGTGTATTAGTTTAGGTTTTTTAGGGTATTAAGCCAAGATTTAATTTTTGTTTTGATTCTATTGAACAATATTATTTGTTTATTATTTTATTTTCACTCAAGGACTCCAAGAGAAAAAATATCTCCACTTGAGGAAACCTTGGAACATGAGTTTTCGCATTTCGTCAAATAACTTTAGTAGTTTGTCTCAATATTTTTCATGCTAAGCTAGCTTCACATTCTATATGAAATCAATAATCCCTCCTATATGTGGTAATATCTTAGAGTTGCATTGGACTTGACGGTTGATGTGGTCAATGATATGGAAAGTGCTAGGCATAAGCAATCGGTCTACCCAATTGGTGTGCAAATGAGATTTTTCCATCATGTGGTCATTTTGTATAATCAAGTCACTAAACTTTGATTTCATTTGCCCGATACACTAATGGTATTTTCTTTTCCCTTTTGCACTCAATGTATCATGAAGACTTTTCGAACAATTTTTTCTACATAATAGCGTAAGCGAAAGAAGGCCCGGCAGATTCTCAGTCACCAAGAAAAAAAAGAAGGCATACTCTGGTGGCATTAGTGATGGCTCCAACAACAAGGGGCACCATGAAACGGAGCTGCTCAACGCTTGCACCTAAGGTGAGAAGAAAGTTTTAGTCGTTTCCACCAATCTCCCCCACAAGAAACAAAGACTTCTTGAAATATGGATCACAATCTGCTCAAAATAAAGAATTAAAACAAAAATTAAATGGATAAAAGATGGGTTGGTAATCATATAAAAGATCGTTGTGATAAGATATATTTAAATATTAATCACCCCGTGAAAATATTTTTTTCCTTGTTTTTTTTTTTTTAATGATCCAAGAGCACGGACAAAAAGCCACATCTATAAGAAGGTTTGTAAAACACCCTGCAAGGAAGAAGGTTTGTAAAACACCCTGCAAGGGCCATGAACTGATTGAGTTCATGCCTTTGGCCTGAACAAGTAGTCCTGATCAGAGCAATTTGAATGTAGTTAATAGGATCTAAATAGACGATCTTTGGTTGCTTAGCTGGAAATCTGTAATGTTCCAACTAATCATGCCAACTGTAAAGTCACCCTATGAAAGATTTAGGAGCTACATATGCATGATATCAACCAAATCACCTAGATGAATAATCATACCTTGTTTAGATAAGATCGATGGTACAAAATGGAAGTACACACAAACTATCACTATAAAATATCAGTCCTCAATCGGAGCATACAAAAATGAGTTTATGTTTTAACTAGTTGGGTAGTACAAAGAGATGATTTGAGTCCCTTGAACCAGCTGAGCTGGACGTTTAAGGTATGATTCGTCCATAACAACGATCCAAGGTCTTGTGCATAAAAGAATGTCGGATCAAGTGCCGTGGCGCCGGCAACTGCAAAATTCACTCCACTACGAACATGATGTGGCTTCCGCAGCATTTTCATATGCGTATTGCATGCACACCATTTAAACATCTCAACTGATAGTTAAAGATTTCAACTGCACGCAGAGCATGATACGAACACCGCAGGTATAAATAGTTTTTCCTTGAGCATTGTTTTCTACTGCTAGAGATCCCAATATGTATACCAAAATTAGTGGCCTTTTGCATCAAATCCCTGTTCTTTTCCCTAAAAGCAGATTCATTTACAAAAGCAGATGAAGAGTCTGAGAGGACTACATACCTATGAAATCGATCATGGGACGTCCATCTGAAAAACGACCGATGGGATGCCCAGAGAAGGTTTTGCCATAAGGAAGCTTAGCCACAACCAGAAATGCGACCGCCCTGGTACTAAGGAAGTTCCTGGTGTCGCTTGCAGAGTCGCTGAAATTGAGAATCGACTCGTACCTACGCGGGAGGGCCACGTTGGTCTTCAAATACAGACAACAATGCAGAAGTATCGAGATTATTATATTATATTTCACGGGAATCTTGAGTATTTTCGAGAGAAGAAGTCTTGGAGATGCTAAGAGAGTTGGTAGACAATTTATGTGCTCTCTTGCTAATATCAATTTTGTGAAAAGATGGGGTTTGGAGGTGAGGTTGAATTGCTGAAGGCGGTGTAATCAGGAGTCACTGTGCCCTTTGCTTATCCATTGGAGTGTCAGATGGAAGCTCGACATATAAACATGGTGACATGAGAATGTCGTCTTGTGGTTGTCTGGGTCTTCCTAGGCGACTCATGTTGTTGATTTTTGATGATCATACAATGATGGCTTGATGTCCCAAAACGACCACCCGTTGAAAACGTGTTAAATGATTAAGAGCCTCATCTGTATTTTTCCATATCACTACCAAACTGAACGCAACAATATTTGAGTTAGCTCTTTCTACGAAAACGATGAAGTCTCAGACATTCTCTTACTTTCCAAACTATTTTGTATAGAGGAGGCGATTTAGACTATTTTTGTTGGTTTCTAATCCAGTTAGGATGTATCATTACATGAGTCAAAATAAATGGCTAAAACGATATGATGTGAAATAACAGGTCAGATAGAAGAGATTAATAGGACATTCTAAGGCATCAAGCAATTCGAAATGAATATAATCCACACGAGCTAATGGCAATTATTGTTAGCTGCTGAAATAATTGATAATATTGAAGTACACTATGCAAAATGTCACATGGTGTTGAACAGATCGATCTAACTATGACTTGTTTTCTTGCGTATTATGCATCGATAATCAAATGCAAAATTATTCTTTTTCTGGCTATGGTCCAAACTGGTTTTGGTTATTGGCTCCCACTTGGACATTAATTATATATCTCGGCCTCATTTTTATTGTAATTCTAATCCAAAACGAGTTTAGAGACAGATGTATAAAGTGAGTATTCAATGCCGTATCAACTCTCCCATGTACGTCTCTTATCCCTAACGCCAATATGTGCACCTAAACAAATTAGTATCATCAGAGATATATGGTTAATTAAATACTTTGAAAACATTTTGATTAATATGTGCTATCCAAAATCATTCATATTAATATGTCAACCCTTCAAAAACATAAATTCAATAAGTAAATTCATCTCTTGATTTGAGAGGATCGGATCATAAAACCAATTGTTGAGAAAAGTCGGATAGTTAATTAGTTGTGTGGCTCGCAATATCAACAATAATTTGCAAGATTTGATTCCATTGGTATTCATGACTCATCACATGAATGATAATCCAACAAGAAAAGTTTACAGGATGGAAATCTGAAACAAGAACACATAGGTAGAACAACAAGATGTCAATCCACCGAACACAGTGACTCTTTATGACTCGGTGACCATGAGCATACATTCATCTTTGACATTAGAATCGATGCTTTATGCATCATCCCCTTCGGACTTCTAGGCAACGAGACGTGGAGAAGTGAAGGGACCGTCGAGTAAGCCCTTGGCCATGTGCCGATACGCCGCCTCGGTCAAGTGAACTCCGTCCCAAAGTATGGAGGCTGATGGATCTTTACACACGCTTGACGTGGAACCACACATCATCCTGACGTTGAAATTAAATGGTCCACCAACTCCACAGCAAGCTACATGTGTTGATTTAGAGAAACCTGAAAACGAGAGGACATCGATCTCACCACTTAACCTTATAAGTTCATAAAGACGCCGCAAGTAGGATAAATCTTCAATCTATATACATAGTTGAAGGTTCTATATGCCTATTCACCATTGATCATGAAAGTAAGAAGAAAGTAAACTCAACATACCGTGTTGGTGATTCAAAGAGACGCATGATATCTCCATAATAATCCGCATAGATAATCCTTGCATGGCTATATTTTTGTCTCAAAACCTGCAACTCTCGTTGGAGATAATTGTTGTGATACTTGGCGAATTCATTATAACGATTGAGACAACCAGTTGCCGTATTAGTCGTCGTTCTTGAGAAAGGGTGGAGCTGTCGTTATGTACGATGTCAAGCAACCAATTGGCAGATTCCCTGGCACTACTAACTCCACTGCCCCATGTTCGATGAGCATCTAAAACAATCACATGCCATGAAAAGCTTATTGGAGTGCTATGAAAAGGTTAACCACGCAAGATCTTATTGGACAAATAGTATTGTGCTTTGTTCCTTGCGAGAAAAAGAAAAGGGCCATACGCTGGTGGCATTGGCGATGGCTCCAACAACATTTGGCACAATGGGACGGAGCTGCTCAAAGGTTGCACCTAGGGCGAAAGCAAGATTGTAGTCATTTCCACCAATTTCCCCCACTAGAAATAAAGACTTGTTGAAATATGTATTGCAATCTACAAAAGAAAAGAACGAAAATAAAAATCAAATCATCAAATGACTCAAGTAATCGATTTAAAAATCCTAATAATGATATATTCCAATATTGAAGTCACTCAACGAAAGACTTCTTTTATTTTTCTTTGATATTGCAAGAGCATGAAAATAGAAACCCGTATATCTAGAGACCTATGAAATGCTCTTCAATCCCCATAAATTAATAGACTAGGCCTAAGCAAGTGTGCCTCAGTTTCTAAGTTGCAAGTTTAAACATCTCAATCTATTGCACCAAACCTGTAGTGGTCATCCTATGAAAGATTTATGAGCTACAAAGACGTGATATCTACCAAATCACCTCAATAAATATCTTCAGTGAATACAATCGATCACAGAAAAGAGTAATTGCTATACATGTTAGTTCTCAATCGGAGCCTACAAAATAGGGTTTATATTATTTACCTTGCTGGGTTGTGCAAAGAGAAGATTTAAGTTTCTTGAACCAGTCAAGCTGAACATTTAAGGAATGATTCGTCATTGTCATCGCTGGAATGCCTCGAGCTGCAAAGAATGTCGGATCAAGCGCTGTGGCACCAGCAACTGCAAAGTTAACTCCGCTACGAGCATCAACTGAGCCGTTGACTATCTCAAGATATGGCTTCAAATAGGGTAACCCAACTGCTTCCGCTGCATTTTCATATATGTAACGCATATACACCAGTTAAACATCTAAAATTAACACCCCCATTGATGATAAAGACTGCTAAAGATTGTCATTAACTCCGCTTTAAATAAGAAGTTCTTTTTCCTGTCGTTTCGAAATAAAAATATGTACTGTCGTCAGTGAAATATCAACACCAAACGTAGAAAAATAGCCCTGTCTTTGACCTTGGATATATACTACTGTAGATCCAAATATTCTCAGCAAAAGCTGCAGCCTTCTGATTTAAATGCATGTTCTCTTCCCTAACACGAGCATGCATTTACAAAAAGCAAAAAAGAGTTAGAAGAACATACCAATGAAATCAATTGTAAGACGTCCATCTGAAAAACGACCAGTCGGATGCCCAAAGAAGGTCTTGCCATAAGGAGACATCGGCAGGATTGCATGATCCCCCGCAGATCGGAGGTAGTTCCCAGTGTCGCTTAGAGAGTCACCAAAGTTGAAAATCGACTCATACTTATGCAGGATCGTCGAGTTGGCCTTCAAAGCAAGGCAACATTGCAGAAGGATCAAGATTATTCCTGTATATTTCATGGCAACTCTTGAGTATTTTTGATAGATAAAGTCTTGATGATGCTAAGAGAGTTGGGCAACAATTTTATATCCTCTCTTTGCTAATTTTCAGTTGGTGAAATTTGGGGTCTTCAAGGTGAGCTTAAATAGCTGAAATTGGTTCAATCGTTCATTAAATTCTTTGCTTATAATAGAAAGGGTGAGATGAACGGGTAACCGACAGTAAGGGGGCATGAGAACGTCGTTTTTTTGTCATCGAGTCGTTTTGTCGTTACCTCTTACTCATCATTCCTATTGGGCCGACTAAGGTTGTTGATTTTAGAACTTCTTTTCAGTCCCCATTCGACTGGTGGGACGGCGTACGGAGCGACGTGGAAGATAGATCTAGTTATTTCTAAGGTCGTGGAGAATGTCTTTTTCCTCGTTTTGAACCTCCAATAATTTTCCAGAAACTATTTGTTGAAACCTCCGAAAACATAGGGGACCGTTAGCAGGTGCCGCAACTTGCGGGCTTCAAGGACTTAGCAATGCCACGTCGAAGACTTCTCTCATATTTAGTCAAGATTTATGAGAAAAGTCGATAATAATTTTCCTTTTCGTAAATTTAACTTTGTAAAAGATTAGCAAAATGATTAATCATATTCGAAATTTAATGAACATTTCTAATGACACTGACAATTTTCTTTTTAGTAAGAGATTATATTTTTCTGCCTTCGTTTTCCTGTGTGCGTTATTTAATTTCCTCCGAATTATTTATTTTCGCAAATTATTTTCTCAGCTGCATAATTCCTGTACCCCATTATGAGGAATCTTCCAAAGATGAGCCCAAGTTGGAACCCATGAGGTTTATATTATGCAGTCGAATCCATATTGACGCAATAACCTAAATCAGAATAAAGAGTCAATTTTCTATATCTAGTAAACCTCCACCCATATTGCTACGTCGTAAAACCTGCCTTCATTCATAGTCTCTTCCACCAAATCGTGAGGTGATGATATTTTTTCCTAAAAATCTGTAATTATGCGTGAAATTTTCCATAATTCGATCACATTCATAAATCGGTGGCCACTAATTGACCACAAGTGGTTATTCTACTTGTTAGGAAAATTCGTGAAAAGAGTCCAAAACTTATTGCAATTTTGTCAATTTAGTTATAAACCTTCTAATTTTACCAATTAAGTACTAAACATGTTCACGTTTTGTCAATTGAGTCTTTCCAATCAATTTGGCCAAAAGTCGTTGACATAGACACCGGCAGTTTTACGTGACATAATCGGCATTGACATGAAAAAAAATTAAAAATTAATTATTTTCTTTTCTTTTTCCTTTATTTCTTTCCTTCTCTTTTCCCTCTTTTCTTTTTAGGCCAACCTCACCATGGCCCCACGGCTAGTGAGGGCTTTGCTACCTCGTTTGTGGCTAGTGAGGCTGGCCTTGCTCAAACCATCACATCCACGAGGGAGGCCCCTTACCTAAATCAAATCAAGGCCATGGTGAGGCTAGCCTCGCTTGTGGCCCACAAGGGCATAGCAAGCTAGCCACTATAAAAAAAAAAAAAAATCAATAAATAAATCAATAAAAAAAATTAAAATATTATTAAAAAATGTTCATGTCAAAGCTAGCCATGCCATGAAAGATGGCCGACATCTATGTTGGCAATTTCTTGCCAAATAGACTCAAATAGCAAAATGTGAAAAGTTTTGGAACTAAATTGGCAAATGTAAAATAGGTTTAGAACTTTTTGGACAATTTCCCCCCTTCCCCCCACCCTAGGGCTCTGTCTCTCTTTATCTCTCTATGGATCAATGCCATCGAGAAGATCCTTCAGGTCTATCAAAGGTTCAATTTTGTGAGAAATTTGAGTATTTTGAAATTCCAGTGAATAGATTCTATTAACATCGAAATTAGGATTTGAATGCATAGGTTTCAAAAACTATGAGGACTTGATCACTAGCACAAAATATTTGACTTTCTAATGTAATTTTTCTTTTTAGATTCACTTGAATAACTTTATTTGTTGGTATTTCTGGTTTGTGAGATAAGATGAAGAAATTCAAAAAAAAAAAAAAATGTTGTCAACTAGTGGCTCCAATAAGAGTAAGTTCTTGTTGATTCCCACTTTGGTTGGAATAACCATTCAAAAAGTCCAAAATCAATTGCACTTTAGTCAATTCATTTTTAAATATTTCAATTATATTAATTGATTCATAAACATTTTCACATTTTGTCAATTGAGTCAATCCGGCCAATTACGTATGGAAATTGCTAAGATGGATGTTGATCGATTTACATGACATAGCAAGTGCTGATATGGACATTTTTTGAATAATTTTTTGATAATTTTTTGGGTTTTTATTTTTTATTTTCCTTTCTTTTTTTTACTATTTTTTTTTTTAACAAAGGACCAATGACCCTCACTCAGCATTAAGCAATGGCATCGAGGCCCTTGACAAAAATAGGCAAGGGACCACCTCGCCTCGCCTAGGCTAGCCTTGCTAGTGGCCAACCATCACATGAGACTAGCCATCGGCAAAAAACAAAGAAAAAACAAAATAAGGAAAAAAGGAAAAAAAATCAAAAATTAAAAAGTTGTCCACATTAGCATCAATATACCATATAGGATAACTAACACTAACTAGATTGCATGTTAGCTTTTTTCCAATCAAAATCAATTGATGGATTTCATTGGCAAAGATGAAAAGGTGTGGGACACAATTGGTATAACTAAAAAGTTTAGAGCTGAATTAGTTAAAGTACAATAAATTTGAAAAAAAATTTCGATAATTTTCTCCTCTTTTTTACAATTGTGTTGTTCTACCTCTGAATCCCTCAAAAATCAAGATAAGCTTTTTCTTAATGCTACCGATATGGAATGGTGAATGATCACTGACCTTATCCATGAAACCTCTTCTTTTGCCACTTCATGTATATGGAACTCATGGTCGTGTGAATTGCAAAACGTTGAAAATTCCATTCAATAAATGAAATGACATGCCTTTTTCCATCAGTCATATTATATGTAGCTCCATCAATGTTGACACTTGCTGAGCTGTAGTAGATACCTGGTCCCTCCCTTACCTTGGTCGATATACATTGCAAACCGGAAGCATATAAATTATCCCCAGTGGGATGACATAGTAGGATTAAATTTCCTATATATACAAGGTGAACTATTAAGTCAAATTCAACTTAAGCCAATGTAAAAATAAGGTCTACAATCAAGAGTGGGGTTCTACAAACTACGTCTATGCACAGCACAAGTCGGAGAACTTACCTTGGCCTCGTTCCCACCCTGCAATTTAAGGTTAAACACATACATTCAAACAATTCACGACATACGATCAAGACGATCAATCGACTTAGTCGATTACATCAATCGGACCATCTCTAGGTCATTTCCACTCGTACCATAATTTCTCGGTGGTGTACTCATTCACCAAATCACATGTGTTTCTCGGGCGTCTCCTCCATTCATTCATCCCTATGTTAGGACTGGCCACTCTGTTCTACTTGAATTTGTACCCTTCAGCCTCCTTATTTTCCATATTTTTTCAAACCCTTATACAATTTCAAGATGAGATTAAAAGCAAGGAAGCAAAAAACTTCAATTTAATTGTCAAAAATGGATTCCTAATAAAAATGGATACTTGAATTATCGAGTAACATTAAAATATAAATACAAAAACGTGCCCAAGAATACTTGTAACTATTGATACCTAAATTTTAACGACTTATTTAATCATTTATTAATCGCATAAAAAATTAGAGATTAAATTTTAAACCCTAGCAAAAATAATTTCCATTAAATTGCATGACATATTGACATTAGGAGTATTTGCATTGGTAGTAATAGAGCCTTTTTCATTAAAAGAGAAAAAAAGAAAATTAATTAACATAACCATTACTTAAAAAAAAGAGAGGAGAAAAACGAGAATGGGCTAGGGCCAAGCTGGCCCAGCCTTCTTTCCTGTATTCTTTCTTCTCCTCTTCTTCTCCTTGCTCCTTGCTTGGCTCTCTTCTCTTCTGGGCCCAACCAGCATGCCTATTCTTCTTCCTCCCCTTATGCCACTCGCGCCTTCCGCAAAAAGGAGAGCAACAGAGGTACAAAGACAAGGGAGTAGTAGGTTGCAACGTGATCCCGGGTCGAGGATCAGGCCGGCCACTACAGGCTGGCGTTGGCAAAAGCCATGTGCACTTATCGCTTGCTAAGCTTAAAAGGAAGAAAGCAAAAGGTTTTCGGGGGTCTTCGGCAAGAGAGAGGGGGAGGGGTCCGGCCGCTTGGGAGATCTTTGAGCAAGTGAGAGGAAGAGAACTAGAGAGTGAGGGAGCTCGAGAAGGTGGTCGACCATCGTTGGAGTCGGTTCATCGGCCACCTTTGTTGGCCGTTGTTAAGGGCCCATGAGGGCCTACAAGCCCTCACTAGATTAGGCGAGAATCGGCCTCGCTTGGGGCTTTCAAGGGTTCATGACCCTCGCTAGCCGCAAGCGAGGGCCAACTTCACCAATGACTATGAGGGCAGCCTGCCCCAAGGTGAAGGTAGCTCATCCAGACAAGAACGTCCCTTGCTGGCCACTAAGGAGGTCAACCTCACCCAAATCTAGTGAGGTGACCCTTGCGAGGGCTAGCCTTGTTCGCGGCAGCCTCCTTAGGGAAGGGATTACCTCACCAACATTGACGAGGGTGACTCTCTCTTAGCCCTTTTTGGCATTGCCAACGGGCGGTCAGCCACCAATGAATAAGAAAGAAAAGCCAAAAAAAAAAAAAAAACAGTGAATTTTTTTTTTTAAAAAAGATAAATGAATAAAATGCCATTGATCAATCAAAAAGTCAAGCCATTTTTTGAAGTAGACATAGTAAGGTGCTTTTTTGAAATAAGATCCACTTCAAGCTTTCATTTGAGAAAATAATAACACTTCAAGTCTTTATTTGAAACAAGGTCTACTTCAAACCTTTATTTGAAATAAGTCTACTTTAGAATTTTCCTCTAGTTCTATATATATGGTGTGTTTACTGAAAATTGGGTTTTTGCTGCAATTTTTGTCACAATATACCTTTAATTTCGAATAACTATTTGACAATAGAAAAATTCCTCAATCGATAAGAAATTTTAAATACCAAATATCCTCCTTTTCCATTTTTTCATAAATTAACTGGGAGTGTATGGAGGTATCCTTGATAATTTCAAGTTTTAAGATTAATTAAATCATTGAGTCTGCATCATGTCATTCATCTTCCAACAAGTACTTCCTATTGGAAGTTCCACTTTTGTTTCTTGCAACTTAAATTCTTTAAAAATATATTTTTCTCAATATTCTGAGGCCTATTATTGGAAAATTTGCCTAATTTCATTTTCAATCATCAATATATCATCAACAAATATCATGATAAATGAATTTCCTCTCCTTGAAGTAAATAGGGAATAAAAAAAAAAAGATCAACAGTTGTTAACATCCAAGAAATTAAAGGGGAGGAAGATGAAGGACAAGAAGAAGAAGATCCGTTAGATTTTTCAGTTCTTGCATTTCGAGCATTCGGTCACTCTCTGCTTCTTCTCTCTCTCTCTAACCCTCGAGCCGAGCTACACCGTCCTATCGTGGCCTCCAACCGCCACCGCCGCCAGGCCACGTCGACGTTCGGCAGCAGCGCCACCCCTCTCTCCGCCTCATCCAAAACACCCTCCCCGAAACCCTTAGGTCCCTCACTTCGGTTCTCCAGGATTGCTCGAAGATGGACGAGGACCAGGAGACGGAGAGGTTCAGGATGGACAACTATTACGACGACTGGCAGCAGATCAACGGGGAATTCTACTACTGCCGGCGGAGGGAGAAGCTTGCCCAAACCAAGGACGACGTGCTCTACGGTGTCTTCGCGTTGGGGGACTCCGATTCAGACTACGACGACTCCTCCAAGAGGAAGCGGAGGAAGAACAGGGACCTCCTAGGTAAGGTCGATCTATCGAAGCCCGTGAATTTCGTGTCCACCAGCATGGTCATGCTGAACAGAGAGATTGAGGAGAACTCGAAGATAGAGAATGAGGATGAAGAATCCGCTGTCGTGGATGAGGATAGGCCGGGCTTGGGGGTCTTGAGAAGAACCAACAAGAGATTGTGACATTCATTGAAGCAAAGTTGCGTCCTAGGGATATGGGTGTGGGTTTCAACGACTTACGAGGAAACTCTTGTAAAGGCACCTGTTGCCCCGTTAGGGCCAGAGGAAAAGAAGCCATCACCTGACGTACTCGGTAAGGAGAAGCTTTGGTCTAAGCAAGCAAAGAAGGCGACGCTGAAAAACAAAGCGAAATATATTAAAGTAGAAGAGCTGTTGGCGAAGAAGCAGGAACAGGGCGTTGAAGTTGTGCAGAAGGTACTCGACGTGTGTGGACCTCAGTTTAGGGTATTAGCAAACTTGGAGAATCTGAACGCGGAAGAGAAGGCAAGGGAGAGCGATGTTTCTATGCCTGAGCTCTAGCACGACATAAGGTCGATTGGCTGAGTTGGATATTCAGAAGATCGATAGGGACCTGAGGAATGGGAAGGAGAAGTTGCAAGCTGAGGCAGAACACCAGAAGAAACAACCGAATGACGTGAAGGAGATCATGACATTAGACTCGCTAGCCAAGTCTTTTGGTGACATGCAAAGGAGGTTTCCTGATGATTATAAGCTTTGTAACTTATCCTGCATTGCTTGCTCATTTGCACTCCCTCTGTTTATCAGAGTATTTCAGGGATGGGATCCTCTTCGGAATCCCTCACGTGGGTTGGAAGTTGTTTCACGGTGGAAATCTCTATTGCAAGGACAGGAATGTCTATATATATGGGATTTGAGATTCCCTTATACCCAGTTGGTTTCAGAAGTTGTCTTGCCTGCTGTGTGAATATCAGGCGTTGACACTTGGGAGGCAAGAAATCCGGAGCCAATGCTTCGATTTCTTGAAGATTTTGTGATCGGTCTTCTCGCATGTGGCCGCAAGTTCAAGTTTGTCAGTTTCTTCTCAAGTGAAGGGCATTTGGAATTCATTTATTTATTTTCATATTAACTGAATGTTGATATGCATGACAAAAGCAAGTATGCTGGCATCTTTGCGTCGCTGTGGCATGACTCTTCCGCGGTCTCTCTCTCTCTCTACAAACACAGCAGCCGAGCCTCCGGCAGTGGCTTTTCGTCTTAGAATCGGCAACATCCCGGCGCTCTTGAACTCGAGCTTGCTCTCCCTGCTGGATAAAGCCCGCTTATTCTCTCTTTTTACCTCATCCAAAGTGCAATCAACGGCAATGGAAATTTGGAAGATGGCGAGAGGATGGGAGAAAATAAAAGCAAAACGGAAATCAAACAGACGAAATTTGGAATAAATCGAAGACAATTCTAGAGTTCAATCGGAGACGGAACGTCGCGGTATTTGTTGACTGTTGATTGAGGAAACTCCGTGGTCAAATTCCGTTGCCACGGCAGCGAGGCGAGCAGCATCTTCAAACCGGTAGCGACGTTTTTTGTGCTTCGATCGGTGCTGGAAGCAACAATCGTCAGAGAGCTCAGTATCGATGAATCGTTGGTGGGTACTCCGTTCGCGGTTGGATTCTCTCTCTCCAGATTTTCTCCGACCAGATGTTCTTTTTGCATCTTTTCTCTCTCTCGCTCCGGATTCTCCTTATTCATCTCCGCCAATTCAGATCTATCTCGCTTCAGATTCCCACAGTGAACGACACCATCAGATACCACATTTGAGTCGTGGCCACACTAATTCCACTCTGATTCTTGTCGTCACTTTCCTGTCCTTGTGGCCGGGCCATCTCAAGCTCATGCTGCCATCACCGCCAAACCATCATCAAGGGTGTTTCATCCAAGTCAAAATTTTGATTCACTCCAAAATATGTTCTGTCGATTCTTGCTTCTTTCTGTTCACTCCCACTTCATCACCATCTTTCGAATTCCTTTGTTTTGCCCATGCCTCGCACAAAGGGAATGCGGGGTGGTGTTCACTGCTTAAAAGAGCTTTATCTGATTGCCAAGGCTAAGGTTGGATGGATCATCATCATCTGGACAGGATCCGCCGATTCGAAGGATGAGATTCTTCGGGTTCACTCCCGGCACTCCTGCCGGTCCGACATCGTTTCATCAACCAACCGCAACAGAGGGCAATCTGAGTCATCAAAATCATCCGAGAAGATACGCCAAGAATGAAGATTGGCAGTGGTGAGCACGAAGAGAAAACAACGAAGAATAATAAGGCGCGAAGCGGTGGATGGAGATGATTCGGATTTTGCGTGGGGATTGTGGGGAAAACATGAAATTGAAAATGAAAAAAGTAATCCTGATTCATTTGGGAATTTTTTTTTAACCCAATAACAAATTTCAAACAAAATTACTTCAATTTAAATCGCTAGAAAATGCCCATTGCAATGAATATTGACCAGTTGGCAAGTTCAAATTCTTATTTGATATTGAAACCCTAATTTAACCCAAACTCAAGTCTTGGCACAAAATTATCACATAAGCTCAAAAACAAACGCTTCACACTCTTATTTACAAGGAAATCCACTCTAAACTAGTTTTTTTTTATTTACTTAAAAAAGATGATCTTATTTTAGATTTTTATTTGAAATTTTTCTTAAATTATGTAATGGCTGTTTTAGCAAGAAATACTGACTCATGCAGTCCTCAAACATGAAAATGGAAAGGCTGGGGATTATGATGGTGGTATAAAAATGGAGGAGCTGGACTTCAAAGATTTGCATAAACACTTGTTGGGTGATGGTTATTGATCTTTCGTTATTTCAATTTTGATGGCTCGGCATGAGAGGCAGGACATGAAGCAATGGAGGAGTCTCTAAGGAGTATGACTGAGAAGAGGAAATTGGAATTTTCTTTAATTTTGTTCTATTATAAATTTCAAACAAACTTCCCTCATTTAAATGGTGAGAATCTCGATCGCATCACGATAAAGATTTGGTCCATGAAGGAACTCGAATCCGTATTTGATAATTTCTTTTCATTAAAGGTCTTTGTTTGATATTAATTGGATCATTTAATGTTTTTATTTAAAATGAAATCTATTTTGCATTTTTTTATAAATAAATTACTTGATTTCAGCTCTCTATTTGGAATTTTTCTTAAATTGTGTAATGGCTATTTTTAGCAGCGGAAAATGCTGGCATGGTGATCCTGCCCTTGTGCAAGGGCGCTCTCTGCTATCCTTGGAAATATAAAATGGATGAGGGGGGTTCTGATGGTGGGCCCCATCATTATTGTCTATCCACATGAGCTGAAAATCTCCGTACATTTCTTTTTCTTGATTTTAAATTGACACAATTTTGAAAGGTTTATGACTAAATATAAAACTAGGTCAAAGTTGAAGACTTGGATAAGATACTCTTGCTGTTATTTTTTAAATGTATTTAAAGTACGAGGCAGCTAATGGCTTAATGAAAGACATTTGCTAGAATAAATGCAACGCACTAACTTTCCTGAACTATAGCCTTTGTACATGGAAAGGCAAAAAATCCTCGGTACAAAGTAAGGTCAAACAATTTACCAACTTTGAAAACTCTTGCTGCACTTGCCAAGAGTATATAATTGCTCGACTGGTCTTGATTTGATTGAGATCAATTTGTGGAACTGCTTTGCTGTTGAGAGATTCTTTCTCCAATGAGAGTGGGCTTTATGTAGCAGGCGTAAATGCAGATCCAGATCTAGCGCGAGGAAGAAGTCGTTGCGAAAAGAGAGGCGCATGGCTTTAATATACCAAGTTTACTACATTATACAAACGTAAACTCACCTTCGTGAGCAGTGACATTACTTTTATTTTCCCTAAGTCTCCTATCCTGTCCTCCAATGCGCACATTATGTTGACTTCAAAGATCCAAGTAGCGCGAGGAAGAAGTCGTTTAAACGCGAGAGAGGCATATGGCTTTAATATACAAAGTTTTACTATATTATATAAGCATAAACTCATTCACGCATAGTGACATTATTTTTATTTTCCCTAAGTCTCCCATTCTGTCCTCCAATGCGCACATTATGTTGACTTCAAAGATCCAAGTCTAGCGCGAGGAAGAATTCGTTTAAACGCAAAGAGCGGCACATGGCTTTAACATACAAAGTTTTACTATATTATACAAACATAAACTCACCCACCTGAGCAATGACATTTTTTTTTTTATATTTTCCCTAAGTCTCCCATCCTGTCCTCCAATGCGCATATTATGTTGACTTGAAAGATCTCAAGATCCATTTTTGGAAAATACATCTCCAAATTGTCATAAAAGAGGCACATGGCCTTTCTATTAGGGGTGAGCATAATTCCAAGATGGAACCAGAAACCTATAACCTAAAACTTAAAACCAGCCTTTAGTTTTTCTTGTTCTATGTTTTCGAGCAATTCTACGATATTCCGTGGCATCCAAGGATATGTACATAATCTGAAATCACTATTCTAAATTTCCAATTTTTGTGACATCCATGACTGGGACTAGGACATTTATTCCGTTATATTTCATAATCTTCGTATGTCCATATATGAGCTGTGATTGAAGGATTATAGCAAATGGTGATCATTAGAGGTAATGATTTACTGCAATCATTCAATTAAAAGTATAGATGGAATCTCTGTGGACTTTGAAATTGACACTGAAACCTGTGATAATGTAGGTTTCAGATTTCAAAAATTAAAGAACTTGTTTCAACTAGTAGGTTTCATGTTCTATGTGAAACCTGAATGGAATCGGGAACAGGTTACCCCTACTTAGTATATAAAGTGCTGCTATATTATACATACATAAAGTCACCCACATGTGCCGCAACATTATTTTAATTTTCCCAAAGATGCCCCTACGGTCTTCTAAGGCGCAGATGCGGTACATGATTTTGATTACATTGACTCCGGAGACCCCAAGACTGTTTCTTTTTAAAAAATGTGTCTCCAAATCGAGATCGAAGTCTAGACCGAGAAGGGAAGGAAGTGATTGGAACATTATAATTGCCAGAAAGAAAGGCACATGGCCTTGCTATATAAGGTGTCACGACATAATACACACATAAACTCACCGAACTTGTGCAGGGACATTATTTTAATTTTTCCTAAGATGCCCCTCCTAGCATACAATGCGCACAAGGCTGTGCATAACTTTTATTATGGTTAAATTTGAGGGCTTCTTGCGTGGGCGTACATCTAGATCGAAATCTAGCGGGAGGAAGAAGTCATTTCCACGTTACAACTGTGAGAAAGAAGGGCACGTGGCTTTAGTAAATGATATAGTCACGCTTGACATGGACATGTAAGCGAGTTTCTGTGTGTATAATATATAGTCACGCTTCATCATCGAATCAACATTGATCGCTAGAGCGAGGAAGAAGTGATTTGGCTTTATTAATTGTCAGAAAGAAAGGCACGGGGCTATAACTGTATAAGCTATTACGCCATGATACCCACATAAATTCTCACAACCCGTGCAAGAGACATTATTTTGATTTTCCTGAAGATGCCCCTTGGTCTCACCAGAATTTCTCCCGCGACGAAATACTTTTCACCAAAACTGTTCTTTGTCTTTTTATTTGAAGGAACGGGTTCTTTGCCAACTACAAAAAGAAGAAATCCAAACGAAAAAATCAACGGCTTTACTTCGAACCAAAATATATGAACACAAACTGTGCCAGAATTTAGTGAACGACAGGATTTGAAAGGTACGAGGTACAACTATTACAAATGAACTGAACATACACATATCTTGCTAGAATTTAATTGACAACAAAGCCAGAGTACACCAGGATAAAAAGCACACTAGAATTTAATTGACGACGTGAGTCTGGAAGATAAAAGTAGAATGCAGAAAGGTAAAGATGCTTAAAGCTACTTGGCAAGAACACTTTGTTACCCTTCAAATTCCTTCTGACTTCCCACGACAATGGATACAACAAGGTTATACGCACCTTCACTTTGGTGCATTAGACTTGCTTTATCCTTTCATGGAAGGAAGGAGTTACTCATAGTCACTTAATGGCTCTTTTAGACACCCGCCTTTTGGATTACTAGCATGCTTGTATTGGTACAATCCAAACTACTCTTAATGTAGGATCAGTGTTCGTTACATTGTTTCCAAACTTTAACATGGCTCTCTCGGATCCATGGCTTCTTTCAGCCCTTAAGGTTCAACTACAGATTATTGGAGCTACACAAGCTCCATATTCTATTGCCATTATCATGCATTATCAAATAGTTTATCGATTTCAAAATCATGCTATTGACTAGAACCTTCCTAGTTCTGAAGATGCCTTGTTCATTTCCGTGGACAATAATCAGATTTCCTACATCCATGTTGTGACATCTTGAATTTTTCAGTTCTGCTTTCAATTAAATTAATTGGGCCTCTCATCGACGTGTCTATAATGCTATTCTCAGAGCTGATCACTCTTGAGATAACTAGTTTATTTGGGGAAGTCACGAAGGGATTTTAATGCAATAGACTTGGGAATTCGACTAGAAATCGATTACTCGACCGTGCTCATCTGCAGAAATCATTATGGCATAGTTAAAAGTCAGCTAGAGATCAGAGATAGGTCAGTTCGACTGAGATATGTAGTTAAACGTGGGTGATTTCACCAAATTGAAAAATTCTCGTCAATCAGCTCTAGACTGATTTTTTTTTTGTTGTTTTGGTACCTTGTGTTCGTGTTTGAATCATTGAGATTTTCACAACCACCAAGAATCACCAATGTGTTGAAAATGTTCATTGTGACTCGAAGAAAATTAACCACGGGTCATTTACACTAAAAATTTCTAAAAGCTACTTAGTAGCTTAGGTCACACTAAAATCACGCCAAATTGAAATTAACCGCAAATTTGAATCCGATTTTAGAAATTGAAAGTTTTGTCATGTCACGAGTCATTTTAGGAAGGTCAACTCAGTCTTCGAAGATTTTTCTGCAAATTGAGATTTTAGCGGAAAAAGTTGAGATATGGTCGTTTTTTACTGCAAAATGTAAAGGACCGTTTTTTATTGCGGAATTGGGATGCAAGTGGGATATATTGGTGAGGAAAAATACTAATTTTATCAATGACTTGATGATGAAATTTTTAGGAGACGAAATGAGTTGATTTGAAGAGAGATTGATTGAAAATTAAACCCAAAGCTTTCAAAATTCATATGCCCCCATGGACACAACTTTTGGACCACTTCAAAGGCTTCTAGAAGGGATTTTGCGTTGGAAAATGGGCAGAGGAACCCAACTGTGCAATGGTGGGACACACCAAGGGGACAAGGTGATGAGAAGGAGACATGGTGGCCCCCTCCTTAACCAAATCGGTTCCCCTTTTTCTTCCTCCCCTCTTCTACCCATCGACTAGCCTCTATTGAAGACCAAAGAGCTTCAAAACAAACCAGAAAAACGAGCTACAGCCTCATCTCACCGTTGCAACCGCTCGTCGAAGCCGGAGCCATCGTTGCATCGCCGCCACTGTTCGCGTCCTCGATTGCACATTGCTGTGCATCCCCAACCATTGTCTCTACTCCAGCTGCATTCCCGAGCCGCCCCCGTGGTCGTCGGAGCTCAGCTCGTCATTGCTCAGCCACTGCTTACCGCCAGAGTCGCCGTTGAGTACCGCTGCTAGCTCCGCTGCTATTGTCTCGCCGTTCAGCCACCAAACCAACCCTTTTCGGCCAAGATCAGAAGCCGAAGGTAGTGGGTATTCCAGCTGCTGTTTCGCCCATTTTGGTGGCTTTCTCGACCTTGTTTAGCGGTCCCACTTTGGAGTTTGTCGCTCCTCGTTGTGTCCTCATGGTTTTGATTTGAGCTGATCACTTAACAAGTGAGCTTAATTCACTAATCCTTGCTTAGTAAGTTAATGACACTTAAGGGTTGATTAGTTTAAACTAAGTATAAATTAGGTAAATAGTTAGAATAGCTTAGCAATTTAATTAATTGTTATTATATGTTAGGTGGTTGAATAGTGTAATTAGAGCCTAGATAAGCTTTAGTATTTATCTAGAGTGGTTTAGAAATTTTTTGAACCCGTCTCGGCTTTTAATTAGGCTTTATGGGCCTAAGTGTGCGTTTTTAGTATTTAATAATTAATTTTCGTAATTATTTAATTATTTATTTATTTTCCGATAATTAGACCGGGATAGCCAGTAACCAGAATTTTATACTAATTGCAGTGGTGTGATTTGTTTATTTAATTGACTGTTATTTTGTGTTGACTGAGTGTGATTTGTGATTTTGGGGAATTATCCCAAAATTAATTAATATCGGTAATTAATTAGAAAATCACCGGGTGTCGGTTTACAACGCCAAAAATGAATTTGTGGACTATTGAAATTAGTGAGATTTTCAAGTGAAAAAATATTATATTTTGGCTAAGGCTAACCGTATATCCACACACGAGTATTTTTAGTGGGTATGATAAAAATGGTTGTTTATGGCGAGCATATTTAGTATACTATATCAGTATATTTGATAGCTTATGGCGAGCATATTTAATATACTATATTAGTATATCTGGCATCTTTTAATGAGCATATTTAGTATACTATATCAGTATATCTAGCAGTTTCTGGTGAGCTATACTATCTATTATCAGCTTAAAGTGATCAGTCTTGATTATAATCAGACTTTATAAATAGTATCAATTGAGATGACTAGGGAAGAGTCTTGATGACATGGAATTGACTGAATCAATTGATTGATATTTTGATATGATTAGATGAATTGATTGGTTGAAGTGATTGAATGGTTATTTAAAATTTTATCGACTTACAGGAAGGAACCGAGGCTAAGCTAAATCCTCTAACTCGTGTTTGTGCTTAGGTAGCCCTCAGGGCATATTTTCTTTCTAGTCGGGTCTTAGGGGGTTGAACTTGCTGAAACATCGTCTCACCCCATCGTGGGATAATATTTTCAAGTCCTTAGATGGTGACTCCTCCTGAACATTTTGGACAGCCAAAGAAAGTCACATAACAGACATCTTACATTCCATTGTATGGGAGCCCTAGGAGCTAGACCTATGAGCTGGTAAGGTCCATAGTCTAGGTAGACTCGTGTCTACCCAAAAAAGTACCCCACCAATATAGATCATGGTACTACCAAGCTCAGGAGTCCTATACTGGAATCCGAGATACTTCTATATGTGCAGAAGGCTTCTTTAGGAAAAGGCACAGCAGATCCTCTCGGAGGTTTGGTGGTAGACACGGTAGACCCGGATCTTGAAGATCCCGAAAGTCCGATGTATTCGGCTGTAAGCTCAAATGATAGTGAAGATGTGGAGCAAGAGGAAGATTAGTGGTTGTTTGTAAACCCCCCTTCAACTTGTTATGATATGTATATATAAGTGTGTTGTTTTCTAGGGATTACTTGATTGCTTCCGCATGTGCAATAAAATGAATGGGTCGACGATACGTCTTGGGACATTGTTATTTAATTGATCGCAGAGGGATAGGCATGCGCTCGGAGAATCGGGGCATGACACGTGTGCTTAGACAGATTCCTCGAGATCAACCTGTTAAGTTACTATCAAACATTTGGGCAACTAACTATGAAAAAATCCATCATAACTCTAGGCCAATTCAGTTCACAAAGTCGCAGTCTACCCAGAAAAAAGATGGCATGATTGTCATTAAATTTAGTAAGTAAAAAGAAGAAACCACTTCTTCAATCTTTCCTACTATTTTTATGATGCAACCTTGTGCAGTTGATTTTCCAACTGACGACGGTCATCCACATCCAAAACGCATGATTGAGTCATTTGACTAGTCGGGAAGGCTCATTCATTATTACAAAGATCCCTAAACAAGACAGTTTTTGGGATCTTGAGTGCCAGTGTTCCATTTGTACAAACCCTCCAGATGAAGAAGAAGATGATAAACGACGTGGAGAAAGAAACGGTTAAAAGACAAACTTTACCAGAGGAATCTTGTTGGAGACCCTACTGTCATACCTCTTAGCGAAGATGGACAAAAATATCAATTCATGATTTTGAACGGACCACCTCCATCACAATCTGTTATAATAATCCTAGAACCATGTGAGCAGTCACCACCTGAAAAGAGACCTTCACAACAAAAATTAGTCGTCTCACCTTTCTACAAACCCATTCACAAATGGGTTAAGAACAACTCGTTTCCTTTAGAAATACGAAAAGCACCTCAGCCGTCATGTTTCCCAAAACCAAAACCACTATCTGTCCTTCCATCTGTTTGTATGTTCAAACCATTAGACTTTTCACCTTTGGAAAGATCTAATTCTAGTGTGACATCCTGAAATTTAACCCCGTTTCGATAAAGTGAAATGTGCATATCGTCGGCGCGCCTATGGTCCTTTTTCTCTGAGCTGATCACTCACGAGTTAGCTAACTTATTGGGTGAAGCCGTTAAGGGATATAACCGCGGTAAAATCCCTAAAAGCTACCTAATTGGTTGGATTGGACTAAAATCGCGTCCGGTCGATTTTAATCATGAAATTTAATTCGGTTTTGGGAATTAAATATTTGGGCGTGTCACAATTCAATTTTAGGATTCTGTCTCATCGCTCGTCAATTTATTGACGAGTCCGAAATTTCAATAAAGAAATTATCGGAAAAAGAAAATTGAAGACCAAAATAAAATAGAAAGGAAAAGGAAATTAGCAAAGGAAAAGTTGCATAAAGGAATTATGTAATTTCCTTTTTCTTTTCCTCTCTCTCTCCCCCTTTCTTTTTCTCTCTCTTTTCTCTCTCTTTCCCTCTCTCTTTTCTTTTCTTTCTTTTCTTTCTTTTTCTCTCTTTTCTTTCTCTCTCCTCTCTCCTCTCCCCTTCCCCCCAGCCGTGCGAATTCTCCCCCCTTCCGGGCCTTCCCCACCGCTCATTCCCTCTCTCTCTCTCTTTCTCTCTCTCTTCTCTCTCCTCTCTTTCTTTCTTCCTCTCGCACGCCGACCAAACCCCCCGCTTCTTCTTTCTTCTTCTCCTTCTTTCTTCACGCCGACCAAACTGTAACCAGCCCGCGCCTCGCCCGCCGTCACGCCACGCTACGCGCGCCGGGATCGACGCGCCACGCCCGTGCGCTTCGCCCGCTTCGCGCCTGCCGCTCGTCCGCGCACGCCTCAGGCGTCCTTTTCTCTGCGCGCGATCCAGCCCACGCCTCTTTCTTCTCGTTTCCAAAGACCGACCAGCTCCTTCTCTCGGCCGCTCCGGCCACCGCGCCCCGCGACCACCCCCGAGACCTCGCCCTCCTAGCCACGGAGCAGCCCCGATTCGGCCTGAACAGCAAACCCACGAAGTGGGTTTCAGCCACTTTAGGCCCGCTTTGGGCCGTTTCCCGGCCCCGAACCCGAGCCGTGATTTGGGAAGAATCGTTTTCGTTGGCCGCCGGATTGATCCGATTTGCGCGCGATTTGGTGAGTAATCTCACTAATCCAGGATTAGTGGCTAATTTATGCTTAAGGTTGGTTTAGATTTAATTAATCATGTTTAGGTTGTTAGATTAGATTAAATTAGCAATTATTAGTTAATTGTGATGTGATTTAGATAAATTGATTGCGTTAATTAGCAAGTAGACGTGGTCTACTAATTATTGGAAGTGTCTCGAATTTTCCGACCCTTAGTGGGCTTCAATTTGGTGATTCGGGCCTAAGTGGAATTTTTGGCATTTAAATATTAATTTTCGGAATTAAATGAAATAATTATTTATTTTCCGAAAATTCAAGGGAGATGGTCCGAACCGGAAAATTATGTTGATGACCGTGGTGAAGTCTGTTTATTTAATCGGGCTTTAATTTGAGCTAAATTGAATTTTAATGTTAATTGTTTAATTTTCGAAATTTATTATTTAATTATTTATTTTCGGAAATTAAGGTTGAGATGGCCAGTGACCTAAAATTATGCTGAGGATCGTGGTGCAGCCCGCTTATTTAAATTGGCTTTATTTTGAGCTAAATGGAATTTTTAATAATTATTAATTAATTTTCGAAATTAATTAATTATTTATTTATTTTTCGGAAATTAAGAAATTGATGGCCGACGACCAAATTTCGTGCTGATCATCGTGGCGCAGTCCAATTATTTAATTGAGCTTTATTTTGTGCCGAATTGAATTATTTGTGAAATTGGGAATTATTCTTTAATGGAATAATCTTTGATTAATAATTGGAAAATAACCGGGTGTCGGTTGACAGCACCAAAAGTGTTTTGGTGGGCGCTAATAATGATGAGATTTGTGGAATCGAAATCATTATATTTTGGCTAAGGCCAATTGTGTGCTAATGCACGATATTTTATCAATGATGATAAAATATGAAAGGAAATGCTGTGTGAAGAAATACTGTGTGATGTGGCTCGGCGATTATTATATCGCTTTGGCATGTAGGATGCCTTAGAGAATGCACGTAAATTGTTGGATAGTTGATCCTGCCTGTGTGGCGATAGTTGATCATGCCTGTATGGCAATAATTGATCATGCCTGTGTGGCGATAGATGATCATGCCTGTGTGGCGATAGTTGATGATGCCTGTGTGGCGATAGATGATCATGCCTGTGTGGCGATAGTTGATCATGCAAGTGTGGAGTAGATTGTGTCTGCGTGGCTGTATTTCGTGTATCGAGTATCGTGCCCATGTGGCTGAAGGAAAGTGGAATGCCTATGAGTATGCACATAAAGTGTTTATTGTACATCACCTTGGCGAATAGACGCCCGAGAGCATTACCGTAGCTCGTGGATCGAGTGTACTATTGGGGATTATATGGTGTGGAGTGAGATGACCTAGAAATGGTCCAATTGATATGTAATCGACGATGTCGATTGATCATTGTTTTGATTTGATGTTGTGAATTGATTGATCGAATGGAAATGACCGTGAGTGGTCTTGTTGGCTTGTAATTGAGTAGGTTGATTTGATCGATGCTTCGATCGGTGATATGATTACTTGAGTGCCTATTGTGAATTGTACTGACTTGCAGGTGGGATCTGAGGCCAAGGTAAGTCCTCTGCCCTGTGCGTGTTTAGGCAGCCTTTAGTATAATAGTTTACTAATCGGGCTTAGTGGGGTAGAACTCGCTGAGACGTAGTCTCATCCCAGTTTGGGGAAAACATTTCAGGATCCCGACGAGGAGCTAAGGAGGAGGAATTTGTGAATGAGACTCGCAAGTGAAATTGAGGAAGAGAATAATCTGAGTGAAGAGGAATCAGAGGAGGATCAGGATGATCTCGAGTAGGACTTAGAGGAGGATTGAAATCCCATCTCTTTGTGAACCATTTTGTATATGTGTAGATAGACTGAGACTCTGAAGTTGTGAATAGTTTGTGAAGTGCTCTGTCTAATGCCATGTATAAAGGTTTGGTTGTAAATTTCAATATGAAAAATACGGCCTTACTTTTCTATCCCATCGTTTTATTGTCTGGGGATTTTAACTGCTTCCCGCATGTGCTTAAAATTGAAAGGGTCGGCGATACATTGTCCCGGGATATCGCATTATAAAATCGACCAAGTGAGATGGATGTGTGCGTGCCTCGAGGATTGGGGCGTGACATCTAGTGCCCCATTTCCAGCATTAGAAGAATTTATAGATGCTCAATATCGGTCCCGACACCTGCCTAAAGTCTCGAATCCTACAAATCTTGAAGATCATGGGAGACAAAAGAAAGTCGAAACTGTTAAGGCTGCTCTGAATTGGTAGTCAAAAAATCCTTTGGCCCAAAATATTGCTCTCAAGACAATTGATACCAAACTTTCAATTGTCCAAGCTCACCTCGATCATGTTGACCAAAAAGTTGATCAAATGGCTTTGGTCACAAATAAATTTGTGACATCTGGATTTTCGGGTTTTGATTTCGATTAGATATATTGGCCATTTTTGTTCAGTTGAAGCCAGGGATTAATTTAGATTGTGAAATTGAGAAGGAAGAGGGATTCTTGGATGAGGAAAATAATCAATTTGATAAGTGAGACATTAATTGATTTTTAAGAGAGTCATTTGAGAGAAATTCAAGAGGGAAATTGGATGCATAAATGCAGGTGGGAACCGAGTATCCTAATCTGAAATTTCTTTTGGGAATTTGTGAGCTTATTGAAAAGAAATTGAAATAAGAATTTTCTATTTAAGGAGATTCTTTTCCTTTGAATTTATTCCCATTCCTTTTCCCCATTTGGCCAAACACCTTTTCCCCATAAGCTCTCTCTTCTTTCTCTATTTCTTTCTTTCTTTCTTTTTCTTTCTCTCTCTCTCTCTCTCTCTCTCTCTCTCTTCCCTTGTGCGAAGTCCCCTCCACTGACTGCCCCTTATCAATTTCAACTTTGCTTCTCCTCCTTCAATTTTTTACTTTTTGACTATTCAATCTCTTATCTCTAGCTCTCTCTCTCTCTCTCTCTCTCTCTCTCTCTCTCTCTCTCTCGTTACTCCCTCATCCGCTCAACACTCTCTCTCCTCCTCTCCCTCTCGGTCGTTCGAACGTAGCACAATAGAAACAGAGACGGTAGCTTGCCGTTGCAACCAGCCATGCCAAAGCCAAGACCGTCTCAGTCATTGCCACGCCGAGCCTCCGTCTGCTCCGCCCGCGCACTGCTCGCACCCTTCACCTTCCTCACCCTCCTCGCCTGCCGTCGAAGCCTTCTCTCCTCCATCTCTGTTTGCTACTCGAGATCCTAGATCTGGGATGGACACCGAAGCAGCCCGCGTTGCGCACAATGCCACCGCCCTCCACTGTTCGTCGCCATGCTGCACACCGTCGCTCCACCGCTGCTCCGCTCATCTCGACCTCCTTCTCGCCCAACTCATTGCCCTAAGCTACTGTGTAGCTTGTGCAGGAGCCGCGAGCTCCTTCGACCACCTCCAGCCATCGTCGGCCTCGCCGGAGCCCTGCCTTGCCCTTTGCTGCCCTTGGCCACTTCAACCGATGCTGGAACCGCCTCAACCAGCAGCGCACAGAGAAGGTAGAAAATGGGTATGACAGTGGGATTTTGGTCCGTTTTGGCCGTCTTCCCGAGCCCGGATGCTCGGCCCGCTTTGAGGAAAGTCGATTCTCATGTCAATCCCATCGTTTTGTGTGAGTTTTACTCACTAATGCCTTCTGAGTTTGCTAATTATACTTAAAGGTTGATTAGTGTTAGTTAAGCATAATTAGGTGGTTATATTAGAATGGATTAGCGATTATTAGTTAATTGCATTGCATATTAGTGAAATAGATAGTGTACTTAACTAGAGAATCGCCTATAATATTTATTGGATGCTTCTTGGAATTTTTCCCGGCCCTTATTGGGTGTTAATTAGGCAATTTGGGCCTAAATGGAATTTTTAGGAATTAAATATTAATTTTCGAAATTATTTATTTAATTACTTATTTTCCGAAAATTCAAATGGGATGGCCAAATGACTGGGATTTTATGCTGATGATCGTGGTGCGCTGTTTATTTAATTGAGTTTTATATTGTGCTAAATTGAATTTATTGTATTATTTATTTAATTTTAAAAATTAATTATTTAATTATTTATTTTCCAGAAATTCAATCGGGATGGTCGTGACTGGAATTTCGTGCTGATAGTCATGGTGTAGTCCGTTTATTTAATTAATCTCCACGTTGTGTTTAATTGAATTGATTGTGCAGTTTGAGGAATTGTTCCTTAATTGTTTGGAATTGAATGAAATTGATTGATTGATCGGTAGATGGCCGAGTTTGGTCCTTTAACATTTATAATGCCTGGATGAGTTGTAATGTGGAGAGAGTCGTGAGATTTTACTTGGAATACTCTTGACTAAGATCGATCAGGTACGAAGTAATAGACATGTGTGGTTTAGTGATTAAGGATATCATTGGTGAAAACGGCGCCTTAAAGAACCCATGCAATTGTCTATTGAACACATCGTTGTAGGCATGTGTGGTTCGGTGATTTGGGATATCACTGGCGAAAATGGCGCCTTAAAGAACGCACGCAATTGTCTATTGAACACATCGCTATAGGCATGTGTGGTTCGGTGATTTGAGATATCACTGACGAAAACGGTGCCTTAAAGAACGCACACAATTGTCTAGTGTATACGTCACCTTGGCGAAAACGACGCCCGAGGGCATTGATGGAGCATTGTGACTAAGTGTACTATTGGAAGTTATGTGGAATGGAATGACTGACCTAGAAATGGTCCAACTAACATATAATCGACTAAGTCGATTAGTCTTTGTTTTGGTCTGATGTTGTGAAATAATTGATTGATTGGAGTGATAAGTGAATAATTGATTGAGATGTAATCGACTAGATCGATTAATCATTGCTTGGGTCTAATGTTGTAAATTGATTGATTAAATGGAAATGACCGTGAGTGGTTCTGTTGGTGTGTAATCGACTAGGTCGATTTGATCAATGCTTCAATCAGTGATGTGATTGCTTGGGTGCCTATTTGATCAGTGCTAATATGCAGGTGAAATCTGAGGCCAAGGTAAGTCCTCTGACTCATCTTGTGTATCGGCAGCCCTAAGGTGTATTAGTTTACTAATCGGGTCTTAGGGGATAGAATTTACTGAGACGTGATCTCAATGGTTATTGAATAACCATTTCAGGACCCTGATGAGGAGCCTGAGGAGGAGGAATCTGAAGAGGAGAACTCTAATGTGGAACCAGATGAGAATGAAGATTTTGGAGAAGAAGATGACCATGAGGAGAACCTTGAGTACGACCCGAATGAGAACTGATATCCTATCCTCTTTTGTGAACCCTATACATGTGTGGTTGTGCTTTTCTATTCCATTATTTTATTGTCTGGGAATTTATAACTATTTCCGCATGTGCATATTGAAAATGAAAGAATCGGTGATATGTAGTCCTGAGATATCGCATTTTAAAATCGACCAAAAATAAGGGATGTGCGCATGCCTGAGGATCGGGGCGTGACAAAATTGCTTGAGACATTCCAAAAGAAACTACAACAGATGAAATGTGGCAAATTCGTTCCTCACCATTATCTAAAGGATCAAATGGTTGAAATGGCAAAATTGAGGAGACAAATTAAGCTCCTCTAAGAAGGAAAGTTTGTTCCTCCTTTAAACCCATTTTCTCAACCTTGGAGTCTAACTTAAATGGAAGTGATTACACCCAAGGCTACATCCATTGCTTCAATCTCTGAAGAAGCCCCAAAGACAAACCGAAGTGATATTGTTACACTTTGAAATCGTATTAGAGAAATGGAAAGGCAAAAGAAAAGATGAAAAGAAGCTAGCTCCGGGAGCCTCCCTCTACCCATATGATCTCAAACTCACTTGAGGCTTTTTGCGAGACTAAAGTCGACAAGAGATACCAACCATTACTGCGTTTGACTTTCCCAAACAAAAATATCTCTACATGGACTTCAGAATTAGATTACTTTTCCTTTAAAAACACTTTAACCTCTGAATCAGAAACACCAAAGTCTCTTGAACCTGCTATCTTTATGGCCGATCCCGTTGAGGCAGAAATGGAATCAAATTCATCCAAGACAAAAGTTGTACACCTTCATGACCCAAACCCAAACCAAAAGGTTGTCAACCTCAAAATACTATTTCATGCTCAATGATATTTCGTATTTTAAATGGCCAGAAAGATTACAAGAGTTCCATGCTTGGCTCAACACTAGATCACTTACTATTAAAAGTCAGTATGATAGATTGATCAAGTTTGTGGGCAGATTTACCATAAGCCTAAGAGATTTGTGGAGAATTGTTCTTGATCAAGATCAAATGACATATTTGCTCCAAACATATTTCCATCCGACGATCCGTTAATCCACCACTTCTTTATTGTTAAACTAGAAGATCTTCTTGAGATTAGAAAAAAAAAAAAGAATTTTTTGAGAGAAAATGCTACTCTTTGCGGAAAAAGCATATGAGTAATCATTTGCAAGAAATGCTTAAATTGTTCTATATTGTTTGAGCTGATCCAAATCTAAAGCAAATATTCTTGTCCTCTATTCCAAAAGAAATTGGACAAATTGTGGAAAAATCTCTTCAGGCCAAGCATAAGAGAATTACTGATGTTCCCATTGGAGAACTCCAGTAAGAAATACATATTGCTGTTGATGATCTTTGTATCTGTAGAAAGGTCTTCAGGAGTTATCTTCAAAGCAATAAAGAACTTGATTGAGCTTGCCAAAAACCTGAATTAACAAGCGAATGCTCAAAGAAAGACTCTCGTGATGATCCTTCTTTTGGTAATTGATGCAAGAAGCGAAAATACTTCAAAAGGTTCTCCATCATCATACAGTTCTTTCCCTAGTGTTCAATCACTACCAAAATCTTTGGTTCTAGTTCACCAAATAAATATATCATTATTGATTGGAATATCCTTACACAAATTCGTAGCCTCATAATTTTGCCCAATGGACTATAGTTCAATGAACAAGTCAAGGAATTTGTAAACTTCCAAAGATTCATCATTATTTAGATGAGTGTTTTAGACCCTATCTTGCAAACCGTTCTGGAAAAATGTGCAAACTCTCACTCAAAGTTTGTTCAAAAATACCCCTTTTGTGGAAAAACCCTAATTTTTTCATTCATCTTCCTTTTAAGAAAAACGAGAATGTTAATCCCACCAAAGCTATTCACTCTAGAATGAATTCAGAGCATTTGTTTTTAGCACAAAGGGAATGCTCAGACCTACTTCACCAAGGAGAAATTGAGCTCTTAGATTCTCAATGGCATTTTATGTTAACAAGCCTATTGAACAAAACAAAGGAAAAATGAGATTGGTTATTAGTTACCAGCCTCTCAAACAATTCTTGCAAGATGATAAATTTCCTCTCATACATCGAAACTCTTTATTCTCCAGTCTCACCCAAGCCAAAGTATACTCCAAGTTTGATCTTAAAGAAATTGGGAATTCATCTTGAAGATAGATACAAGACTAGTTTTTGTATCCTAAATTAGCATTTCCAGTGAACGTTGCTTTCTTTTGACCTCAAAACTGCTCCTTCAATGTTTTAAAAGGTCAAGTGTAGGATTTTCTAGCCTATCATGGCCAATGCTCAAATGTACATTGATGATATCCTCATCTATAGCCTAGATAAGTATTTTCATTGTAAATTACTAGCTCAGTTTGTAGACCTAGTATGAAAGCACGGGATTATGCTATTCGAGAAAAAGATTATCATTGTCTAAAAAGTTGTTTCTCACTCATTGTTGATTCGGTTTTTTGTTGACTTTCTTGATAGCAACAATAACGTACTCACATGCTTGTTTTTTTTAAGTATAAGTTTACAACTGAGGTAGCCTAAGCATCTTTACTAGGGGTAAGCATTGGTCTAGGGTCAACCCTGAACCGATCTTAGACCAACCCAACCATGTCAATCCTAGTTTGGTTCCTAAGGGGACTCGATCGATCATTTGTCATGAGATACCTGGATTAACATTGTGCGGGTTGATCCTCAATCTAGAGAGTTTAAGATTGGTCCAATCCAAACCAACACTAATTGTATATATTATATATAATATAAATACTATATTATAGATATATATATATATATATATATCTAATATATTATTTATAATCTTTTATATAGAGAAAACCCTAAGTCAAACGATGTCAATAGCATTAATTGGCTCATGAGTGAGGAGTCCAAGTAATTTTACATGTTCTTAAATAGCTTAGACTTTTAATGTCTTTTATGGCATAAACAACTCGTCCCAGCATCCTCTTCTAGTACTCATTCTCTTCTGTCTTCTTTGTCTTCTTAGTCTTCAATTTGCCAAAATTGAAAGAAACAACTTCCTTGCTTGCTCCTTGATACTTGCCTCACTCACTTCTGCTCGCTCTTGTCACTTGATGCTCACCGTTCGTCTCTCTTTGCTAACCTCACTTGTCGTCGAACCTATTACGTCAATCCAATCCTCGGTCACCTTTTTAAGGAGTACAAAAAATGAAACAAAAAAACTATCAATTGGTTCTAAGTTGACCTTTGAATCAAATCAAATAGTGGGTCTAGTCCTTAGTCTCATGCCCAATGGGATCAGTCCTTAATCTAAAAAATTAAGGACCAATATTATGCGTTGGTCCTAAGGTTAGAAGGCGGACCAGCCCAACCCGAACCATGCTTACCCCTAGCCTTTACTTCATTTAACTAGTGATTAGGGTCATCAAATGGGTGGGTTGGGTCAGATTTGGGTCGGGCCAAAAATGGTCTAACCTATATTAACCTATTTATGTAATGTAAAATTTAATAACTCATACCCGACTGACCCATATAATTGAGACACATTGATGTTTAACTCAATTTAAGAAAATCCACTCCCACCCATTTAATCCATTATATATATATATATATATATATATATATATATATATGTTACTTGAGTAAAAACTTCACATCAAATTAAATTAAAAAAGTAAATTAAACAATAAAAATTAGGAAATAAAATAAAAAAAGTGAAAAACCTTAAATTAAAATACTTTTGAAAAATTCTTAATAAGAAAAAATTTGATTAGTTAATGATTGACATGAAAATAATTTTTTTATAACGAATCTTCTCAGATGTGAGATTGTGTAGCTTCTTAATTGTGATATACCAAATTAAAAATTACATTATAATATGTAGAGTCTATTTCGATATTGATTAAATTTCAATCTAGAGAATATCGAGCTTCCTCTATTAGTACTTCTCCGATATGTATATGGATATCTATCTACCATAAATATTTAAGAAAAGATCAAACTTTATTTGTTTTTAAAAATTTGAATTTTTTGTTATTATTTATTTTCTTTACTCTATTTCTTTATGTTTCTTTTCTTTTCTTTATTTTTCTTTTCTCTTTTCTTTCTTCTTCCTTCTTCCCACTTTTTCCTCCACCGGTAGCAATTGACCCAAGCTCACCAACTTGAGCTTCGTTGCAGTCGACGAGCTCACGGCACGCTAGATCCAAGCAAGTAGCGAGCCCGAGCTTCATCGTGGTCAACAAACTCGTGACTCACCCGATCTAGGTGAGCTTGAGCTCCGTTGTAGCTGACAAGCTCACAACTTGCCAGATCTAGGTGAGCCCAAGCTCAATCGCGGTCAGCTAGCTCGTTGCTCACCAAATCTAGGCGAGCTCCCTACTCGCCCAATCTCGACAAGGTGGAGCTCGCCTATGGCCGCCGCTAGTCTCCTCGTTACCATCTCCACCACCACGCACCCAAGCACCCAAATGTCCTCGAAGGTGAGAGGCAAGGAAGCTTTAGGTTGCCTACGCAATGAGGATGAAGAAAACGGACAACCTCCCCTGCACCTACACTTGTATTCTATTAAGTGGGCCACTTGATATTTTAAATGTCACAAAAAATGGTCATAAGTTCTTACCCATTTTTGATTCATTTAAATCTGACTCACATTTTGGACTCAGTTTTAGCTGAGTTTTTAAAAGTTTCCAACTTATATATAACCCATATAAATAAAATATAAGTCTAAAAATGGATCCATGACCGATTTTGACACCTCTACTAGTGATGAGCATGAGGCACATGCTAGTTAAAATACTCTCAGTTGGGTGCACTTCAGCTTCCCCTTATATAATATAACTGGTTGACTTCGTTTAAATACTTAATTCAAATATAGTCTCACGTATAATATAACTATAATAATCTATGTCAATTTTCACAACCAACGCATCTATTCTTTACTACATTTAGCGACACGTAGAGGATTCTACGAAGGGGAGGGAAGCACAAATCGTGAGGAGTAAAGTGCATGTACTCACTTTAATTGTTGACATAATATTTTCTATAGCTGCATATAGAAAAGAACATTGCATATAAAAAATTAAATAATGAGATGTACTTTTATTTTTCATTACAATTAAATAACAAGGAGTAATATTAGAAAAAGAAAAATTGTAAGTCGGGTGTTTTAAATTCCTTTTGTGAAATTTGATTTTATTTTTCAAAACAAAGTACTTATAAAATTAGTATATCACTTAACTTAATAGTGAATTTTATTTGATATTATAGTCTTTACTTGTGTAAGTTAGAAATGGTTATGTCGAGAACATATATATCCTATTTATTATTAATAAAAAAGCCTAAATAAATGAATTTTTGATTGACGTGTCTATTAAAACAAAAGAATAGATATTAATAATCGTTAGTAAGAAACATAAAAGGAACGTTCACATCTTAAAATGAAATAAAAGAAACTAGCCTTAAGTTTGGGGCGGTTAAGGAATATCTAGGGGTGAGTATCAGTCTAGGGTCAACCCCGGACTAGCCCGGATAGGCCCAATACTGCTGGTCCTAGTTCGCCTTTCCAAGGAGACTGGTCGGTGTTTGGTCTTAGGATTCTTAGACCAACATTGTGCAAGTTGGTTCTCGTTTCTGAGAGTTTAGGGTCAATCTAATCATGACCAACCTTGACTCTATTTATATTATATTTCTAATATATTATTTATAATTTTTTATATAAAAAACCCTAAAATAGATGGCGTCAACAATATTAAATAGCTCCTTAGTGAGGAGTTCAAGTAATTTTATATCATTCTTTAATAACTTAAATTTTTAATATCTTTTATAGCGTCAATAGCCATAATTTACAAATGAGGAAAATGTTTTTGTGATGAGTCATCACGGCATCCAAAATGGCATAAACAACTCCTCTTGGCATCCTCCTCTAGTATTCCTTGTCTTTTCTCTTATTTGTCTTCTTAGTCTTCAAGTTGCCAAAATCGAAATAAATAACTTCTCCGCTCGACACTCGCCTCACTCGCTTTAGATCACTTGTGCTGCTCACCACTTGATGCTTGCCCTACTTGTTGCTCCCCACTCAACGCTCGACCCTACTCAATGCTCACCCCACTCGACGCTCATCGATCACCTCTCTTAGCTAACCTTACTCATCGCCAACTTATCGAGTCAATCTAGTCCTTGGTTGCCTTTTCAGGAAGTACAAAAAATGAAATAATTAAACTATCGATTAATCCCAAGTTGACCCTAGAACATGATCAAACCCATTGAGTTAGTTTGGTTCTCGGTCGCCTTTTAAGGGAGTACAAAAAATTACATAAAAAAATTATCGGTTGGTCTTGATTTGACCTAGAACCGAACCAAACCCATTGGGTCGATTTGATCCTCAATTCTAAGCTCAATAGGGTGGATTCTTAGTCCCGAAAATTGACCAACACTCTGCTTGTTGGTCCTAAGGTTAAGGGGTGGATGGGCTCAACTCAGACCATGTTCACCCCTAGGAATATTACCAGTCTTAAAGAAGTTTTATGATAAATTATCCCTTCTATTCTTGATTACATGATTTTTCTCGTTAGAACAATGGGGTTGTAACATCCTCGATTCCAGGCCATGAGAACAAGGTATGAGCGTCGGTAAGCCTTGGCTTGGATTGTGTTGTGATGTCTTATTTATTGATGCGTGGACGCCGAACCTAGCCGAGCCGATGCATCAGAATTGGTGCTATGCTCCAAACTCATGCATTGAGCATGAGTCGGCCCTTTGACCATGAGGTTTAGTTGTGGATTGACGCCACACCATCACAAACACGAAGGATGATCATGGATAAGTTATGTGTGGATAGTAAGCCGGTCGCAAGTGATTCCGCACAAAACCTATACCATGTTCAATAGCGAGTCGGTTGTGAGTTAATCCCACCTGATCAAGTGACAACCGAGGGTCAATCATGCAAATCAATGACATAAACCTTGGATAGACCAAGGTATGGCATGTTTGGCCATGGACTCGGTCCGCCCAACCAAGACTTGGTCAGAACAAATGACCAAGGCCAACCGCAAATGTCATTCTTAAGACATCTAAAGGACCAATTCTAATTGGAAATGGTCATGAACAAGTTCAAGAGGGCTATTAGCTTAGTCGCACCTATTTGGTCAAGGTTAAGTAAATTTTGGCATGAACCTCGGTTTTCATAGAACCGTTGATCATGTACAAATATGAACGACTTCTCAGATGAGGCGACACCCTATGTTAGTCTTATGAATGCCTTGGATAAATTTTGGACATAAATCAATTGATGCAAGGATGAATCATCGAACAAATGTCAATAGGTAATTGGGTTTCTAGAATCTTCCATAGCCTTTTAACTTAGTCCATCCTTATCCATTTAAGTGCCACATGCCCACTTCAAGAGAGAATGAGAAAACTTACCTCCCAAGTAGTTGGCAAAAATATCTGTGCCTTATTTAATAACTTTAGACTTTAGCTCATTAATAGCATGGATGAGTCACCATACTTAGATGTCCCCTAAAAGGTTAGGTCATAATGACCCGTAAAATATAGCCTTGGTGAACAAGGCAATGACCAACCAATTAAAAAGGGACATTAAGATAAAAAAAATAAAAAAATAAAAAAAGGGCTTATGTGTCCCCTAGACATCTTAGGCAATAATGAACCTAGATTGAACCTTGGAGGATAAGCAAATAAGGTGGACCGATTATAATCAAACGCAAATAAGTATAGGCGCTAACTAAGGAGACTAGATAGGCCAACTCGTTCCCTATGCTTAATAATGAGATTGACACCAATAATTGAAGAGTATGAGACCTATAAATAGGAGAAGGCATCCTCACACTTTGAGGCTTAGCCATTCTTTCCTTTCCTCTCCCTCCTTCTCCTCTCTTTCACGCCCTTCTCCTCCAAGCCGTCCTAGAAGCCGACTAATCACCAAAGAAGCATATTGGAGCTAGGTCCAAAAAGTTGTAAGTAGACTTTCCTAACTCTTCAATAGGGCGATGTGCTCTGCATATTGATTTTAGGATCACGTCATCGTTTACTTGTGTTGGATTTGTATTGTTATGTTTGCTATATTATTTTTTGCTTGTTCTTGCATCAAGTAAATTCATAGTCTCGTGTGGGTGTTGAGCACACCCGAATGTCGAGGAAAGGTTTTGGCGACTTTGGACATGTGCCGAGGTGAGTGCACGACCGACACTTGGTTTTGGGACAGCATTGAAGCATGTTGTTACTGGAGGCAATTCATGGGTTGATGCCAAAGCCGGAGCTAATAGTTCCAAGTCAAGACCATGAGCTCAAATCACATCCAGCATGAGTTTAATTTAGTAAGGCACAAGAGTCATTCATTGAATCACCTTGCATAGCATGCCTTCGGACCTTTCATCCGGCTAAAAGCTCAAAAATAAAATGAATTGGTTGATGTTTGAATGGATGGACACACGATGGATTTATATGTCAATGCTGGGGAATGCCGGGTCGTTACTTGGGGTAAAATCTTGGATGCCGTGCTGATATTGAGATCATGGATGATGCCGACCCTCATAAGGCTGATGCCTGGGGGTTGCCAAGGATGCCGTCCTAATGATGAGATCGAGACGATGCTAATTGCCAAGGGGGGATTGATGCCTAGTTGTTACCAAAAGAATTGATAGATTTCAACTAATATGATACTGAAAAGAAAATGAAAGTCCATGTGTGATACTTGAATTGATGCTTGCAAAAGCTAGGTTTGTTTTGATATGTGTTGTTGAATTCTTGCATCAATTTGAGCATATGTTTGCATCTGATCACTAAGTACTTGAACGAGTTTAACATGATGCACACATCCCTCTTAGTGATCGAATTGGTCGTAAGTCATGGATTTTTGGAATGCTTGTTCTTATGTGATAACCCAATGTCTTTGATTCTTGAAAGCACACAGATGATTGAGAGTCATTCATATATATAAGTAAGGCAAAGCACGAACCTTGCTATGAACTTGCCATAGATAAGTGGGTGGTGATCTTGTATCAGAGGATCAACGGCAAGATGTCCTTCTATAAGAGAATTAGGAAATTCTACTTACTAAGTTCTTGACTCACTTTTGTGGTTTTCACCATTTCGGGTGTGTGATGGCTAAACCAACCCCACCACTTGTTTGTCCCGGTCTTTTGATTGATATGGTTACTACAGTGACAGACATAGTAGACTTAGAAGAGGACATCACCTACCGGAAGTAACCACCACCAAATGGGTCCAAGAAGGGGTAACCACCTTGGTTCCGCAGACGTACAAGGCATGGTGCCTCAATTTTGATGGGGACATCATAGGTCCCATTTATGGCTTCATCCCTTCAACGGATCCTATGGGAACGTTGTAAGGGAATGAACCTAGGATGTGGACCTTTTTGGGAAAATATTAGTAGAGGAACTAGGCTACCCTAGCCTTTTGATCGACTATGTATGGAAATGAAAAAAAGTGGCCCAAGATTAGGATGGGCATGTGATCAAAATAACTTTTGATATGTGTATATACGTATGAATATATATTACTTTTATTTGCTTGGCTTATATATGTCTCACCCAATGTGACATCCTAAATTTCGACCCCGATTTAGATATATGAAATAGTTGTTTCATCAACACGCCTATGGTCATTTTACTTGGAGCTGGCCTCTCTCGAATTAACTAATTTATTAAGTGAAGCCGTTAAGGGATGGAAACACGACAGACTAGAGAATTCGATTGAAAATCGATCGCTCAACCATAATAATCAGCAAGGGTCAATACATATCCATTATAATAGATTAGCAAACGAATATAGGTCGATTCGATGGAATCATGTAATTGAATTGCAGATGATTCAGGTGATTCCGCATGATTGCGAAATTCGCATCGAAAGACAACAATCCGATTTTCTATTGATATTATACTCGGGATATGTAATTGAAACCTTATGATTTTTACAACAACCAAAGTTGTCTATGAGTTAGAAATGCACAAACGTGGATCGAAAATTATCGACCGAGGGTCAAACGCTCTAAAATCCCTAAAAGCTACCCAATAGGTTAGGTTGTACTAAAATTGCGTCCGGTCAATTTTAATCACGAAATTGAACTGTGTTTTGGGAATTGGACGTTCGAACGTGTCAGGATTTATTTTTAGGACATCGTCTCATTTTTCGGAGAAATTTTGTTGAGTCCGAATTTTGCGAAAAAATCAATTTTGAACAAAATGGAAAAACAAAGGAAATTCGGATGGCTGAAATATGGGATTATTTTTACCTCCAAAATGATTTAATTGGAGGATTTTGAAGCTAAATTCCCATTGGTTGGCTAATTGACATTAAAGGCTGAAGACTTTGGGGTGCATTTCATGAGTGCAAAGATATTTTCCAAGACTTTTCATTGGCCACTTTTTTGACTTTCACTTCCCTGTCCTTCCTCTTCCATTTCCCTCCATCCTTCGTGCGTTCCCTCCCTCCCACAGCAGTCGACCACCCCATCTCCTTTTATTTCCCTCAACGTCAACTTCTTCTCTTCACCACACACCCACCTTCGCTAACCCAACCGCCCGCCACTTACTTCTCCACGCAACCATTTCAGCACCACGGCAAGTAGCACCGCCCACCTCCCCGCTACCCTCCTTTCCCCGACGCCACCAGTCACTGCCTCACTGTACGCCTAGCTTAACACCGTCCAGCCCCAGCCACTTCATCCCAAGCCCATTGAATCGCCTGCAACCACCATAGCCAGCTCGCCCCTAGCCCATCCGCCGCCTAGTCCACCATCCTAACACCTCAACTCAACAGTCTGCTAGCTCCATGCTCGTCTAGCACTACCCTCAGTCGTCGCCTCAACCCCAACCAGTGCAGCCACAGAACTAAATCTCAGCATTTGGCTAAGAATTGTAGGACTGTTTTCCCCACCATTTGAGCTTCCATTAGAGATGCGGTTGTCTCGAGTTTTCACCGCCGTTGCACACCATTGCCGTGAACCCACCGCCTTAATCCAGTGAGTTAACTCTCTAATCCTTAATTATGTTGTTGATTGCTTTTATGGGGTTAGATTAGCGTTAATTAGGATTAATGGTTAATCCTAGTTAGTGTAACTAGCTTAGTTAGGTTAGTTTGATTAGTGTAACTAGATTGGTTAGGTGGTTACTTTAGTTAGCCTACCTTAGGTTAGATTAGTTAACCATGGTTAGTTTAATTAATCATGGTTAGGTTAATTAAGTTAAATTTATTTAATTAATTTTAATTTATTTATTTAATCGTAATTAGCATAAATTGTGACAGATTAACCATTTAGTGAAATTTTACGTTCGTTCTCGTGGATGAATTTTTATGTGAATCTAATTGCTTATAAGTGTTATGATGTGCAATTGAGTGCTTGGTGGTAATTATTGATTATCATTGCAAAATTTCATTTTATGGGTATTTAATTAGAAAAATACCATGTGTTGGTTTTTGACGCCGATTTTTATGTACTATATAAAATCGTGGAGTTTTAAATTGGGAGCATACCAAATTTGATTGTTCGATTTAAATGCGTGACCATGCATAATTATTTTACTGGGACGATTTTTAATACGAAGAAAAATGGCCATGTTCATTATTTAAAGATAAAGTATTCGGATGCAAGGCATGATGTTCTTGCTAAGTATGTGTGCGCGTGTGGTCACTATCGGAACCCGTCACCCGATGAGTCGGGAAGGCAATGCCTAACGGATGGCCCACGTCAATGGATGCCGATCATAGTAGAGGATGGGCTGATGCTCCTTTATGGAATGCTGTCTAGGTAGGTAGTGCTAGACGTTGCCGTGCTTGACGGAGCGGGACGACACCCGATTATGCCGGATAATAGCCGACTATTGAGTGGGCTGTGGATGATGGGTTGTAATAATCGGGACATGCCTGATTGGTTATTATAGCTACACCTAATTATGAGGAAAAATTATGTGGCATAGTATGAGACATGTCATAACAATTTTACCTTATAATCAAGACCCATATGAGTGAAATGATGTGTTTCGATTATTAATTATGATTGTTGCATTGATAATAGTATATGTGATGAGCTAATATGTAGAGACGCGCCAAAACGAGGTAAGTTTTATATGGTTCGTGTTTAGGACTGCCTTCGAGGCGAATTTGTGTCCTAACCAGGGTGTAGGGTTTTGACTCACTGAGATTTATTTCACCCCGTCATGGTTAAATATTTTCAAGTCCTTAGTATGGAGTGGCGTCCCATCTGTTTTGGGGTTCCATGGCACATGGACTACGAGCCCTTCTATTTCCCTATTCCTTGGACCACCCAGACCTGTGAGCTAGTGGTGACCACTATTTGGGTTGATGAGAATCTACCTCACTTGGTGCCTCATCGCTTCAAAGCATTGTTCATCAACGAGCGTAACAAGGCTCGTGAAGGTCCCCTGCCAGGTTTTGAGGAACCTCCCGTCGGAATCGAAGATGGGGAAGTAGCTGACCCCATGGACATCGACATCCCAAATGGTGTCATGGAGAATCTGGAGCCTGAGTCGGAGGAATCCAAGGCATACATTACTTAAGGGTTTCTTTTTTATACAGACTTGTAAATACGAACTCCTAGGTTAACCTGGTATTTTTATACATCATTGTTTTTTTATGGTTGTCTAGGTGTTTATTTTATTCGCTTCCACGTGTGCTTAATTGAAAGATAAAAAAATGAGTCGGCGACGCTTCCTAAGACGTCACATTTTTAATCAATCGCTGAGAGATGTGTGCGTGCCTAGAGTTCGAGGCATGACACCCGACTTCCACATTTGTTTGTGCGAGGATTGTTTATGATTTGCTCTTGTATGTGTTTAATTGAAGATAAAAGACTTTCGAGATGTTCGATGTGCTTGAGGCATTGATGCTAACCCGCCAGGTCACGTTTTTTTGCCTTGGGGTGGGACGGGGGTGTGACATCCCATTTTTGGTATCAGCACGGGGTTAGTTACTTGGAGTGAAAAGGTATGCTGGAAGTTGGGCTATTTAGTTAGGAAAAACACCATGCATGTATTTGCTTGAGTAATTTCGTAGATACTATCCTTGATACCTAACTTTCGTATGGCTAAAGATGTCCCTATTCTTTTGTGCAAGTGTTCCTTAGAATTCTAGTAGAACACCATGACTACTCTGAACCAGTCGACTTCTAAAGGAAAAGTGAAGCGAGATCCCCCACTTGATGGAATATTGCAAACCCTTATGACCATGGGAGATTTAATGAAACAGTAGGCATAGCAGCAAGTTAATGGTAATAGGAGTGGTGATCAACCGATCTAGGAATTTGTGACATCCCTAAATTTGACCCCATTTCAAATATACGAAATGGTTGTTTCGTCAACGCACTTATGGTTAATTTACTCATAACTAATCATTCTTGAGTTAACTAATTTATTAGGTGAGGTCGTTAAGGGATATAAACGCAACAGACTAGAGAATTTGATCAAGAATCGATTGCTCAACCGTAATAATCGGCAAAGGTCAATCTGACACTATTATAATTGATTAACAAACATATATAAGTCGATTCGATAGAATTACGTAGTCGAATTGCGAGTGGTTCCACACGATTGCGATATTTACGTCGAAAGGCAATAAATCGATTTTCTATCGATATTACACTCGGCACACGTAATTGAACCCTCGCGATATTATGATAACCGAGGATTGTCTACGATTCGGAGATGTACAAATATGGATCGAAAATTATCAACCACAGGTCAAACATGCTAAAATCCCTAAAAGCTACCTAATAGGTTAGGTCGTACTAAAATCGTATTCGGTCGATTTTAACCATGAAATTGAATTTGGTTTTAGGAATTGGACATTCAAGCGTGTCATGATTCATTTATAAAATGTCGTCTCATCTTTCGGAGAAATTTTGTCGAGTCTGGAATTTTGCAGAAAAATCAATTTTTCGGACAAATGGAAAATTAATAGAAATTCGGATGGGAGGAGTAATGGAGCATTTGGCTACCCAAAATAGTTTATTTTGTGAGAAATAAAGGCTAATTTATGATTGGATGAGCTATTGACTTATTTGGATGAAGACTTTGGGGCATATCTCATGATTAGTTAGATATTTGGCCTTGGCTCTCATTGGTTGTTGCCTTGACCTTCATGGTTCTCTCTCTCTCTCTCTCTCTCTCTCCCCCCAATTTCCCCTCTCCTTTCATGCGTTCTTCCCTCCCCCTCCCTCTACCGCTAGCTTTATCTTCTTTTCACCTAGCTTTAGTTCCTTCTTCCTTTTCATCCTTATGGCACACCCACTACCCCTCACCTCAGCTGCTTCCCCATCATCATCATCCACTGTCTACATCCCACTTTCACAGCCCACCTTCAGCGCCCAACCACCACTTCAACGCCAGCCTCTTCTACCCATTTCCCTTTCACTTACTGCTGCCGCACAACACCCAATAGCACCTTCACACCAGTAGTTCCTTCACTAAGCAGCCTCACTAGCAACCATCCACCAAAACTTCACCGAGTAGCTCACCTTCGTGCCTGTCCATTCCAACGCCAACAGCCACCACACAGCCCTTGCCGTCTACCCAAGCTATCTTGTCTAGTAGCTGCTGTCCACCACTACCCAGCAAGCAACCTAAGCCATGAGCTTCACTTGGCCGTAACAACCACCATTGAGCTCCGTTCGAGACATGGTAGTCTCGTGTTCTTGCCACCGTCACGTTGCCATCGTTGTGAACCTGCCACCATCCTAATCCGGTGAGTTAACTCTCTAATCATTGATTAGGTTTTTAATTGTGTTTAGGGGTTTAGATTAGTGTTAATTAGCTTGGTTAGATTAGTGTTAAGATGGATTAGCGTAATCTTTAGATCAGTTTACTAGACACTTGTTGTTTGCCATTTTCGTGGGTTAAAATGTACTATGATTTTGAGATTTCTTCATTCCTGAAAAATGTTCTAAACATCTTCATTTATGACGTATATTTTACTCAAGATTTTATGGATTTAAAATAATAATATTTTAGATTCATTACATGCAAAGCAGAATCTCAGTTTGTGCTAGAACTAGTGATCTTTTGGTGTTTAAAAGACTTTTATCAACTCTTAGAGTTTTCTTTTTAAAAGAGTTCCTTCACAAAAAATTTTCATCACATCTTGTAGTTTAACATAGTCAAATTTCATAGCAAACGAATGAGTTTTGGACGTCGAACTAAGTTGGTTTTGGAAAACATAATTTCTGGACACTGACACAGTTTTGATAACGATTTGGGCAAATTACTGCTGTTATTATCGAAATATCTGGGTCAAATTTGAGAATTTTCTGAACTCGTTTGGTTATGTTTCTGGAATAAAACTTGGAGACTCGCGAGTGGACTTGGTTTTTGCCGATTAGAGCCGGTTGTGGTCTTGTGGTTGTTCTTAGAGTCTTGCTTGCTGGAAATTATATATTTTGTGATTTGGTTGAGCTTTAGCATGCTGAAAACTTATGCGTAAATTTGAGTGCTGCACATGCAATATCATGTGATTGGTTGTTTTGTGATAATTATCCATTATTATTATAAAAGATGGTTTTATTGGCATTTAAATGGAAAGAAAAATTATGTGTTGGGTTTGGACACCAAATCTCATTTGCTCAATAAAACGATGTGATTTTAAATTAGGTACATGCAAAGTTTGAAGGATTAATTTTGAATATGCAAGCACCAACGAATTTATTTCGAAATGCTTTGAACAAAAATAAAAGTTACAAGGTTTTTTATTTGAAAAGGAATTTTGGTGTTCTTGGCTAATGAGAAAGAAAACAATGGACTTGAGTGATGGTGTGCTCGTGTGATCACCTAAATACCCTGATGTGTATGAATATGCAGGGTAATGAACCCGTCCTGATGTGTATGAATATGCGGGGTGATGCCTGATTAAGTTCGAATGCCTCACGTCAACAGATGCCAGTTGTGGTGGAGGCTGGGCCAATACTCCTTATTGGAATGTTGTCTTGATGTGGCGCAGGATGATGCCATGCTCAACGGAGCGGGATGATGCCCTGTTATGCTGGATGACTGCTAACTACTGAGTTGGCTATGGCCGTTGGGTCGTAATAATTGGAACACACGTAAATGGTTGTGATTATTGTGCTTGATTATGTGGCAAAATTGTGTGGCACAGTATGGGACGTATCATAATGGTTTTACCTTATAATCGGGACCCATATGAATGTTTGAAGAGTGACGATTATGTGTTCCAATTATTGATTACGCTTGTTGCATTGATAATAGTATATGTGATGTACTAATATGTAGGGACGCGCCGAGGCGAGGCGAGTTTTGTATGGTGCGTGTTTAGGACCACCTTCGAGGCGAATTTGCGTCCTAATCGGGGTTTAGGGTTTTTTCTCACTAAGATTTTATCCCACCCCATTGTGGTTAACATTTTTCAGGTCCATAGTATGGAGGTGCATCCGGTACAGTTTGAGGTTTCATGGGATATGGAAGTAATTAATACCTTCTATCCTATCCTCGGGACCAACCGATTCCGTGAGCGAGTTGTGACTACAGTGTGGGTCAACAAGGGTTTGGGCTATGACGTGTCCCATCATTTCCAGGCTTGGTATTTTATGAATTCAAACGGTGATTGGGAGGGTCCTATGCATGGCTTTGATGGACTACGTGTAGGAAATGGGGTTGAGCAGGACACTGACTTCATGGATATAGATGTCCCGGAAGGTGTCATGGTAGATCCAAATACCGAGCCAGTAGGGCCCGGGGAGCCGTGTTCAATTGATGACCTACCCGACATCTTGCTGGAACCTGGTTTGGTTATTAGGACAGATAGAAGAGAGGCCCAACCTCGACCCTTTTTGTTAGTTGGTCGCGTAGGCGTTTGTTTTTTATAGACTTGTAAATATGAACTCATAGGGTTAATTTGATATGTATATAACACGTAGTTTGTGAAAAAAAAATTCACTAGCATGTTTTACTATCCCTGTGTTTGATTGATGGTCGGATGTTTATTTAATTCGCTTCCACATGTGCTTAATTGAAAGATAAAAAGAATGGGTCAGTGACGCGTCTTAGGATGTCGCATTTTTAAACGACCATCAAGGGATGTGTGCGTGCCCGGGTTCGGGGCATGACAGGACTTGTCAAATAGTTCTTGAAACTTAAACCATCGAAATTTGCTGGGATTGGGGATCCTAAGGAAGCCGCATCATGGATTGATGAGTTAGAAAAGAAATTTGCACGATTAAAGTGCTTTGATGAGGATAAAGTCACACTGGCGGTGTATCAACTACAAGGTAATGCCAGCTATTGGTGGAAGGCGATTCAAGGAAGGATATTCCCATAAGGCGCGGTTGTTACCTGAAATGCTTTCGTGGAAGCATTTAATGGCAAATACTTCTCGAAATGCACTAATGATAGAAAGATAGCAGAATTCATGTAGCTCCACTAGAATGATATGACAGTCGACCAATACAAGGCGAATTTCTCCGAACTATCCAGGTACGCTTCCTGATTGGTTGAGGAAATTACTGGAATACCAAACAGTTTTCATCTGGGAAATTATCGGAATTATTTAAAACCTCCAACACATCAACGTGATTAATTAATGTCATGACATTGTCAAATGCCCCTATTTTTTCAGCAACTTGCATGATACTGCATGATTAGTAACTCGATTGGATTCTCTATTGTTCAGTCTATTGCATTGGTTCTCTTCCGACATAGGCTCTACGGAGTCATGGAGGAGAGAGTAAGTGCTGTCGCCCCCAAAAGGCTGATCATATGACTTCTTTAGGACTGGTAATACTGCCTAAACTTCTGGCTAATTTCTAATATTTAAGATGCCGTCCTTTCTATATTTTTACTAACTATTAAATGCTTCTGATATGTGAGTGGTTCCCTCCCTCCTTTGCTTCTGCACAGCCGAATCTTTGTTTTCACTTTCTCTCAACTTTTTTGCTCTGAATTTTTCAGAAATCTCAGTGTGATTTCGCCAGTCTCTGTCCCTCCAAATTGCCGAGATTATGAGGTCATTCACAAGGCAAGGATGTTCGACTTTTCCTCAATCCTGAGCTCGGCCACCTTGGCTTTCCGTGCGTGTGTCGCCGGCCAATTCCTTTACTTCTTGGCCAAGATTATTAGTGCCACGTTTGCAAAGGATTGGTCAGCTCTATATGCCGCCTTATTCACTGATTCAACATGAGCAAATCACGAGCAGAGTACTGTGACTGAAACTGCACCTCTGTCCCTCTTTGCCTGGACAAATTTGACCAATGATAACCTTAGTTTACTTCCCCTTTTTGGTTTATTTCCATATTCAGAATACCAGATATTTGTGCAGGAACATAAGACTGGCCAAATGGGATGTGCCCGAGTCCAATGAAAGGGATTCGGACTCATTCGAGCCTTACTTGCCTAATCTGGATAGGTTTCCATATTGGGAACATCACGTGGCATACTAGCGAAAACTTCATTCCGGCCAAAATAGACGTGGCCGAGTCCATGGCAGCGGGTCTGGGTGGCTGTTGAGAGCTCGAATGAGCTCAGGGGTCATTCCACAATTCTGGTTCGCGCTACTTCGAGGAGATTCACAACTGGTCTGTTCTTCACCTGATGTTGATGCACTGTGTCTAAGTACAACTGTCCCTGCTGTTTAAATGCAAAGAAAACAGCTATCAACGCCAATGTAAGATCAACGGTTTTTTTCTTCTTTTTTTTTTTTTTGGGGGGGGGGGGTTTGAAATTCTATCGTTGTTGACGAGCTCAATTCCTAGTGTTCTTATTAAAATGCATGTGCAGTCCCTCATATGAAAATTTAGATGTCAACACGCATTAGACGGGAAATTTGACATAGATTGTCATAGTTATATTATACATGAAATTGGTTTTCAATTAGGTATTTAAGTGAAGTCAACTAGTCATATTATAGTGGGAGAAACTAGAAGTGCTTTCAACTTAGAGATGCTTGGCCCTGGCTAGTAATGAGTATTTCAAATAAAGAGGTATTCTGCTTGATTTTAGCATTGAAAAACTAATAATATTGCTAGCCTAACGGCAGTAATGATACAATTTGGATCTACTGTTTCATTGTTCATGGATTGAACAACCGGAAGGGAAAAAAAGGTTGAGAGAGAGCGTTGATTTTTATTTAAATTGCGAGTATAGCTCAAAAATAAGAAAAGTGACTATACAACAATTAACAGAAAAAAATAATTGTAAATATCTTATACATAGACTTTCGATTAGTGTTTTGTGACGTGTTTACATATCTAACGTTATGAATTCTTCCATCTAAACGTTGTAATACAAATTAGTCTTTCTTCCCCATAGTTTAAGTAATCACGGCATTGGGGAATTTCAACTTAGAAATCGGAAATACTCTATTCAAATTTCACTGATTACGTACCAAATGTTTTGAATCTGAGTCATTTGTATTGGCCAAAGGTGGTGTTTCCTTAATCATTTAACTGCTTCGTGTAATTTACAAGTGGCTCATGGACTTCCAAATTGCCGAACAATTGAATCCTGAGATATCGGTCGCTTTTCACTTTGATTGCACAAAAATAAGTGTTACTTGACGTACAGTAATAGTAGTCATCCCTCTATATACTCATGGATTTTTAACGTTGGCGGTATAAAATGTTTAATTTTAACTTTGATAACTATGTTCATTTTACTAAATCATGGATATTTTTCATCCACGACTACAAATGTGAAAAATATTTTGGACCGGTGTTGTTGCTAGTGATCCTAAATTTATATTCCCTTCAAACAAAAATGTTTAAATCATTATTTATTACACTTAATGTAAAAATATTTTACACGGGACGATGCTAATAAGTTTCTTTTTTTATTTGGTCATCTTTGTTTTGGCTAATTTATTGTTTTTTTTTTCTAATTTAAGAAATCCTACTTGGTGGGTTAGTAAACCCATCAAATAAGATTGGTGATTTTCTAAGGGAAAATATGTCGTGGGGACAATACCATCACTAATAGGAGAGTAAAGGGGTTACACTCTCATTTTCCAAAAATTAATTTCCCATCCTCTCACTTCTTTTTCGCTTTCTTTAATGGGTCATTTTAAGCAGATTTTTTATTGCTAGTTTTCCTTCATATGAACATCAAACATATTCATCTTTAGTTAGATTTAAATATATGTGAGTCTATCTATGTAACCCATCAATCAAAATACTGATTAGAAAAAAAAATAATAATAGGTCCCTTCCATGAGTACCACAAAATTGGATAGAAGTGTAAGAACCGCAAAAACCTTGGCCATTTTTGGAAATCCCCCGATCCGGGCACTCTGAAAATCAATATCAATGGGGCTTATACTTCAGGTCATACAGAGGGATCTATCACTTTTATTTGTAGGGATCACTCCGGACATTCGAAAGAAGGCTTTACCAAAACTGCGCAGGCGTCATCGTCGCTGCAGATGGAATCTTAGGCACTGATCGTTGCTCTACACCACCTTTTGCAGCAAGGAAAGATTGAAATGCCTCTGGTGATCGAATCGGACAGTCTACTCTGGGTAGATTCCATAAACAGCCAGCAAGAACCCCCATGGGAGATCCGCCCTCTTGTCCATGAAGCCGTCACTCTATGTCGTCTTTTTCCCATCCAGCATCTTAGGTTTTGTAAGAGGGAAGCCAACTCCGTAGTTGACTGGGCCGCAAGATCCCACAGCAAGGGTTCCCTTCCCCCATCATGGGCCGAATCCCCTCCCCCTCTTCTCCTTGACCTGCTTCTTTCAGAGACTATCGCAGCGGAATGTAATTTGCCCCTCTATCAATAATATTTCCTTTCTGACCAAAAAAAAAAAAAAAATCCTAGACTCAAGTACAATGGAAGTCCGACTCGTGGCATTGGCAGGCCAATTGAGTTCTAAATGTTTACATTTAGTCAACAGAGCTTTAGAAGTTATTCAAAAATGCGCAATCATTGTTCTTAAACAAATACATCGACTGAAACTTCACTGAAATAACATAAGCCCACGCCGGAGCGAATGAGTCAAGGACTTCGTCGCATAATTTTAAAAACGATGACTGCATCAGCCATGGTCCCGAAGATTAGCTACTACTAATTTGGCGACCTCATTCATGCAGAATTTTGATTTAGTTTATGTGAGGTGAGCTACATGAACGGTTCCGCTTGATGTCAACTCAAGAAAATGACTTTATTAAGTAGCAGCTGTTGATGCAAACCGGTGAAGGATACCAATGACAAAGACAAAAACGCGTTAGAAAAGAAACGTCGTCTGGCACATCACAAAGAATACTAATTACGTCATATGATTCTCCGATTTTCGGATGACGACTTCAGGAATATTCGGAGGAATCTAAAAGAATTTGTCATCTGAAAGTCAAAATCGAAATTTAATAAAAGCAAAATTTGCGAACTCGTCTTGTGGCAAAATCCAGGAATTCAACTTGGGTCTAAACTCTTTCTATATATCTCTATTATTTGAAAAGAATGAATCAAAATCCCTCTCAAACAACACGATTTTTTTAAAAAGTATATAGGCTATAGCATCAATGCCACTCAAGACACGTCACTTCAACATCTTTAGCAATGCCCGTTGCCATATGTTTTTGTTTTTCCTATTCCTTGGATTTTTTTGTGCTTTAAGCGAATGTTCGTGCCTTTTATGGGTCATTTGAAAACTAGGGTTATTTTTGTCTTGAGAATTCATGATTTCTTTGGCATTTTTTGGCCGTCAGATATTTGGGTTCCAGTTCGTTAGCAAATTGTATCCTTTAGACTTGTACATGTAAGATTGCATGACTGGAATAGAACTCATAGAATATGATCCATTCATGAGAGGAAAAAATATTAGGATGTGGTCTTCCCGGTGTCTGTTGCTTTGTATTCAGTCAAGAACAGGTACTTACATGCAGTGTTTTCTCTCTCTTCTAAGCTAAGCGACTTCATAAAAAGTGAATAATTCGTGTTTCGGACCAAAACCAAATGTCTGTATAATGCTTTTGGCAAAAGGTGGCAAGCAATATTTCATGTGGGACCGACTCTTTCAGAAGAAATCAGACAATACGTAAAACCCGGTTTACTAGTTCAATCCAAGAAGAGAATGCTGGTGAGCAGCGAAGAATTCCAAAATGAAACCCTATACCATTAATTAGGAATCACTTTCCCGGCCAAGGAGGCATCTTATTTTTACATGACTTTTCCTTTAGAGTCAACGAACAAAACAGACCGTTTTATGCATGCAAGGAAGCAACAAGACCTCAGAATCTGATCAAATACCAAATGAGGAATTCGATCCAATTCTAGCCAAGATCAAGGGGACTCCATATTGGGGATGAGAAATTATTATAGGAATGGGGGCATGCTTGTAAGAAGGAGATAGCTGCACTGAGAAGTTCTGCAAAATCAAGGTCAGAGCAACTTTAACTTCAAGGAAAGAAAAGTTTTGGCCAATGCAAGTTCTAGGACCCCAACCAAAAGGGAAAAAACAGAGCTTGTTCTTGGTTGCTTTTGAGACTCCCTCGGAGAATCTCTCTGGATTGAACTCTTTGGCATCTTCCCCCCAAAACTCTGGATCATGGTGGATCAGGATGATAGGTATTGAAAGCAGAACTCCTGCAGGTATTTGTATATTTCCCAACTTGGTTGTCTGGTGAACTGTTCTCATCGTCTCAAATCCAGGCGGATATAACCTAAGCACCTCATTCAGGATCATACTTACCTGCATGTAAACCAATTTGTTGTCAGCCTGGTCTTGTCCAAAAAGACAATGAGAATGCAATGATTAAATTATCTAAACCTTGCCTACTCAACCCAATTCATCAAACTCAATAGCATTGATGTCATTTATGTTGTAACTTTGAATGAGAGGGTACGATCCATATGTCTTGCTTCTGTCACTAGCAGAACAGAACGTGAATGATTACTGCCAAAATACTCCTATTTTTTCGAGTTTGGGAGAAGGGAATGGAAGAACAGCACAGCAACTAGATTTCAGGCTAGGTTGTTACGATTTTCTTCATCTTTGGCTTTCGTTTTTTGTCTGTTCTTTTTTCTTTCTTTCTTTTTCTTTTTTTGTAGAGACCTATTTATTGATGTGAGTGCAGGAATATATGTCTTAAAATCTAGATAAATAGCACAACGAGAAATCCTTACAATCTTTAGTCGGCTCAACCCATCAAAATCAGGTCTTTTGTTGCCGAAAACTTGCAGAACTTCCTCTCTTGCTTTGTCTTGCCATTTTTGATACTTGCTCAACAAAATCAGAGTCCAAGCAAGCAAAACAGAAGTCGGCTCTTGACCTCCTAAGTTGAACCCTTTGCACTCTTTAATGACATCCTCCATGCTCATACCCTTTTGATGCCCAGATTTTTGAATTTCTTTCATGTTTGATTTTAGCAACAGTCCCAAGAGATCATCGCCAACTACTCCTCCTTCCTCCAATGCCTTCTCTCTTTTCGTCACTATGTCTTTGAAGAACCCTTTTAGTTTATGGTCGATTTCTTTCATGCTCTTGTGCAGTTTGGTTGGCAAGAGGCTGCATTTTCTTATACAAGTCAAATTCAAGATGAAAACTCATACATTAGCTTCGTTTCCACAGTTTATGTGTGTCTTGCTAAATAAATACACTGAATTTTCCTCCATTCAATTGGGTTTACAAGTTGGAGAGCAGCAATCTAGATAACAATGCAATAGAAGACTTGCCTTGCTACAATACCATATGAGATTTTGTACAACCACTACTAACTATTTTAAAAGCTTAAGCCTAAGCTTTTACATTGAACTTTCTAATATAGTATTAGAGTAGGAGATTGTGAGTCCAAATGTTTACAAGATCTATATGCCTCCCTAATTATATACTTTCCACGTCTTAGGCTTACACCAAAGTCCAACCTATGCATGAGGAATAGCGTTAAAATATTTAAATATTAAATCACATTTTCATCTAACTTAAACTTTTAGTTGATAGTGGTTCTACAAAATATTACACTGCACATTGTTTTGACTGCAAAAAATTGCAGTGAGCCCTACATACCATCTTGCAATCACAATCCAACCACTATCCATGATTTGCAAAATTATTAAAATTGTCTTCAGAGACGTTTCAAGTTCCTTGCAGGACAAGATGCCTACAGATGGGCACACTGATTTGCAGAATCATAGAAATGGGGAAAGTTGCAACTGAAGTTTGTTACTCTATTTTTTCACTTAATTAATCTCGACTTACCTCCACCCAGGCATTGAGACGAAATGAACAATTCTGGAAGCGAGGCCAATTTGTTCTTGTTGAAGGAGGATGATGCTCTTGACTCGGTCATCGAAGGTACCCCCAAAAACAGTTCTGTAGAATATATCACCCGTCAATTGCTGAAGGTGAGGCCACACATCCATTTCACCTGCCAAACTTTGCTTCTCCCATCTCCTAATCATCTCCTCGCAGCTTGAACATGTTGCAGTCACCACATACTGTTATTGAACAGTAAAAAACGTTAATGAATTGAATATTATTATATTTCCATGGACTAAGAATTTCAGGCTTGGCGAACATGAAATATGATGCGATCATTAATCATTTTAAGTTCCGTTAGATGATGCATCTGGTCATGAAACTTTTAGCACCAAGCAGTAATACCTTCAACTTTTCATAGTGAAAAGCTGGATTGCTGATCTTTCTGTGTTTGGCCCATTTCTCACCCTCGACATTCACAAGCCCCGTTAGTAAGATATCTGCGATGGCCTTGGGATGCGGCTTTTCAAACTCATTGATCCGTGAAAATATTTCCTTCAACATGTCTGAGTCCATGATGTTCAGCACAGGCTTTGGTCCTAACCACGTAAAGCAAAGCTTCTCTGCAATAACCATTTTCTAGAGACATCACTTATTAGCTAAAACTTACAGCTTCTCGTGAGCTGAAATTGCACATGATTTTTTACCGGGAAATGAAGTTTGTCCAATCACCAATATTACCATTGGCTAGAAAAGTTCAATTGCATCTCAACTTTGATGGCATGCGTACCGTATTTCTGGATGCAGTGATAATAGAAAGGGAGCAATCGAGGCGCGATGTCACTGGAGAAAGGAGTAATGGGTTGAGATTGAGCTTGCTTGTTCATTCTCACGATGTCTCTCAGGTCTTGAAATAAAAGCCTGTAAGGGGTTCCATTTAGACCTTGCTGTCTCAGACATCTTTCTACCTTCTTCGGCTGCAACCAAAACAGACACAGTAATGTCCATGCACAAGTGAAGAAGGTGATCAGCACAAGAGAGAGAACAATTGAATAGGCAAAGGACATTTCCATTTTCTACGTTGAACTTATGACACGCTTGTCTTCTTTCTGCGAGAGGAAATATATAGGAGTCTCGGGGAGCAGAAAGACAAAGGCATAGACCAAGGGGCCCAAAAAAAAAAAAGGAGAAAATATGTTATATTGTTTCTTGAGATGGTGTACAAATGAGCTAATCCAAGACACAGTCAGTTTTGCGTGTTTGACTAAAATGAGGATTAAAAGTTCAGCGTTTTTAACGGCAAATGTCTCTGGATCTAGAATATGAAATTTTATTTCCAAGTCTTCGACCCTTCTCTCCGAATCATGTTATAATGTACTGTTCAATGCACCCCGAAAAGTGGAAGTCAACCATACACATTGTTTATTCAGATTTACCATGCGCACGACAAGTTTCGACGTGGCGAATAATTGTCATGAGGAGATCAGATGATAATTGGTCAGAATCAAATTGGGGAATTTAAAAGATTTGATACCTGAAAGTCAAATAATCAGTCTAATATGGGGGTGAGCATTGGTTCAGGATCAACCCTGGACCGACCCTGGACCGGCCAACCCTACCGGTCCTAGTCCGGTTCTTAGGGAGATCGGGTCGGTCATTGGTCCTAGGATTCCTAGACCAGCACTGTGAGGGTTGGTCCTCGGTTCTAGGAATTCAGGGTCGATCCAACCCGGACCAAAATGGTATAAACAGCTCCTTACGACTTCCTCTGTTAGTACTCATTCTCTTCTATCTTATTTATCCTCTTAGTCTTAATTTGTCAAAATCGAAAGAAACAACTTCTCCACTCGATACTCGATACTTGCCTCGCTCACTTTGGGTCACTTGTGCCACTCACTGCTCGATACTCACTTGACTTGTTGCTCCTCACTCGACACTCGATGCTCACCTTGTTCGATGCTCACCCTACTCAACCCTCTCCACTTGCCTTTCTTTGTTGACCTCGCTCGTCATCGAACCCATTAGATTGGTCCGATCCACGGTTGCCTTTTCAAGGAGAACAAAAAATGAAATAAAAAATTATCGGTTGGTCTTGGGTTGACCTTGGAACCAGACCGAACCCATTGGGTCACTTTGGCCTTCAATCGTTTTTTCAAAGAGTACAAAAAATAAAATAAAAAATTATCTAGTTGGTCCTAGATTGACCTTGGAACCAGATCGAACCCACTAGATCAGTCCGGTTCTTAGTCCCAAGCTCAATAGATCAGTCCTCGGTCCCAAAAATTAAGGACCAGCACTGTACGAGTTGATCCTAGAGTTAGGGGTGAACAAGCCCAACCTAGACCATGCTCACCCCTAGTCTAATATGGGAGAGGAGGTGTGTGAGAGGAGGCATCTTTTTTTTTTTTTTTTTTTTTTTTTTTTAAAGTGTCCTTGCCTGCATCATTGGTATTTTTGACTGGTTTGCATCTTTGGATTGGGCCGGTCCACTCCCTAACTTTAGGACCAACCCATACAGTGTTAGTCCTCAATTTTTGAGATCAAGGACCAACCCTATTAAGCTTGGGATCGAGGACCGGACCAACCCAATGGATTCGGTCTAGTTCCATGGTTAACCCGGGACCAACTGATAATTTTTTATTTTATTGTTTGTACTCCTTAAAAAAGCGATTGAGGACCAAACTAACCCAATGAATTCATTCCAGTTTCAAGGTCAACCTAGGACTAATCAATAATTTTTTATTTTATTTTTTGTATTCCTTGAAAGGACAACCGAGGACCATACCAACCCAATGGGTTCAAGATGAGCGAGGTCAGCTAAGAAAGGCAAGCGGTGAGGGTCAAGTGGGCTGGGCGTCAAACAGGATAAGCATCGAATGTCGAGCGATGAGCAGCAAGCCAAGCAAGCATCGAGTGGCGAGCGGCACAAGTGACCTAAAGCAAGCAATGCAAAAGTCGAGTGGTAAGCGAAGAAGTTGTTCATTTCAATTTTGGCAAATTAAAGACTAAGATGACAAATAAGACAAAAGAGAACGATTACTAGGGAGGATGCCATAAATAGTTGTTTATACCTTTTTAGACTTCGTAAGGACTCTTTACAAAAATATTTTCCTCATTCATAAATTATAACTATTGACACCGTAAAAGACATTAAAAATCTAAATTACTAAAAAACGATGTAAAATTACTTGAACTCCTCACTAAAGAGTTATTTAATATTGTTGATGCCATTTATTTTAGGGTTTTCTCTATATAAAAAAATTATAAATAATATTATATATAGGGGTTGGTCCGGATTGGACCGACCTGGAACTCTAGGGACCGAGAATCGACCCACACAGTGCTGGTCTAGGAATTCTAGGACTAAAGACCGATCCAGTCTCCTTGAGAACTGGATCAAGACCAGCAAGATTGAGCCGGTCCAGGGATGCTCATCACTAATCAACAGCTGTTACTTAGAAAAGCCATTTTCTTGATATGATATCAAGGTGGAGGCTTTTACTTAGCTCTATCACATAAACGAAGGCAAAAGTACAATATAAGTATCAAAACTTTACTCAAATGGACACTTCGGGCATGTATGATAACGTTCCTCTTTTATGCTTTTTTTTTTTTTTTTCTTTTGTTTCCCATAATAGAAAAAGACTAAAACTTCGTTTAATAACATCAGTTAATTTTTCTATTCCTTGAGAAAAATGGTCAGGAAATAGATTTAGAACATAACAAAAAATAGAAAAAAATAACTTATTATTCTTATGAACAATTTCTAGAAATAATTTTTTATCTTTTTTTCATTTTTCTTTTTTCTTCTTCTTCCTCTTCTAATCAATTGGTGGAGACTTGTTGCTCACCTCTTGTTGCCAATTGCTAGTCACCGCATGGCACTAGCACCCACCAGTCATCGGCACCCGAAATTTTATAATACCAAAAAAGTCTCAATCGATATGACATGAAAACTAAGATCTCAATTGACCGAAATTTTATAGTACCAAAAAAGTCTCAATCGATATGACATGAAAACTAAGATCTCAATTGACCAATTGATGTGATGTTTAGGATTCCAGCATATTTAGCCTCACCATTGGATTTGAAGTTCGGGACACTTTCTTTTAACCTCACTCCAATCCAGTTATGTGGTAGCCATGGAAGGACCCAATTATTCTCTTATTAACTTTTTAAATAGTGGGTTACCTAGATAGACATCACCGCTGTCTAAATTTGACTTAAGATAAATATTAATGACATCCGCATAAGGAAAATTAGCCAAGATTAACATGACCCATTATAGAAAGCCAAAAAAAGGTGAGAGCAACGATATCCTCTCCATCGAGGAAACCGGGCGACTCGATGCCGGGTTCCCTTGGAAAATCGTGCCCCTTGGCGTGTTTGCTAGCCCACCAAGTGAAATTTCTTAAGTTAGAAATAACAACAAATCAGCCAAAATAAATTTACGATCACTATAAGAAGCGATACCAGTGCAAAATATTCTTTCACACTTGCATTCGTAAGTGGAAAATATCCACAACCTAGTGAAATGAGCACGGTTATTAAAATTAGAACTGATGTTTGGGTATCTTTACTTCGCTTACGAAGAAACTTTTTTATGCGTTAATAGCAAAAATTCAAAAATATATAGATAGATGACTTCCAAAATTCCACATCAAGTAACACCTATCTTTGTGCAATCGATGTTAAAAGAGATTGATAAACTTTTTGCTTATAACCTAGGTGTATGGCTTCAAGCATCCAGCAACCTGCAGCCCATGGAACGCTTGTAAACCGCAGTCGAATGTTCGCCTGTAAAAGTGACTCTACCCCCAAAGTAGTTCATATGTAATTAGTGGGATTTGAATGGATAAGTTTTAGTTTTCAAGCTAAAAATTTCCCAATGCCCTAACTACACTAATTGAGGGGGAGGAAAGACTAATTTGTATTATACTGTTTAAATGGAATACTTTCTGATATTGTGTATGCTAATAAAACATAAAACACTAATTGAGAGTCCACGGTATATTTTATCTATGTATAACATATTCACTTTATTTTTTCTATTAATTGCTAAATTTTATTTTAGAGCAATATTCAACCCTCATAAAAACCAATGCTCTCTCTCAGCATTTTTTTTTTAACTTTTTTATTTTGCTCCTTCCCGTTGTTCAATTCTTGAAAAATGAAACAAGTGATCCGAATTGCGCCGTTACTCATGTGAATTAACGGTGCCATAAGGCTCACGATGTTCTTAGTTTTTCATTGCTAATATCAAACAGAAAACATGTGATGAGCATTATGACCAAAAAAATAAAAGAAAACATGTGATGAGCGTACCTTACCAAACTACTTTTGAGTAGACGTAAGCTCAACCTCAATCCACTAAGCGTATTGTGTCACGTCCCAAACTTGGGCACGCGCACATCCCTTGGCGATCGATTAAAAATGCGATGTCCCAGGATGCGTCGCCGATCCTTTTCTTTTTATCTTTCAATTAAGCACATGCTGAAGTGAATTAAATGAACACCCGGACAACCAATAAACACAGGGATAGTAAAAAGATGCTAATGCTTTTTTCACAAACTACTATTCATATACATGTCAACTTAGCCCTACAAGTCTATATACAAAAGTCTATCCCAAAAAGAAACTACTAGACAACCTATACTCTGGATCCCTCTGACTCTAGAGCTAGATCCTCCACGACATGTCGATGTCCATGGGGTGAGCTACCTCCCCATCCTCGGTTTTGATGGTAAACCCATCAAAACCCTAAGCTCATTAATATACCACACTTTGAAGCGATGAGGCACCAAGTGAAGGAAGCTCTCGTCGACCCAAATCATGGTCACCACTAACTCACGAGTCCGGGTGGTCCTGAGAATAGGGAAGAAAGTAGACTTAGAATCCATGTGCCACGGCATCCCAAAACAAACATGACATATCTCCATGCTAAGAATTTGAAAAAAGGGTTAACCATGACGGGGTGAGATAAATCTCAGTGAGTAAAAACCCTAAACCCCAATTATGATGCAAATTCGTCTTGAAGGTTGTCCTAAACATGCACCACACAAAACTTACCTCGCTTCAACGCGTCCCTGCACATTAGTGCATCACATATGCATTATAAATGTCACAAGCATAATTTAATAACCGAAACACATCATTTCAATCACAAACATCCACACGGGTCATGATTATAAGGTAAAACCGTTATGACACATCACATACCGTGCCACACAATTTTGCTCGATAATTAGACGCGACTATCACAACCATTCAAGCATGTTCCAGTTATTATGATCCATCGGCCATGGCCAACTCAACAGTCAGCAATCATCCAGCATAACCGGGCATCGTCCCGCTTCATTGAGCATGACAACGGTCAACATTACATGCCCATATGGCATTCTATAAAGGAGCATCGGTCCAGCCTCCACCGTGACCGGCATCCGTTGACATGGGGCATCCAAATTTAATCAGGCATCACCTCCTTGACTCTCATCAGGTGACGGGTTCCGATAGTGACCACACGCACACACATACTTGGCCAAAAACACCATGCTTTGCATCCAAATACCTTGTATTTAAATAATGAACTTGGCCCCTTTTTTTCGTATTAAAAATCTTGGTAAAATAATCGTGCGTGGTCACGTATTTAAATCGAACCATTGAATGTGGTACATTCCCATTTCAAAATTCCACGATTTTATATAGTACATAAAATTTTGGCATCAAAAACCGACACTAGTATTTTTCTATTTAAATACCATAAATCAAATTTTGCAATAATAATCAATAATTACTACCAAGCACTCAATTGCACATATAAGCATAAATAAACCATCAAATTCATGTAAAAGTTCAATCACAAGAACGAGCGTAAAATTTCACTAAATGGCTAATCCGTCACAAATTACGCTAATTATAATTAATTAAATAAATTGCAATTAAATAAATAAATTCAACTTAATTAACCTAACCATGTTTAACTAATATAACTCAAGTTAATTAATCTTGTCATGCCCTAAACCCAAAGTGCATGAACATCCCTTGATGGTCAATTGAAAATGCAACATTCCAAAACGCATCACCAAACCATTTTTTTTTTTTTTTATCTTTCGATTAACGCATGTGGAAGAGAATTAAATAAATACCCGGACAACCAATAAACATAGGGATAGTAAAACATGATTGCGATTTTCCCATCAAAACCACAACTTATTTATCCACTATTAACCCTAGAAAGTTTAATGGTACAAGCCTTTCCACCGCCACTTCCTATCGACCCTCTCAAAATCCTCAAGGATTAGGTTCCACCTAACTTCACTAACGGTAGAACTAGCCAACAGGTGTCACATCTCATGCCCACCACATCTGCAGTCAACAGATCTCCACATTACGGCCCTTAAAAAGATTAACCCACGACAGGGTAAGATAAAAATTTCAGTGAGTCAAAACCCTAAACCCCGATTAGGATGCAAATTCACCTCAAAGGTAGTCCTAATCACACACCATACAAAACTCACCTCGCCTCGGCACGTACTTACACATTAACTCATCACATATGCTATCATCAATGCAACAAGCATAGTTTAATAACCAGAATACATCATTTCAATCACATGACATCCCGATTATAAGATAAAATTGTTATGGCATGCCTCATACCGTGCCACACAATTTTGTCCCACAATCAAGCGCAACCATCACAACCATTCAAGCATGTTCTAGTTATTACGACCAACTCAAAAGCCAGCGGTCATCCGATGTAACTAGGCATTGTCTCACTCCATCGGGCATAACAACATCTAGAACTCCCACCTAGATGGCATTTCATAAAAGAATATCGTTCCGCCCTCCATCGCAACTCGACTTCCGGACCCTTACCGGGCATCCAATAAAAATTGGGCATCATCCCCAAACTCCCATTGGGTGATGGGTTCCACTTAGTGACCATGCAAGCACATCATCAATCAACCCATTTCTTATCTTCCATCAATTAGCCCAAAATACCAAAATTTCTTTAGAACAATAAACCTTGCAATTTCTTTTTTTTTTTGTTCAAAGCTTTCCAAAATAAATTCGTACGGGGTCATGTATTTTGAAATTAATCCGCCAAACTTTGCACGCATCTAGTATGAAATCTCCTCATTTTATTGAGCACATAAAATTTGCATCCAAACCCGACACCTCATTTATTTTCTATTTTCTTTTCCAAACACCCTTTTTGAAGACAATCTTTAGTAACCCTTTTTTTTTGTTCAAAAATTTTAAAAATAAACTCATAAGTGCTCACGTATTCAAAATTAATCTATCAAACTTTGCAAGTACCTAGTTTAAAACATCCTTGTTTTATTGGGCAAATAATTTTTGGTGTCCAACCCAACACCTAATTGCTTTTCTAATAAAATGTCCTTAAGGCCATCTTTTGTAATAACAACAAACAACCACCATAGAACAACCATCCAAATATTATCACACATAAGTCCTAAGTATGCCAAAAGTCAACCACATCACCAAATATATATTATCCAACAAGTACAATACTAAGAATAACCACAAAACCACTACCGGCCCTAACCGGTAGAAACTGGGTTCACTCGCATGTCTCTAAGTTTAATTCCAAAAACATAATCAAACGAGCTTGGAAACTTCTCAAATTTGAATATATTAAAAAGGACACTTAAAATAGCACTTTTTATGTAGACTCATTGACCTAAATATTTCTAGATTAAGAGTAGTAAATCGCTCAAGTCGTTACCAAAACTGTGACCATGTCCAAAAATTCTGCTTTCCAAAATTAGTTATTTCGAAGTCCAAAACTTATCCATTTGATCTGGAATTTGACTATGTTAAACCACAAGATGTGATAAACAACTTTTGTGAATGAACTCTTTCAAAATTCGAAACCTAAGAATTGATAAAAATCTATTGAATACCAAAAGGTCACAAGTTCTTGCACCAACCTGAGATTCTATTTTGCAAATGATGAGGCTAAAAATCCCTAAAATCTTAAGTAAAAATATTTCATAACTGAAAAATGTCTAAAACATTTTTCAAGAATGAAGCAACCTCAAAATCGCAACACATTTCCATCCACAAAAATAGCAAACAACCAAGGTCTAGTAACTAATCTGGAGAGAAATCCACTAAACCAAACTAAACCACCCTCATTAGTATTAATCTAACCAATTAGATTAACACTAATCCATCTTAAAGCTAATTAACATTAATCTAACCCTGTAAATGTAATTAACAACCTAATAAAGGATTAATGAGTTAACTCACTGGATTGGGATGGTGGCAGGTTCATGGCAACAATGTTGAGGACCCAAGACTACTGCATCTCCAACGAAGCTCAAACGGCGAAGGAAAAGGCTAGGTGAAGCTCACGGCCAAAGTTGGTTCGATTCTATGGCTGAGCTGGTTGGGGGCTATTGGATGGACACGAGGCATCGCGATTGAGCTAAGGCGCGAAGCTGGTGGCCAAACAGCCCAGCTGGAGGCGTGAGGTGGTGGCTGGACTGAGTTGGAACAAACTCCTAGACTTGGACAGAAGGCTGGCGGGTGGCCGTGCATGGAGCTACAACTATCTTGGCTGCTCCATGGAGTTCTAGACATGAGGGGTGGTGAAGATGGAAGCTGTTCTGGTGTGAATGGTGCTGGATTGGTTGTTGAAGATGAAGACATTGGGGTGGTGAGATGCGGTGGAGGTGGTGAGGTGCAGGCGGTTGAGGTGGATGTTGGCAAAAGTGGAAGGGAGGATGGGTGTGTTGATGATGGAATTGGTGGAGTTGGGCATAAGATTGATGCTACTTGTGAGATGAAGGCACTGGCAAAAAAAGAGGGGGAGGGAAGGGGGCTGTTGTCGTTGGATGGGTGGTGAAGAATTTGTGAGGGAAAGAAAAATGGAAGGAAGAAGCGTGAGGGAGGATCGACTAAAGGGGAGGTGCACATGAAAGAATAGAGGGAGATGGGGGAGAGAGAGGGAATCAAGAAGTCAAACTAACTACCAATAGAAAGCCTAGGGTAAATATCTAACTCATGATCACAATGTCACCAAAGTTCTCATACCAATGGCCATTTTTCCTCTTAATTCTCACAAATAAACCAATTTGGAGGTAGAAAAAACCCATTTTTTAGCCCATACGAATTTCCCTTTTTTCTTTTCCATTTTGTCGAAATTTATTTTTCCACAAAATTCTGGACTCGATGAAAATTCACCAAAAGATGAGAAGACGTCCTATAAATGAATTGTGATGCACACTCGAACATCCGATTCCCGAAACCAAATTTAATTTCGTGGTTAAAATGAATCGAACACTATTTTAGTACAACCTAACCTATCGGGTAAATTTTAAGGATTTTAGCGTGTTTGACCCATAATCAATAATTTTTTATTAACATTTGTGCATCTCTGAATCATAGACGACTCTTGGTTGTCGTAAAAATCACAAGGTTTCAATTACATGTAATGAGTATAATTTCGATAAAAAAAAAAAATCGGGTTAGTGCCATTTGACGCGAATTTCACAATCAGGTGGAATAACCAGTAATTCAATTATGTAGTTCCATTGAATCGACCTATATCCGATCACTAATCAATTATAACGGTGTTGTATTGATCATTGCCGATTATTATGGTTGAGTAATCGATTTCCATCAAATTCTTGAGTTTGCCGCATTTATATCCCTTAACGGCTTCACCTAATAGATTAGTTAACTTGTGAGTAAACAACTCAATGAAAAAGGACCATAGGCACGTTGACGAAATGCCCATTCCACATTATCATGATGGGGTTGAATTTTCAAAATGTCACAAATTTAACCTAAGGTAGGCTAACCTAACTAAACTAACCACCTAACCAAACTAACCTAACTAATTAACCAACCTATCTAGACTCAGCTAGTTACATTAACTTGGATTAACCACTAATCCTAATTAACACTAATCTAACCCCTTAAGAGCAATTAACTACTTAATTAAGGATTATGGAGTTAACTAATTGGATTAGGATGACGGCAGGTTCACAACGACGGTGGTGTGATAGCGGTGAAAACTCAAGACAACCAAGTCTCCAATGGAGCTCAATCAGTGAGGAAAAGTAGTCCTACAATCCTTCAACCAAGGTTGGTCGGTTATGTGGGCTGAGGCGAATGGAGTTGGCTGGATGCGGCTGGGCTAAACTGAGAGCTGGGCGGGTTGGTGGTAGCTGGACAAGCAGAGGCTCGAGATGGGACAATGGGTCGATGATGGTGGCAGTGTGTGATTAAGGCGATGAGTTGCTTAGCTGGACACGGGGCTGGTGAGCTGGATCGGTGGCGAGGGCGAGAGCTACAGGCGACCAAATGCGGGTTGAGTTGGAACAGAGCAAGCGGGCAAACGGTGATGAGGCGTGGATGTGAGGTGTTCTGGCGGTGGATGGGAGCTGGACAAGTGGTGTGGGTGGTCGATCGATGGGTGGTGGACGGTGGAGGGTTGGCAAAGGGAAGTGGCTGGTGGTTTGGGCAGTGATGGAGGAAGCTACGGCAACTAAACGTTGGCGTGGCTAGGGGAGGGAGTTGGTTCAACAAGGAATGAAAATGGAGAAGGGGAATGAACGTAAGAGAAAGATGATAGGAAGAAGAAGCAACAAGGGAGGGGATTGATTGTTCTGCAAGGTGCACGCATGGAGAGATAAAGGAATTGAAGAGAGAGGAAGACAGCAAAGAAGTCAAGACAAGGGCCAATAGAAACCTAGGGAAAATATCTATATACACAAGTGATATGCCCCAAAGTCTTCAGCCCTTGAAGTCAATTGGCCCTCCAACGAGAATTTAGCTCTCATTTTACCCAAAATAAACTATTTTGGTAGCCAATTAAGTCCTTTAATTTGCCATCCAAATTTCACTTCTTTTCCTATTTGTCCAAAATTAATTTTTCCGCAAAATTCTGGACTCAACGAAAATTTTCCAAAAGATGAGACGACATCCTAAAAATGAATCGTGGCATACCCGAATGTCTGATTCCCGAAATCGAACTCAATTTCGTGTTAAAATCGACCAAACGCAATTTTAGTGCAACCTAACATATCGAGTAACTTTTAGGGATTTTAGTGTGTTTGACCCGTGATCAATAATTTTTTATCCACGTTTGTGTATCTCTGACTCGTAGACGACTCTCAATTATCTTAAAAATCGTAAGGTTTCAATTAAGTGTATCGAATATAATTTCGATAGAAAATTAAGTTAGTGCCATTTGATGCGTGAATTTTGCAATCCTGCAAAATCATCTGCAATTCAATTACATAATTTTGTCGAATCAACCTATATCCGATTACTAATCATTATAACATTGTCATATTGACCCTTGCTAATTATTACAATCGAACGATTGATTTCTGATCGAATTATCTAATCTGCCGCATTTATATCCCTTAATGGCATCACCTAATAGATTAGTCAACTCATGAAGGGCCAACTTAAAGTAAAATGACCATAGATGCGTCAATGAAATAACAATTTCATATATTCGAGACAAGGTTGAATTTCAGGATGTAGCATATTGTATCAATTCTTGTCAAGCATAATGATGCGAATTGAGTATGGATATCTTTCTCCCTATATAATATAAGTGGTTGACTTCATTTTAATTACTTAATCAAAAATTAGTTTCGTGTATAATATAACTACAATATTCGGCGACAATCGCTAGGTTTCATAAAATTGTCTAAGGCCCTATTTGTTTATTTTTGTTTTTATTCCCTAAAACAAAAATTTATGTGATTTTGTTCTAAGGAACAAAAAAAAGAACAAAAATGCGTTTGGTAAAAAATTTTGTTTTCGGAACAAATTTGGAACAGAAACAAAAAGTAGAAAAAAGTTGTTTCTTGTTCCGAGAACAATTCCAAGAAACAATTTTTCTCTCTCTTCTTTTTTTCTTCTTTCTTTTCTTCTTCTTCTTCTTCCTTTTGCCGCTTGCCGGCCCTTGTGGTGGCCTAGCGAGGCTCCAACGAGCTTGCAAAAGCTTGCCCAGCCGATCACCAACCACCACCGTGGCCGGCAACCGGCCAAAAAGAGAAAGAAGAGAAAAAAAAAGAAAAAAAGGAAAAATATAATAATAAATATTGAAAAACTAAAATAAATAAAAAAATTATACAAGTTTACCAAACACATTTCTAATTCTAGAGTAGAAATTTTTTGTAGTTACCAAATGTGTTTTTATACTCATAAATTGTTCCCGAGAACAGAAAAAAAAAATTTATTTTTGTTCAAAAATTGTTCCTCGAAATAGAAACCTTATCAAATGGTCCTAAAAAGTCCTAAATCTATTGCACTTTTATCAATTCAATACTAAGTATTTTGTTGTGCCAACTAGGTTATAAACATTTTTATGTTTTGTCAATTGAGTCCATCCGACCAATTTTAATTGAAAATCACAAATGTGGACGACAATTGTCCTACGTGGCATAATTGACGTTGATGTGGATAATTTTTAATAATATTATAATATTTTAAGAATTTTTCTTTTTTTCTCTATTTTTCTATTTTTCTTTTTTTCTTTACTTTTTTTTTTCCTTTTCCTTTTTTTTTCTTTTCTTTTCCTTTTACCTTTTGCCCTTTGTTAGCCATTGTCGAGTCTCGCCAATGGCTAGCAAAGGTCAACAACCTCGGGTGAGGGATGTCAATATCTAGCCTAGCAAGGAGTACCCTCGCCGGATTGGGCAAGGTCTCCCCCTCCTGGGTAGGCGTGGGCCATCCTTGCCTAGGCTAGTGGGGGCAACCTTCACCTTTGCTAGCCCAGGCAAGGGCAGCCCTCACTTGAGGCTAATGAAGCAAAAAAGAAAATAAGGAAAATGAGTAAATAAGGAAAATAAAAAAAGGAAAAAGAAGAAAAAAATAATAAAATATTATTAAATGTCCATGTCAACTCGGGCTTAGTCATGCAGGATGACTAGCTTCAACGTCAATAATTTCCTGGCAAAATTGATCGGATTGGCTCAATAGTCAAAACGTGAAAATTTTTAAGACTTAATTAGCACAAATAAAATGTTTATGACTCAATTGGCAAAAATGCAATAAGTTTAAGAATTTTATGACAATTTTCCCACTAGAATTCTATAGAGGGGAGGGAGCAAGAGGGGGCGAAACCAAAATTGTTGAATTAAAATGTGCTATAGTTACATATAGAAAATACCATGGTATACAAAAAGTGAAATAGTGGTATTTATTTCTATTGTTGATTAGAAAATTAACAAGAAGAAATATTAAACAAAAAAATTATGTCGAGTACTTTCAATTTATCTTAAGAGACTTGATTTTTTTAAAGAAAAACTAATTATAACAGTATTATATCACTTAAGTAAAGAACTAAATTTTATCAGAGATTGTGAGTCTTTACTTATATAAATTAGAAAAGGTTATGCTAAGGACATATATTTCATATCTATCTTTAATCGCAAGAGTGAATAAAATGATTTTTTATTAACGTCTATCTAAAAGGAAAAGACTAAATAGTAATAATAGTTGGTAAAAATATAAAAGGGAAGGCCACATCTTTACATGAAATTTGAGAAATTAGCCAGCAGTTTAGGGAGACTAGGCAGTATTACCAGTCCTGAGAAGTTTACTGATTAGTCTTTAGGCATAATATGATAAATTGCAATAGACTAAAAGATAAAGAATCATGCATGTTAATAGAAAAAATAAGTGATCTCCTAGAAAGAAGAATGCTAAAGAAGGAGAACTATTTTTCGCAAAAGCCGCTTTTAATTGTGCCACAAAAGGTGTGTTTTTTAAGGATTTTTTTTTTTTACATCAGATCACATATATTACGTCAATTTTTAGTACGTCACAACAACTATGCTTTTAAAATATCACGCATAATTTGAAAATGTGTATGGGTTGACAAAATTTAAAATAAAATTTTCCTCTTGTAATAAATAACATTTGAACTTTAGATATCTTTATTTTCTTTAGCATGATTTTTTGAGTCCTAAAAACTTAGAGGTTTAATATAATTCCGATACCTTCCCATATTAAAAAAGTTCAATATTGATATTGGAAAATAAGATGTGCCTTTTGGTCTTCTTTTGGGTTTCGGTTGCTTTGTATTCAGTCATGTACAAATACTCGCATGCCGTGTTTTCCCTCTCTTTTTAATAAGGCACTTTGCAAAAAGGGTTTAACAATTCGTTTTTTGAATCAGAGTCAGATGCATCATTCATTTTTTGACTATGGCGGATGACATTTCAAGTGGGAACAGCTCTTTTGGAAGGCACCGGAAGAGTACGCAAAACCCAGTTCACTAGGTCAATATAAAGAGAGCACGCTAGCTAGTAGAAATCAAACCAATCATTAATTAGGGAACACTTTTCCTGTCAAGAAGTCATCATATGTTTACTCGATTTTTCGTTTATTCTAAAAGACCAAAACAGACTGTTTTATACTTGCAACGAAGCAAACAAGAGCACGGAATCCGATCAAATAAAAACTGAGGAATTCTATCTGATTCGAGTCAAGATCAAGGGGACATCGTATTGGGCATGAGGAGTGAGCACAGCACTGAGAAGTTCCAAAATCAACGTGAGAACAACTTTGACTTCCAGCGAAGCAAAGTTTTGGCCAATGCAAGTTCTAGGACCCCAGTTGAAAGGGAAAAAGTACAGCTTGTTCTTGGTTGCTTTTGAGACTCTCAGATGAAGAAGTTTATGCGCAAAGAAGAAATTGGGATGAAGAATCCGTAGAGAGATCTTGAGATGAAGGACTTCTTTCTTTTCTCTTTTCCCTTATATTTAGCCTTTTATACACACGGACTATTTCTAAAATCTGTTTTTACAGGTATTGAATCAGTTGAAGAAAATATAACTAACTAACTGAAACAAAAAATTAATTAACTTCCAAAACTGAATTAGACTGGACTAATTGCCGAGACTAGTCAAGACTTGTAGTACGATACAAAGTGTTCGAAACAGGTTCTCTTCTCATTCTTCTCAGCAGCATGTACATACTCTACTTCCTCTTCTTCATATGTTTTCTCTTTATTGCTCTTGTATATCTTGCTTCCCTTGTTCTTCCTGGTATCCCCTGTTCTTCCCGGTATCGTTGATAGCATCGCTTGAGTTATCTTGCTTCCCCTGTTCTTCCTGGTATCCCCTGTTCTTCCTGGTAACAGTGATAGCATCAGTTGAGTAGCTTATGTTCTTGCTATTCTTAACAGCCCCCCTCAAATTGGAAATGGGTGAGAAACCGATTCCTAATTTGATGCGTAGCTGATAATGTGTAATAAGAGAGAGAGAGAGGTTTTGTGAATATGTCAGGGGGTTGATAGTTACTTGGAATATATTTCACTTGTAGTGACCCTGATGAGACTTTTTCCCTAACAAAATGAAAGTCTATCTCAATGTGTTTGGTGCGAGCATGTAGGACGGGATTGATAGTGAGAGAAATGGCTGATTTATTGTCACAGAAGAGCTGTGTTGGACGAGTCAATGAGCATCCTATATCACGTAGGATAAAGCTGATCCAGGTAAGTTCAGCAGATGTAAAAGCAAGAGCATGATACTCAGCTTCTATAGAGGATCTACTGACTGTGGATTGTTTCTTTGCTGCCCAAGATATGAGATTGGAGCCAAGGTATGTACAAAAACCTATTGTTGATCTTCTTGTTTCAACACATCCTGCCCAATCTGCATCTGAAAACCCATACAGATGGAGAGAGCTTCGAGAGTGAATAAAGACTCCAAGACTTATAGTGCCTTTGACATATCTTAAAACCCTCTTGAGTTTATGTAAGTCTGCAACAGTGGGTTTCTATAATTTCTGACATAGTTGATTTGTGGCATATGCAATGTCAGGTCTTGTTAAAGTCAGATACTGAAGGCCACCCACTAAGCTTCGATATTCGGCAGGATTGGAGAGTGGAGCAAAGTCATTTATCAGAACAGTTGGTTTTAGTGATATAGGAGTAGTAATTGGTTTGCACTCAAGCATATGAGCTCGAGTAAGAAGATCTCTGGCATATTTAGTCTGGCAAAGAAATAGGTGATCAGAAGTATTTTTCACTTCAATGCCAAGAAAGTAGTGTAGAAGGCCAAGATCTTTCATAGAGAACTGAAGATTTAGAGAATGGATGAGTTTGGAAAGTAAGTGAGAGGAGCTTCCAGTCAGGATAATGTTATCAACATATAGTAGTAGAAGAATAGTGTCTGTATCATTATAATAGATGAACAAGGATGGGTTAGTTGAGCTACAAAAGAACCCATATTCAAGCAGAAAGTTACTGAACTTGTCAAACCAAGCTCGAGGAGCTTGTCGAAGTCCATAAAGAGACTTCCTGAGTAGACATACATGATGAGGTTTCTTGGGATCTTGAAAACCAGGAGGCTGCTCCATGTAAACTATCTCATTCAATGTACCATGTAAGAATGTATTTTTGACATCTAGTTGATGGATTGGCCAATGTTTCATCATGGGTACAGATAGAACTATACGAATTGTAGCATGTTTAATGACTGGACTAAATGTTTCTGTGAAGTCAATACCCTCTTCTTGATGAAATCCTTTAGTAACCAGTCGAGCCTTAAGTCTATCAAGGCTACCATCAGTTGCAAACTTTGTTTTAAATACCCACTTACAGCCAATAACATTCATTTGACCAATTCGAGGAATTAATTCCCAAGTTTTATTCTGATAAAGTGCATCCATCTCTTCTGTCATTGCCTTATACAAGCCTTTATGTGCTAAGGCTGATTTGATTGTTTTTGGTTTAGTAGGTACTTCATATATAGCAAGACATGCATACCGAGGATTGGTCTTGATAATGCCAGACTTAGACCTTGTCTACATAAGGTGAGTAGGGAATGTACCTTGTGAATTTGTCTGATTATTTGAAGTGTGTTGTTCCATATCTAGTTCATCTGTTGTCTTAGTTATGGGAACAGGTACTTCAACTTGTTGTGGACTATCCTGAGTAGTGGTGGATACTTGATCCATAGGAAATTCAGCTGGAGAGATAGAAATTACTTGTTCTGTGCATTTAGGTGAGATTACTCCATTTGTTTGATTAGCTGTGGCTTCTTGTTCCCAATCTGTATACTGAGAAGTTGAATGTTTTATGTGATTTGTAGTGGAGGAAGCTAGGAACTTCTCTTCTTCTCTCCACAATTTATACAAGTGTGTGTAGGAAAAATAAACTGTTGCTAGTTTATGAGAGAATGGGAAGAAATTTTCATCAAACACTACATGCCGACTAATGTAGACATGACCAATGGTAGGGAGAAGGCATCAATATCCCTTATAGTGATCACTGTATCCAAGAAAGACACAGGTTAGTGACCGTGGATCAAGCTTATTTTGTGCATATGGTCGAAGACAGGGATAGCAAGCACAGCCAAAGGTTTTGAGATGATCATATCTTGGTTTTTCTTGATATAATTTGCTGAAGGGAGACGGCATCTGTAATTTTTGAGTAGGAAGAATGTTAACAATATAGTTGGCTGTTACAAATGCATCTACCCAAAATTTTAATGGAATTTTTGCATGGTATAGCATCACCAAACCAAGTTCAACTATATGTCGATGCTTCCTTTCAGGTGTCCCATTCTGCTCAGGTGTATATGGACAGGAGATATGCTATTGAATGCCACAGTTCTGTAAGTGAGTTCTGAATTTTTGGCTAATAAACTCTCCTCCACCATCACACTGGAAGGTCTTGATTTTACTGTTATGCTAATTTTCTACTAACTTTTGAAACATGAGAAAAATACTATAGAAATCTACTTCAGCTTTAATGGGTATATCCAACTGAACCGAGAGAAATTGTCAACAAAAATGACATAGTACTTGAAACTCTGAAAAGATTTAACTGGAGAAGGTCCCCAGATATCACAGTGAATTTGTTCTAGAGGTTTTGTAGCTGTAGAACTTGATATTGGAAAAGGTAGAGCAGTACTCTTAGCTATTTGACAACTTCTACATACAAATTGTGGTTCTTTATTATACTGAATCAGATTTTGATCCCTCAAATGCTTCAAGATATTCTGATTTGTATGAGCCAGTCGTTGATGCTAGATACTCTCCGCAAAAATTATTTGTCTTTGTGTGAAATAGACTTCTGCAGTATGAGGGTCTACTCTGTACAGTCCTCTAACCTTCCTTCCTAGCTTCGTGGTTGTGTTGGTTGTGCTGTCCTTATTGTACACACCAATTTTGCCAAAAATAAAGGAACAAGGGTAATCATCAGTGAATTTTGACGTCGATAGAAGATTTTTCTTAATCTCAAGAACAATCAGCACATCATTTAGAGGCAAGGCAGTAATTGCAGTATTCAGTATTGCATTACCAATGTATTTGACAGGTAAACACAGACCATTACTTATCATGACTGTATCAGCATTGTTATTTTTAGAAAGACTATGAAATATACCAGCATTAGAGGTGATATGAGCTGTTGCTCCAGTGTCTGGATACCATTTTTGATCATTTGCCTCCTCGATATGTAGTGCCGCTAGTGCTGTTGGTATCTCCTCAGCTTGATAGGAGTTATCAAACCGATACCAGCAATGTAAGGCATCATGACCAGGCCTCTTACAGATTTGACACGCAAGTCGAGTGTGTTCTGCTAGTTTCTCCACTTGTACCTTTTTGTGAAAAGTTGAATTTGGTGCAAGATATGACCTGTATCAGAAAACCTTTGTGTTGATACATTGTATGGTCTAAATCCTTGAACAGGACCCAAGCCAAAGGAGGTATTGAATTGTTTGAACTGCTGATTTTCTTGTTCATAGTTTGAGTTACTCTTTCTGTAACTCATGTTTCTTCTAGGATAACCAAAGTTCCTATATCGAGCATTATATGTTCTTCCTCTTTCATAATCTCTTCCTCCATGATTATTTGCTCTTGATCCTCTAAGAATAGCGTTATGTTGTATATATTCTCTGTCAGCCTCTTCTTTATGTATATCTTTAGTTTTCCTCTGGCCATAGTAAGCTAGGTTAGGTCTAAACTGATTCAAAGAATAATTCTGTAACCTGGCTTCGAATCTTTCTAAGTGTGAGATTACTTCATCATATTCTGGTTGGGGCTTCAAGCAATAGATTATAGTTTTAAAACTTTCATACTCAGATCCCAGGCCTTCCAGAACTCCAAATAGTTTTGTGATTTCATCAACTAGTTTTCCTATGGCATTCAATTGATCACATATTGATTTGTACTCCCTAAGGTATGCTGATAATTTTTGTTCACGTTTCTGGCAAGCCTGCAGTTTTCCTCTTAACTCGAACTCCTTAGCTATTGACTTTTGTGTGAACCGATTTAACAGAGTTTGCCAAACTTCATAAGCAGTGTTTAAACCAATTATCAAGCTGAGTATATTTTCTGATACTGCACCACTAATCCAAGAAGATAAATCAGGATTAGGGATCCCAGAAGTTTGACCTCCTTCTTCAACCTGTACTATCTTTGTAGGTGGTGAAATTTCCCCATTCACAAAACCAAATCGATCTTGGCTTCTTAAGAATCTATAGAATTGAGCTTGCCACAGGAGGAAATTATCCTCAACTAATTTGATGGTAACAAAATTCGAGATATTAACATGAATAGGAAATGGATATCTCAAACTTCTTGCTGCCATTCTATTCTTCCTGATCTCTGATCAACTCTAGTTGCAAACACAAATTCTATTGATTTGCAGTGTGTTGCAACGAGTATATTGCTAATGAAGATTTAGATGTGGATGAAAGATACAGATACCTTCAAAGATCAAAGAAGCTTCGAATCTAACTTCGATCTGGTGTAGATCTCACTATTTTGTGCAGCATCAAGATGATTTCTTCAGGATGTAGCAGCTCTGATACCATGAAGAAGTTTATGCACAAAGAAGAAATTGGGATGAAGAATCCATAGAGAGATCTTGAGATGAAGGACTTCTTTCTTTTCTCTTTTCCCTTATATTTACATTCAATCGAGAGTTAGCCTTTTATACACACGGACTATCTTTGAAATCTATTTTTACAGGTATTGAATCAGTTGAAGAAAATATAACTAACTAACTGAAACAAAAAATTAACTAACTTCCAAAATTGAATTATACTATACTAATTGTCGAGACTAGCCAAGACTTGTAATACGATACAGAGTGTTCGAAACAGGTTTTCTTCTCATTCTTCTTAGCAGCATGTACATACTCTACTTCCTCTTCTTCATATGTTTTCTATTTATTGCTCTTGTATATCTTGCTTCCCCTGTTCTTCCTGGTATTAATGATAGCATCAGTTGAGTAGCTTCTGTTCTTGCTGTTCTTAACATCAGAGAACCTCTCAGGATTGAACTCTTTGGCATCATCGCCTCAAATGCCTAGATCAGGATGATGGGCACCAAAAGCAGAACTCCTGAAGTTATTTGTATATCTACCAACTTTGTTTTCTTGTGCATTGTTCACGTCATCATAAACACAAGTGGATATAACCTAAGCCTCATTCAGTGTCATGCTTATGTCACAATCCAAGGAGAACTGTCGGCCCGCGACACTTATCTGTGTGTAAATCGGTTTGTTGTTAGCCTGTTCTTGTCCAAAAAGACATTGAGAATCCAACAAATAATTATCTAAACCTTGCCTAGTGGGCCTAATTCATCAAACTTAATATCATTCATTTGATCTATGCTGTAAATTTGAATGAGAAGCTACGTGTCTCCATGTGTCTCTCTTTCTGTGTGAGTATGTTGGAGGCTCCGTGTGTCTCTCTTCTTTTGTAACCATGTTGGTGTTGTTTAGAGAGAGATAGAGAGGCTGCAAACATCACCTCGTCACAACCACCTCCCATGTTGAACCTCCTACACGACACTCCGATAGGATGAGACTGCCTCTAGCATGTCTTTACTGGAAGCACGCAACAGAAATTTGATACCTTTAACATCCTCAGATTCCAGGTCATGAGAATAAGGTTTGGGGGTCGATCATGGGAATCAATAACATAAATCTTGGATAGACCAAGACATGGCATGTTTAGCCATGGATCCAGTACACCCGATCGAGACCTAGTTAGGGCAAATAACCAAGACCAATCACAAGGTTTATTCTAAGACATCCAATGGACCAATTCTAATTGAAAATGGTCATTGACAAGTTTAAGAAGGCTACCCACTTAGTCGCCCTCATTTGGTTAAAGTTTAGTAAATTTTGGCATAAACATTGATTCATAGTTACGTCGATTATGTACAAATATGAATGACTTCTCCAATTAGGCGACACCCTATGTTAGTCCTATGAATGCCTTGGATGTATTTAGGATATGGATTAATTAATACGAGGATGAATCATTGGACAAGTGTCAAGAGGTGGTTGGGGTACTAGAATCTTCCATAATCTTTTGACTTAGTCTATCCTTATCTATTATGTGCCACATGCCATTTGCAAGAAGAATGAGAAAACTTGCATGCCAAGAAATTGGCAAAAGTATTTAGGCCTCATTTAATGATTTTGGACTTTAGTTCATTAATGGCATGGATGAATCACCTACTTAGGTGTCCTCTAGAATCTTAGGTGAATCTTAGGTTATGATGGCCCTAAATTGTAACCTTGGTGAACAAGACAATGACCAACCAATTAGAAGAATGCATTAGGCATTAAAGGGGCTTATGTGTCCCTTAGGCACCATAGGCAATAATGAGCCTAGAGTGAGCCTAAGAGGATAAGCAATTAGATGGACCAATCACCATCAAACATGAATAAGCATAGGTGTCAACTAAGGAGACTAGATATGCCAACTTGTTCCTTAGGCTTAATCATGAGATTGGCACTAATAATTGAAGAGGAGGAGGCCTATAAATAGGAGAAGGCATCCTCACATTTTGAGACCTAGCCATTCTCTCCTTTCCTCTCCCTTTCTCTCCTCTCTTTCATGTCATTCTCCTCCAAGCCGCCCTAAAAGCCGACTGACCACCAAACAAGCATCTTGGAGTTAGGTCCAAAAAGTTGTGAGTAGACTTTCCTAACTCTTCGATAGGGAGATGTGCTACGCATATTGATTTTAGGATCATGTCATTGTTTGTTGTTGCATCAAGTAAAGTCATGGTCTCGCGTGGATGTCAAGCACACTCGAATGTCAAGGAAATGTCTTATGTGACTTTGGACATGCGCCGAGGTGGGTGTACAACCCACACTTGATTTCAGGACAACATTGAGACATGTTGTTACTCGAGATAAGTCACAGTCGATGCCAAAGCTAGAGTGAACGGTTCCAAGTGCAAACCATGAAGCCAAGTCGCATCCAGCATGAGTTTAATTTAGTAAGACATAAGAGTCGTTCATTAGTTCATCTTGCATAGCACGCCTTCAGGCCTTTCATTCAGCTAAAATTTTAAACATAAAATGAATCAATTGATGCTTGAAATGCATGAACACACGAAGGACTTATAAGCTGACTCTAGGGGATGCCGAGTCATTGCCTGGGGTAAAGTCCTAGATGCCATCCCGATATTGAGATCGTGGATGATGCGAGGCCTAAGTAAGGCCAATGCCTAGGGGTCATCCGAGATGTTGTCTTGATAATGAGATCAAGACGATACCGGTTGCCAAGGGAGGGACCGATGCCCGGTTGTTACCAAAAGAGTCAATTAATTTCGACTAATATGATACTGAAAAAAAAAAAATGAAAGTCCATGTGTGATGCTTAAATTAATGCTTGCAAAAGCTAGGTTTGTTTTGATATGTGCTGTTGAGTCTTTGCATCGATTTGAGCATATGTTGCATCGGGTCACTTAGTGCTTCATGGGTCTTATGTGATGCACACTTTTCTCTTAGTGACCGAAATGACTGTAAGCCATGGATTTTTTGGAAGGCTTGTTCTTATGCACTAACTCATTGTCTTAATGCTAGAAAGCACATAGATGATTGAGAGGTGTTCATATGCATAAACAAGGCAAGGCACAAACCTTGTTATTGATTTGCCATCACAAGTGGATGGTGATTTTGTATTAGATGATCGACAACGAAATGTCCTCCTATAAGAGAACTAAGAATTTCTACTTATTGAGTCACCGACTCATTCCTATTGTTTTCACCATTTCAAGTGTGTGATGGATGAATCAATCCCATCGCCCGTCCATCTCAGCCTTCCCATCGATATGCTTACCATTGTGACAAACATAGTAAATGTAGGAGAGGACATCACATACTAGAAATACACCACCACCGTTTGAGTCCAAGAAAGAGTAGACATTTTGGTTCTCCATGTGTACAAAGCCCAATGCCTCATTTTTTATGGGGACATCATAGGTCCCATTCGTGGTTTCATTACTCCAGCGAATCTCATGGGAACGTCATAAGGGAATGGGCCTAGGATGGAAACCATTTTTGGGAGAAGCTCGATAGAGGAGTTAGGCTACCCCAGCCTTGTGATCGAATAAAATAATAAGTAGATCGGGATTAGAATGGGCATGTAACCGAAATAGTTTTTTTATATGTGTATATGTGTATGAATATATGTTGCTTTTAATTGATTGGCTTGTATATGTTTTGCTCGGCTTCCATGTTTGTTTGTATGGGGATTGTTTATGATTGTTTTCGCACGTGCTTAATTAAAGATAAAAGACTTTTGGGACGTTCGACATTACTTGGGGCGTCGATGCTAATCCATCGGATCATGCTCTCATACCAAGGATGGAATGGGAGTGTGATAGTAATTGCAAAAAGGAGCCCAAATTCGAGTTTATCAATATATCCAGTTGAACTCACCTTCACTCAAAAACTTAAACCAATGAGCAATGTGTTAAATAAAATATATTAACTACCTTATACCATATCAAATATGTGGAAGATCTCTAACACGGCTCACTCACACGTGCATTCTAACAATATTTCACTCACGTGTGAGCTCAGTGTTAGGTTCGCTTCCCCTTAATTCAAGCATCCTTCTAAATCAACTTCCTAAAGCCTGCATTGCTACGCCACAATGCCACTAGCTTGAAAACCGCAACCATGGGCTCCAATACCATTTGTTGGGAACGCGCAATAGAAATCCGATATCTATACCTAAGGAGATTGCCAAGATGAAGTCAAAACCGAACCTGTCAATATATATAGTTGGACTCATCTTTACTCAAAATTTAAGCTAATGAGTTATGAGTCAATTATCATATAATAACTGTTCTATATCACATCAAAGATGTGAAATTTCTTTAACACAATTTACTCACATGTGCATTCTAATAATATTTGTGATTATATCTTTTATCACCTCTCATGAACCTCAATCCTCTCGAGAGGCTTGTTGTGAGCTCATTAGCAGAAAGGTATGTTTGAGGAACTGTAGACAAAGAGTCGTACGTGGTACTGGCTGATTTTGCTCTCCGGAATATTACATAGATTGCGAGTGGGTTAATGAAGTTTTAAGACTCACTCTGACAAATCTATTGAGTAGTACAATGGGAGCTCGGCATCGACATCTGTCTGTATTCTGTAGGTTGTTGCTGAGCCTTGCGGTCGGAATCATAAATGGACATAGAAAACGTTTCTTTGAGTGGAGGAACAAGTTCAGATGCAACCCCCTATGGCGTATGATTGTCCTCCAGGCAAGGTTTGTCGTCTTAGACAAGTCTTTTACGCCTTTGAAACAGGCATCACGTGCTTGGTTCACTGAATCCAGCGCTGTTGTCGAACGGTTTGATTTTCTTTTTAGCCATCACGCCACAGCTCTGTTTATACAGAAGCTTGATTGAGGCATCATCTTGTTTCTGCTCTATGTCGATGGCTTTTGGACCAAAGTTCAGAATTAATATTTACAAGGCCACAGCACCAAGTCTACTCTTGGCGCACCCAGCATATAGTGATGAGAAAGACAGATCAATTGTATACAAGAGCCATGATGCATTTGCAACATTGGTGTTCAATATGTTCTCATGGTGGGGAAAAGCACAATCTAGAAATTCTATGATTCATCCGACAGGAAAATTTGGGAACATGGTCGATATACTCATCCTCCATGTGACTCGGCATCGGTCGGTAGCTCTTCAATGGTTGAAGTGTAGCAGATTATATACCAAATTGACAGTGTCACGCCTAGACTTATTGAAGACTAATTTATGATCTAAGGATAATTGGTTTCGAGAAGGGTAGGTTCCGATCAAAAACTAGGTTCCGGATCAAAAACTCAAAACTTAACCTATCGAAATCGGCTCCTTTGAAATCAGGAAGCCAACCATTAAAAACCGACTTGGAATCGAACCGGTCAATTCAAAGATCGATCTGAAAATCAAGCTCTGTTATATAATGTACACTTGACTTGACATATATATCCATATAGATAAAAAATTTCTACAATTTACAAATCTCATAGATATTTTGAGCTTTGTTAGTATGATATGAGACGAGAAATTATATGGTTTGATTTATCAAATTCCCATTATAGCATGAATAAAATCAACATCTACTTCTAATGAGATCACACCGTGTAATGTAGTCATGGAATCTCGATGTTTTGCAAAAGATGGTAGCTTATAATTTTTCAAAGTACTCTCGAGTAAATGTGTGTTTAACCTTTTGATGTGAATTAAATACTTGTTTTCATCATTGTTGACCCTAATTTAAATTTGATGATTACAAGGCTCACTCAAATATGTTATTGATTATTTGGAATTATATCTGTTATCCTTGAGTATTCTTTTGCAGGATTTCAAGACCATCTCAGCCATGAAGAACAAGGTCGGGTACCTGATCAGGTAATGGCTCCACACTCAGCCGTCCGGATACCCGGCTAAGTATTGCCTGGACACCCGACTCCTACGGTTTAAAATTAAATTTGTCAATCCAATTCAGCGACTTCTGGAGCCTATTTCGGATGGAAACCCCGAAGTCTTAATAGTCGAATTTCTAGCCTTTGGAAATGTATCTAACGGCTAGGTGGGACCGAACCACTATAAATCGGCTGAGTGTTTCTCTATCCCTCTTCTTTAAATTATATACAACTCATGTATTTGATAATTTGGGTAACTCAATTTTGTGCATAAACATTTCACCAAAAATGCTTTCCCCCCGACACATCCTTCCATTGCTTACCAACCTCTCAACTACGACGGAGACGACAAAAGCTATGCAGGCCATGCAGTTCTCCTACTGAATTTCAAGATTTGAATAACAATTTATCAAAAATCTTCGCTCCTTCTTCTTCCATTCATTTGATATGAGAAGATTGGAGGAAAGCGGACTATTGGAAGGCAGTAGAGAATTATAACCATTTTGATGAGTTGCTGGTCTTGTAGCTATGGCTGTTAGCTTTTAGCTTGACCTTTAGGTTTTGGTGTTTGGAGTCAACTCTCATTTTAAAAAGTAGAATAACATTCGGACTCCATTCATTTTGCAAAAAATATTTTTCAAAAAATATTTTTTAAAATTTTTAACATTCATTTCACGAAAAATGAATTACTTTGGAAAAACATTTTCCATGAAGAGAAAAAACTTTCTAAAATAGGGGAAAATATTTTCCACTTTTGAAAAGTGGAAAACATTTGCCCTGTTTGCTCTATCTTATCTCACACCTCCACAAATTCAAACTTCTTTATTATTTTATTTTTTTATTTTTTTAAAATTTAATTTATTTTTTATTTTTTTGTTTCTTTTTTCTTTTTATTTTTTTGTTTCTTTTTTTCTTTTTTATTTTTTTTTTTTTCTTTTTCTTTTTTTTTTTATTTTTTTTCTTTGTTTTCTTCTTTTTCTTCTCTCTCAACCCATCGCCAACCACGGCCACAATAGGCAACCGGCCATAGGCGAGCTTGAGGCTCGCCCACCTCTAGTGAGCTTGGGCTCATCGCTTGCAAAATCGGCGAGTGCAAGAGTGCAAGCATCAAGCTCAAGGCTAGCCAATTTGTGAGCCTTGAGGCCGGCAAGCTCAAAGCTTGCTAATCTAGCGAGGCCTAAGGCTAGTGAGCCTCGATACAGTGATCACCACCAATTCATGCAATAATCCTCAAGTGTTCGAATTAGTTTTTCCGATGGCAAAGGCGATCTCAAGAAGCAATAGGAGATGGTGAGTTTCTATCTTCGATCCTCCTTTTTTTTTCCCTTGGAAGTTGAAAATATGGATCTGGTTTTTTGGTCGATCTTCAAGTTTTTGGGGTTTCGTTTCTAATCACTGATGATTACCTTTTTGAGACTCGCACTCACCGGCCTCAACCCTCGCCAAATCGGTGAGCTCCAAGCTCTTTAGCTTCAAGCCTCACCAAATCGGTAAGCCTTGAGCTCGACGCTTGCACGCACCAATTGGCAAACGGCAAGCCTAAGCTCAAGAGAGGTGGGCAAGCCTCAAGCTCGAGGCTTGCCTATGTGGCCAGGCGTCATGTCACGCCCCAATCCTCAGGCACGCACACATCCCTTACCTTTGGTCGCTTTTAAAATGTGATATCTCTAGGACTACATATCGCCGACCCTTTCCTTTACAATAGCACATGCGGAAGCAATTATAAAAATCCCCAGACAATAAAGCAATGGGATATACAAGTAGGACTAGGAAATTGAACCTGAAAACCAGCACCCTTATGATCATATACAAGCCATACTAAAACAATTGGTTTCTATTCAAATTGATTCTATAGCAAACGTCATCAGGATCCTACTCTGGATCCTTCTCGAGGTTCTCCTTCTGATACTCCTCTTCGGGTTCCTCATCAGGGTTTTCCTCATCAAGTTCATCCTCCTTAAGCTCCTCATCCGGGTCCTGAAATAGTTATTCAATAACCACTGAGACAACGTCTCAGCAAGTTCTACCCCCTAAGACCCGATTAGTAAACTAATACACCTTAGGACTGCCTATGCACAACATGAGTCAGAGAACTTACCTTGACCTCAGATTCCACCTGCATATTAGCACAAATCAAATAGGTACCCAAGCAATAACATCATAGATCAAAGCATCGATCTAATCGACTTAATCGATTACACGCCAACAAGACCACTCACAGTCATTTCTATTCAATCAATCAATTCGCAACATCAAATCAAGGCAGTGATCAATCACATTGAATCACACGCAAATCGAATCATCGATCAATCGACTTAGTCGATTACAAGTCAGTCGAATCATTTCTAGGTCATTTACTCCATCCCACATAACCTCCAATAGTACACTTAGTCACAGAGCTCCATAAATGCTTTCGAGCGTCGTTTTCGCCAATGTGACATAAGTAACAGACGGTCTACGTGCGTTCTTTAAGGCGCCATTTTTGCACAATGATATTCCTCATCACCGAACCACACCCATCATAGGTCACAAATCACTGACAATCTACATGCGTTCTTTAAGGCGCCGTTTTCGCATAGTGATGTCTTTCATCACCGAACCACGCTTGTCACGATTCATAGGTAGTTTATGTGCGTTCTTTAAGGCGCCGTTTTCGCACAGTGATATCCTTAATCACCGAACCACGCCTACCATAAGTCATAGGCGATCTACGTGCGTTCTTTAAGGCATCGTTTTACATGCACGATGATGTACTTTATCACCGAACCACGCCTGTCTATATTTCGTACTTGATCGGTCTCAGCCAATATAATTCTCAGTTAGTTCTCATCACTCTCTCCATTTACAGCTCAACAAGGCATTACAATTGCTAACTAGCCATACTTGGCCATCTACCAATCAATAATTCAATTTCACTCAATTTCAATCAATTTAGGGTAAATCCCTAACATATCACAATTTATTTAATTTCATACAACGTAGAGCTCAAACAAATAAACGGACTGCGCCACGACAATCAGCACAAAATTCCAATCGACGGTCACCTCAGCATTAATTTCCGGAAAATAATTTAATAATTAATTAATTTCGAAAATTAATTAATAAATATTAAAATTCAATTTAGCTCAAAATAAAGCTCGATTAAATAAACGGACTTCACCACAGTCATCAGCATAATATTCCGGTCATTAGCCATCCAAGTTGAATGTTTGGAAATAGATAATTAATTAATTTAATTCCGAAAAATAAATAAATAAACACAATAATTCCAATTTAGCACCATATGAAGCTCAATTAAATAAACGGTCTGCGCCACCATCATCAGTATAAAATCCCGGTCACTGGCCATCCCAGTTGAATTTTCGGAAAATAAATAATTAAATAATTAATTTCGAAAATTAATATTTAATTCCTAAAAATTCCAATTATGCCTTAATCGCTTAATTAACACCCGATAAGGGACGGGAAAAATCCCAAGAAGCATCCAATAAATACTACAGGTAATTCTCTATCTAATTACACTAATCACACAACTAATATGCAAAGCAATTAACTAATAATCACTAATCAATTCTAAATTAACAACCTAATTACACTTAATTAACACTAATCAACATTTAAGTATAATTAGCGCACTAAGAATGCATTAGTGAGTAAAACTCACTCAAAACGACGGGCTCGACACGAGGATCGACTTTCCTCAAAGCGGGCCGAGCATCCGGGCTCAGGAAGGCAGCCAAAATGGGCCAAAATCCTTTGCGATACCCATTTTCTGACTTCTCTGAGCACGGCTAGTTGAGGTGGTTTTGGCGTCGGTTGAGGCGGCCAAGGGCGGCTGAGGGTGAGGCGGAGCTTCGGCGGGGTTGACGGTGGTCGGAGGTGGTCGGGCGGCGGCCGTAGGTGGCCGAACGAGACCGACCAAAGGTGAAACAGAGGCTGGACAGAGGTGGTAGCTCGGTTGGGCGAGGCGAACGTCGTTCGAGCGGGCGAGCGCGAAGCAGACGGGGCGGCGGTAGGCGGAGGTCGGTGGTGTCGCGCGTGCGGCGTTGGCTGCTCCGGCGTCCGTCCCAGATCTGCTGGGATTCGAAGTCTTCAAGGCACACCGAAGAAGGAAAAGAGACGGCCAAACAGCAAGGGAAGAGGCGGAGGGCATGAGGCGCTCGCTGAGCAGCGGCAGCGACTCCTGCGTGACAGTGGTGATGGCGGCTCCGATTCGAGCGACATGGCTACTGTCCCTATTTCTACTTCGTTCGAACCAAAGGAGGGAGAAGGGGCGGAGATGCGCGAACGGCAACACGGCGTCGGGCTTGGGTGTGCGAGCAGCTCCGGTGCTTGCAGGTGTGCGACGACGACGGCGAGAGGCGGCGACGGGCGAAGCTGTTGCTGCTGCTTCGTATAGCATGGCCGGTGAAACCAACTAAGAAAGAAGAAAAGAGGAAAACAAAGAAAAAAATAATTTAATAATCAATTTAAAAATATATAAAATATAATGAAAAATCAACTTTTAAAAATAAAATAATAATAAAATTATTGAAAAAGAGTGTATGGAGGAAAAGATTTTCCTTACCAAACAATGGAAAATGTCCTATACTTCATTTTCAGATTTCACCCAAATACCAGAACATAAATATTTTCTAAAAACACAACAATTTCCGTGAAATGAATGGCCCTCAAATCTTTAAAAAGTTCAAATAACATTTCTTAGTAAGGTCTACAACCCTCATGTTATTTTGTGGTTTAAAGGAATAATTCATTGCAAAACCTGGCAACAAAGAATCAAAAGCCGATCAGCAGAGACGGCAGCATGAAATCCGTCGAATCACGAGAAACAATATGGCAAAAAGGAATGAGAGGAGGAATAGGAACAGATGGTAGTGAACTGGGTATCCCCAACATCGTTCATGTCCAACAGCTTCCCTCTGAACTATTTAGTGGCCTAAAGACTCTAAACTAGATCACAGTACAATTGCACTCGACAAAGCATCTAGGCCGAAGTGATCAGAAAATGAAACGCTTGGATAAGACCAAAAAGAAGACCGCAAATTACAAAAGATGCGTGATAATATCAGAGTGTTTTTTTTTTTTTTTTTTGGGGGGTGGGGGAAAGTCGTCTCTTCTCTATGAATATGAGGAAAGGCAGTATGATGATTGAATTATCAAAGCTGTGACTGATATCTCGACAAACAATATGTATTAGGAAAAAGTATGTTGTCCTGCGGTGATAATATGTAAGTGTGGCGTGTGATATAAGTTGTTGCACAATACGCTTTCACATATATATAAAATAACTGGAAAAATTACTCAATCAATTCCAAACCTATTGTACAGATATAGATTTAGTTCTACACTTTTCGATTGTGCCAATTTAGTCCTCAATCTTTACACGAAATTCCAATGTAAACCTTCAATCAATTTCCACTAGAAACCACTAATGTAGTGATCCAATCATCGCCAATCATTCTACGTGTACCATTGCCACATTAGCGATTTTTGGCAAAATTTGGTTGGAGGACTATATTAAATTTCGCATAAAAATATTTAAAATTAAATTAACATTGGAAAGTTTATGAAAAATTTGATGTCTGCATAATAGGCTTAGAATTAATTGGCAATTTCCCCATAAATAATTAAAAATTCTCATTGCTGACTCAAATTAGTTTGCTTTTATGTTCTTACTCCTGTATAACAAATAGAACAAATAGAATGGGATCCTTTGACTACATTTTATTTTCTATATATTCAAGAAATGGATAAATTGTACAACAAATGAGTACTCCATAAATGGGGATACATGCCACATAAACATCCCTAAGTCTTTTACGAAAGCGATATACCAACAAAATTTTGATTATTTTTTGTCGAAGTGTATGTTGCTGGACCCGATCTTAATGTTACAAATTTTGATGGGTATGAGTATTTTCAAATCTTCAACTATTTTCTTATCACTAAAGCCGAGTTGGATTGGATTGGGTAAGGGTTGGATCTGAGTTGGGTTGGGTATGAGTTGCTAAAAAAAAAAAAATTACCAAAAAAAGTTCTAAACTTATTGTAATTATGTCAATTTAGTTATAAACTTTTTTTTACCAATTCAATCCCAAATCTTTTGCAATTGTGTCAATTCAATTCATTTGGCCAATTTTGATCAGTCGGCATTGACATGGATGCTGGCTATCCAACAGACGTTGATGTAGACAATTTTTAATGATTTTCTTTCAATTTTTTATTAATCTTTTATTTATTTTTATTTTTCTTTTTATTTTTTCTCTTCTTTCTTCTTTTGTTTTTTCCCCCACATTCTCACTAGCCACTTGGTGAGGGCTGCAAAGGCCTTGCCTAGCCTTTGGGGGTGAGGCTTGGGGGCTGTGGGCAAGGTTGCCTTCGCCTACGGCCGACAAGGCCATGGCGAGGGCCGTGACCCTCGTCAACAACTAGTGAGGGCTTCATGGCTCTCACCCAGTGGCTAATGAGCTTCACTAGAGCCTCACCAACCACAATGTGCAAAGAAACAAAAGAAGGAAGAAGAGGAGAAAGAAAGGGAAAAATAAAAAAAAAAAAAAAAATCACTAAAAAATGTGAAAAATAAAATAAAATATTATTAAAAATTGTCTACGTTAACGTTGGCTAACCAAAATTGGCCAAATGGACCAAATTGACACAATGGTAAAAGATTTAGAACTAAATTGGCTAAAAAAAATAGTTTATGATTGAATTTGCACAATTGCAATAAGTTTTGGTAATTTTCCCTTTAAAAATATATCCAATGATTGGACCTATTTTCGACTCACCCAAACTTGACCCGACCTAACCCGACCCACTCATTTGACAAGTATTGTCATGCCCCAAACCCACGGTCGTGCGCCCATCCTGGCTTGGTCGATTAGGGGTGAGCATGGTTCAGGTTGGGCCGGTCCACTCCCTAACCCTATGACCAACCCGCACAATGCTGATCCTTAATTTTTCGGACCGATGACCGATCTTATTCAGCTTGGGACCGAAGGACTAGATCGACCCAATGGGTTCAATTCGATTCCAAGGTCAATCCAAGACCAATCGATAATTTTTTATTTCACTTTTTGTACTCTTTAAAAAGCAATTGAGAACCGAACCGACCCATTGGGTTCGGTCCAGTTCCAGGGTCAACCCACGACCAACTAATAATTTTTTTTTTATTTTTTGTACTCCTTAAAAAAACGATTGAGGACCGAACTGACCCAATAAGTTTGGTTCGATTTCAGAGTCAATCCAGGACCTACCAATAATTTTTTATTTCAATTTTTATTCTCCTTAAAAGGGCAACCGAGAACCATACCGACCCAATGGGTTCGATGATAAGCGAAGTCAGCTAAGAAAGGCAAGCGGTGAGGGTCAAGTAGGGTGAGCATTGAACAGAATGAGCATCGAATGTCGAGCGGGAAGCAACAAGCCAAGTGAGCATCGAGCAGCAAGCGGCATGAGTGACCCAAAGCGAACGAGGTGAGTGTCAAGTGGTGAGTGAATAAGTTGCTTCTTTCGATTTTGGCAAATTGAAGACTAAGAGGACAAATATGACATGAGAGAATGAATACTAAATGATGATGTCATAAGGAGCTGTTTATGTCTTTTTGGACGCCGTGAGGACTCCTCACAAAAACATTTTCCTCATTGATAAATTATGTTTATCGACACCATAAAAGACATTAAAAATCTAAGTTATTAAAAAATAATGTAAAATTACTTAAACTCCTCACTAAATAGCTATTTAATATTGTTGACGCCGTTTATTTTAAAGTTTTCTCTATATAAAAAAAATTATAAGTAATATATATATATATAATCAAGGTTGGTCCAAGTTGGACCGACCCAGAACTCTCAAGATGGAGGACCAACCCGCACAATGTTGGTCCAGGAATTTTAGGACCAAGGACTAACCCAATTTCCCTAAGAATCGGACTAGGACCAGTAGGGTTGATGTGACATTCTGATTTTCAGGCTCTGATTTCAATTGGTTAAATTGCGCATTTCATCGATGCGGCTACAGTGTTTTCTCTGAGTTGGCCACTCACAAGATAACTAAACTAGCTTGTGAGTTATTAAGAACTTTAAGGCAAATAAACTTGAGAATTCAACCAGGAATTGATTTCTTGATCGTGCTCATCTTTAGAGATCATTGCGGCATAGTATAAAATCGATTTGAAATCAAAAATAGGTCGGTTCGACTGAGATGGATGATCGATCGTGGGTGACTCCACTCAATTGGAAAATTCTCGTCGACCGGCACTAATTTGATTTTACTATCGTTTTGTTGTCATGTGTCCGTATATGAATCTTAGATATTTTCACGACAATCGAGAGTCACCAATGTGTCAAGTGGATTCATTGTGACTCAAGAAAATCGACCACGGATCATTTGTCCTAAAAAGTTCTGAAAACTACCTAGTAGCTTAGATCTCGCTAAGAGCGCGTCAGAGTGAAATTAACCGCCAATCTAAGTTTGATTTTAGAAATTAAAGAGTATGTCATGTCAAAGGTCATTTTACGAGCGTCGGCTCAGTATCAGAAGATTTTTCTAACAACTGAGACATTTTGGGAAAAGTTGAGTTAAGGCCATTTTTATCGGAAATTGCAAAGGACCATTCTTGAATTCAAAATTGGGATGCAAGTAGGCTACATTGGTAAAGAAAAACACCAATTTGATTGATGAGGTGTTAAATAATTTAATGGGGGTCAATTTGATTTGATTCAAATGGGATTAAGGTCTAATTGGAGGGAAAAACCTAGCAAAATTCTTAGGCCACATCTACCCCACATTTTGGCCTATCTTAAAGCTTCTAGAAGGGGCATTTTTGGCAAGGAAAAGTGAGTGGAAGACAGCTGGTGGTAGGCCATGAGAGAGAAGAGAGGGAAACCGGTTCTCTTCTTCCCTTCTTACTCTCTCCCGTCGCCTACCACTTCTTCATCCCCCATCATGTGAAGACCTCCGGAAGAACCAGAGAAGAGCTGCACGTCGCCAACAAGCCGCCCGGAGTAGCCATCGCCGCCTCTTACCGCCTTTGCGCCGTCAGGCTGCTCACCGTCCACTTGCACCACCACCGTGCCTCCACCTCCCTCTCTTTTCCCTTGTTTCGTCGAGCCCTTTGTCCTCCATCTCTCTTTTTGTTCGTCGCCCAGCAACCGAAGACCAACGAAGCCAGCAACCGTCGCAGCCATCGCCGGGAGCCGCCGCACACCGCCTCACCACCATTTGCCTCCTCTCGCCCACTGTGCGCCGTCTATCCCTATCTAAACAAGCTATTGTCCAACTTCTATTGCGCCTCTGGTCGGTCTCATTCGGCCACCTCAGGCCACCACCCGACCTCCTCCAACCGCCCGTCGACCTCACTGGAGCTCCTCCTCGCCCTCCGCCGCCCTTAGCCACCTCAACCGGCCTCGAATCCGCCTCAACCATCCGTGCACAAAGAAGACAGAAAATGGGTATTGCAGCAATGTTTTGGCCCGTTTTGCCATCTTCCCAAGCTCGGATGCTTAGCTCGCTTTGAGGAAAGTCGATCATCGGGTCGAGCCCGTCGTTTTGAGTGATTTTTACTCACTAATGCCTTCTTAGTTTGCTAACTACACTTAAATGTTGATTAGTGTTAATTAAGTGTAATTAGGTTGTTAAATTAGAATGGATTAGCGATTATTAGTTAATTGCATTGCATATTAGTTAGGTGGTTAATGTATTTAGATAGAGAATTTCCTATAGTATTTATTGGATGCTTCGTGGGATTTTTCCCAACCCTTATCTAGGGTTAATTAGGCAATTCGGTCCTAAATGGTATTTTTAAGAATTAAATATTAATTTTTGAAATTAATTATTTAATTATTTAATTTTCCGAAAATTCAACTGGGATGGCTAATGACCGGGATTTTATGCTAATGATCGTGGCGTAGTCCGTTTATTTAATTTTGCTTTATATTGTGCTAAATTGAATTTATTGTATTTATTTATTTATTTTTCGAAATTAATTATTTAATTATTTATTTTCCGGAAATTCAACCGGGATGGCCAATGACTGGAATTTTGTGCTAATTGTCATGGCACTGTCTGTTTATTTATTTGAGCTCTACATTGCATGAAATTAAATTAATTGTGATATTTTGGGATTTATTCCTAAATTGAATAAGGTTGGTTATTAATTGAAAAATAACCAGGCATCGGTTATTAATGCCAAAAATATTTGAGGGGACTACTAAAAATGTGGGAGTTATGGAAATGAAAATATTATATTTTGGCTAAGGCCAACCGTATGCCCACGCACGATATTTTTCAAATATGATAAAAGATGAGAAGAAATGATATGTGACATGCCTCGGCGATTGTCACATCGCTTTGGCATATAGGATGCCTTAGAGGATGCACGTAAATTGCTGAATATATATCAAGCCTGTGTGGCGATAATTGATCATGCCTATGTGGTGATAATATATCAGGCCTGTGTGACGATAATTGATCATGCCTTTGTGGCGTAGAACATGTTGGTGGCTAATCGTGCCTAGGTAATGCCCATGTGGCTAAAGGTAATTGGAATGCCTAAGAGCATGCACATAAAGTGTTTATGGTACGTCACCTTGGCGAAGTTGATGCCTGAGAGCATTGATATGACTCTATAACTGAGTGTACTATTGGAGGTTATATGAGATGAAATGAATGACCTAGAAATGGTCCGACTAACATGTAATCGACTAGATCGATTGAGTCTTGCTTTGATCTGGTGTTGTGAATTGATTGATTGAATGAGAATGACCGTGAGTGGTATTGTTGGCATGTAATTGACTAGGTTGATTTGATCGATGCTTCGATCATTGATGTGATTGTTTGGGTGCCTTTTGATATGTGCTAATATGCATGTGGAATTTAAGGCTAAGGTAAGCCATCTGACTCATGTTGTGCATAGTCAACCTTAAGATGTATTAGTTTACTAATCGGGTCGTAAATGGTAGAACTTGCTGAGACGTGATCTCATCTCGGTTTGGGGAAAACATTTCAGGACCCTGATAAAGAACCCGAGGATAAAGAACTCAAAGAGGTGTATCTGGAGGAGAACCCCATAGATGATCCAAGGTAGAATCCTAATGACTTTTGCTGTAGAATCAATTTGAGTAGAAACCAATCGCTTTAGTATGGCTTGTATTTGATCAAAAGGGTGTTGGTTTTCAGGTTCAATTTCCTAGTCCTACTTGTATATCCCATTGCTTTATTGTCTAAGGATTTTTATATATGCTTCCGCATATGCTATTAAAAATGAAAAGGGTCGGCGATATGTAGTCCTAAGATATCGCATTATAAAATCAACAATGATTGAAGGATGGTCACGTGACCGAGAGTCGGGGCATGACAGTTGAGCCAGTCCAAGGTTGGTGCAGGGTTGACCCTAGACCGATGCTTACCCCTATGGTCGATTAAATAGTGACGTCCCAAGACACATCACTGACCCATTCATTTTAATACGCATGCGGAAATAGATAAATAATCCCAAACAATAACACAATGGGATAGAAAAATAGGGCCACAAATTTTAAAACCAAACCAACAACCACACTTATATACATTGTAAACCCTTATGTATATTTTAGAATATAAACTACCCAAGTCAGTCCTACTCAAACCAATCAGAAAACAAGGTTTGCAAACAAGGGTGGGGGTTTCCAATCCACTACGGGTCATCATCATCCTCGATTTCTCCTTCTTCCACACTCCAGCTAGAGCCTACTACCGAGTACACCGGAGAATCTGGATCATCAAGCTTAAGGTCCTTCACGTCCACCACTAAACCATCCTTAGGGTCTGATGTACCCTTCCCGAACACAACCTTCAACACATACAAAAGTACTTCCAATTCCGGTATGGGGCCCTCTCTCTGTCCATTATGATACAAGCAATACCATGCCTTGTATTGATGGGGTACCTTTTTGGATAGACTCGCATCAACCCAGATTATGGACTTCAGGGTGCCCACGAATCGGAATGTAGTACTTTTGTTGGGTAATCTTCTTGGGTTGCCCAAAATACTTAGGATGAGCTGTCATCTAAGGACCTGAAATATTATCCCACAACGGGGTGAGATGACGTCTCAGCGAGTTCAACCCCCTAAGACTCGACTAGGAAGAAACTACGCCATGAGGCTGCCTAGGCATAAACACGAGTTAGAGACTTACCTTGATTTCAGTTCCTTTCTACCAGGTCAATATAATTCAAACAATTAATCAATCATTTCAACCAAATAGATCGAATCATCGATCAATCGACTCAATCGATTACATGTCATCAAGACCATCACACATCAATTCAAGTATTCACTTCAACTATAGATTCAGCCACACTCGGGCACGGCCTACTACATCTTCGACGATGAATCACGGCCCGATGGGCACGACCTTGGTCAGGTAGTAATCATGGCCCAATGGGCACAACCGACTCCAATTTCAGTGGTTTATCACGGCCCAACGAGCACGGCCTAGATCAGGTGGTAATCACGGCCCAGTGGGCACAGCCATACTTCGGCGGTTTACTTGATCTAACTCATAACGTCACACGATTATCCACTCACAGCCAACAACCTTGCCCTTCACAATTAAATTCCTCAATTACCACGATTCTTTGGCCTATTTTCCTCAAGTTAACAACACTCGATAAAAATAATCGTGTGTGGACACATGGTCGGCCTCAGCCAAAATATAATCTTTTATCACTTGAAAATCCCACTATTTATTATAGTACATAAAAATACTTTTGGCGCTGTAAACCGACACCCGGTGATTTTATAATTAAATACTAAACTTAAATAAATTTTGGGATATATCCCAAAATTACAAATCGCAAACAATCAAAACAATTTATCATTCGAAAAAATAATCTAACAACATCATTGCAATCAGCATAAAATTCCAGTCACCAGCTATCCTGGTCTAATTTTCGAAAATTAATTAATTAATTAATTACATAAAATTAATAAATAAATGCCAATAAATAGAACTTAGGCCCGTAAAGTCTAATTAAAAGCTAAGATGGGCCCGAAAATTTTTTGAACCACTCTAGATAAATACTAGAGCTTGTCTAGACCCTAATTGCACTAAACTATCCACCTAACATGCATCAACAATTAATTAATTCACTAACCCATTCTAATTAACCACCTAAACCAAGCTTAGTCTAAATTAATCAACCCTTAAGCATCATTAACCTACTAAGCAAGGATTAGAGAGTTAAACTCACTTGTTAATTAATCCACTCGGAATCAAATCGACGGGAACGCAATGAGGGGCAAGAAACTTCAAAGCGGGCTTGCCAACCGGGGTCTAGAACGCCTCCAAAATAGGCCTAAACAATGCTAAAAATCCTCTACACTCAGCTTCTATTTGGGGCTGGTTGAGGCGGCTTCGATGGCTGGCTTGGGTCGAAAACTAGCAATAGCAGGCGATGGGGCTGCTACGGCGGCCAAGGGGAGCTTAATAGGTCTCTGGTGATCACGGCGGCGACGAACGGCGTCTTGAGGATCCGCTGGTCACACGAGCTGGCAAGACGGCAAGGCTAGGACGACGAGGTCGCGCGGCCTCGTGGCTAGGCGCTACAAGGGGTTGCTCGGGCTCTTATGGTGGCGTGCGACAACAAGCGGCTTCAACGGCGGGCTGTCTCTGCTGATTCTGTATTTTCAGGGTTGAAAGCAACTAGAAGAGAGTATGGGAAAGGGGTGTTGACGGCTGAGGGGGAGAGGGAAGAGAAGAGGGGGCAAAGGGGGAACTACTTGGTCTTCAATTATCTTCTTTGGTCCCCTTGACCATTGCCCACCACCAGCTAAATCCTTGGCCAATTTTCAGCCACCAATGCTCTTCTATAAGTCTTAGAAATGGTCCATAAGTCATAGGCAAGGGGGCACACGAATTTCAAGTGATTTCCCTCCAATTGGACAACTAAGGCTTCTTGAATAAAATCAATTGGTCTCTATAAATTCAACCAATACCTCATAGATCTAATTGGTATTTTTCTCACCAATTGTCCTACTCGCATCTCAATTTTGCGATAAAAAACGGTCCTCTAATTTTTCTAGACAAAAATGACCCTACCTCGACTTTTTCCCAAAAAGTCTTGGTTTGCAGAAAAATCTTCGGAGACTGAGCCGACATTCCTAAAATGACCCGTGACATGATAGAACTTTTAATTTCTGAAATCGAATTCAAAATCACAGTTAATTTCAATTCGGCGCGATTTTAGCGTGACTTAGGCTATCAGGTAGCTTTCATAAATTTTTAGTGCAAATGACCCGTGGTCAATTTTCTTCGAGCCACAATGAACCTCTTCGACACATTGGTGACTCTCGGTTGTCGTGAAAATCTCGATGATTCAAATACGGACACATGGTACCAAAATAATAAAAAAAATCAATCTAGTGCTGGTCAATGAGAATTTTGTAATTTAATTGGATCACCCACGTTTAGCCACACATCTCAGTTGAACCGACCTATCTCTGATCCCTTGATCAATTTTTAACTGTGCTGTAATGACCTCTAAAGATGAGCACGGTCAAGTAGCCGATTCCTGGTCGAATTCTCAAGTCTATTGCATTTAAATTCTTTTATTGTTTTCCTAAATAGTCTAGTTATCTCGAGAGTAATCAACTCTGAGAACAACCCTATAGGCACGTCGATAAAAAGCCCGATTAATTTAATTGAAAGCAAAACTAAAATATCCAGGATGTCACAAGTATAACTTCACATTATATTTAGCTAAAGCACTTCAACTTTCAACACTTTATATCTTTTCATAAGACTAATAAATTCAAATACGATTGTATCACATAATTTTTATGAAAGTAAATACAACATTGCTTTTATTTACTATTGGGTAGTTCAAAGTACTAACAAAATTCAATTATAGCATAATCTGGTTTTCTAAGAATAGTTTTGCAAGTTTCATTTACAATGGGCGCATTTGGTAACGTTTATGTTGAAAAATTGTTTCAAGGAACAGAAATAGAAAAAAGTATTTCTGTTCCGGGGAACAATTTTTGAATAAAAAAACGCGTTTGATAAACTTGTTCTGGGAATAAAAAATGAACAAAAACACATTTGGTAAATTTTATTATTTTTTTTTTCTTTTAATTTTTTTCTTATTTTTTATTTATTTTTCATTTTTTCCTTTATTTTTTTTTCTTATTTCGGCCGGTCGCCGACCTCCCCGCGATTGGCCAACGGGGCCGGCAGCCTCTCGCCCCACGCTCGCCGGCCACCGGCGAGGCTCGGCCTCGCCTTGGCTAGGCAAGCTTGGCCTCGCCCAACCATGGCGTCAGCGGCCTCGCCGGATCTAGGCGAGCCCAAGCTCACCCGAAGGCGAGGCTCGGCCTCGCCGCGTCGCTCCGGCCCTCACCGACCCTCGACGGCATCGCCGTCGCCGGCCGGTCGCCGGCCATGGCCGGCGGCCTACGAAAGAAAAAAAGAAGAAGAAAAGAAGAAGAAAAGAGAAGAGAGAGAAGAAAAAAAAGAGAAGCGTTTCTTTAAAATCGTTTCTGGAACAAGAAACAACTTTTTTTGGTTTCTCATTTATGTTCTTTTTGTGTTACAGGAACAAAAAAACAAAAAAAAAGAACAAAAACACAACCAAACGCGTTTCTGTTCTTTTTTTGTTCCCGGGAACAAAAAAATAAAAAAAGTGTTCCAGAAACACTTCTCAGGAATGAAAACATACAAGGCCAATGCAATCAAAGTAAAATTGTGATAGCATCATATTTATATTATGTTATATTAATGTCAAAAAAATTTACTGACTTTTAGGGTAAATGAGGATATATACTTCTACCGCATTAAAATTCGCCTTATATATTGTTAATAGTCGCCGACGGGATGCAACCACTAGCGACGCCAACGGAGACGCTGGTTTAGGCTTCGCTTAGGGCAGAGAAGGGATTCTTCGATTCTCGCATCTTTTCTCTCTTTTTCTTTTACTATTTTCTTTTTAGAAAAATTTTTATTCCAATTCGTATGGGATAAAATTCCCCTCCCCTGGTGTTGGGATAAGGCATTCGAGATTGACTCAAACCTATCCAGACTTATTCAAATCCAAGTTGTTTCCAAACGCCGAATAGGATAATTTACATTATCCAAAGTTTTACCCGAGCAATCCAGCAAACCCTGGGGTTAAAGAAAGAGGTGAACTCAACAATTGGTGCAATCTACTTAGCCGCCCTTTTCTTTCGTCTCACTCCTCTCTCCTGTGCAGCGCTCACGGGAATCACCCTGACGTGGTATCCTTCAACCTCACCCCCCAGATCCCTTTATTAGCAGGGCCGCATGTTTGTTGAGAAATGCAATGCTTTTAAGACCAATCTCCTTAGTGCCGGTCAAAGCTGGGATCTCATTCGAGTCAGCATAGCGTGATGAAGACGGGGGTGTTCAGGACGAAATGTTTGAAATGGAACACTTCTTTTTTCCAGCTTCAGGATAAAATTCTCCAAAACACATTTTACACGTCCAAGGAGGAATCTCAAGTCTCAAGACCCACCTAACTCACACTACAGGACACAGCGATTTCAGTATAAATAGAGGACGTCCACACAAGACCTGTCATGCATGTAACAGAACACCTCTCATTATACTACAACACGAGTTTTACCTGGCGAGAGAGGGGAAAAAGAGAGAGATGAAGAAGCTGCTGAGTTCATCAGCAGCAGCATTCGCCTTGGTTTTGCTTCTGTTGCTGGGAATGTGGTTACAGCCAAACGAAGCAGGAAGGATGCTCATCAAAGACAAAGATGGAGGAGGAGGAGGAGGAGGAGGAGGAGGAGGAGCGGCAGGGGCTACTTACCGGCGGAGCAGTCTTTTAGCTTTCCAGATCCGAGCAAAGGGTCCAGTTCCCAATCCCGGAAATCCGTGCCGCTACACTCGAAGCACTTGTAAGCCGCCCAAATGAAAGAACGGAAGAGGTGAAGGAGTGTAGCAGGAGGTCGTTCTTAGGAAGAGGGTGGGGTTGTTTGTGTGTTAACTGGTTCCTTGTGTTTCTAAGATTTGAGTGCGAGATGAGTCTAATTGTAGCAACGATACAATCTGAAAGAACAGGATATAATTGTAGCAATGATTGGGTGGGACTACCCCGTACTTTATTCAAAACTGTTTTTCCTTGATACAAAAAGTTTTTTTATCCACCTCCAATCTGCATCAGCCATGATTTTGAGTAATTAAATTAGATTATCTGCTATTAATTTTTTGCCAACTGATTCACAAAGATTTGATTTAGTTTATGTTATCTGAACTTAATTAAATCCTCCACTCGACATCAAATCAAGAAAATTAATTTATAAAGTACAATCTTTTGATCAAAACACTAAAGAATAACAATGATAAAGACAAGAACACTTCAAAAAGAAACCTCCACTCTACATCGGAAAGAATACTAATTATCTCAGACTGATTCTTTCAGTTGACAAATTCTTTTAGATTCCTCCGAATAATTCTGAACTAAAGGCTTCTGCTTCTACAGTCCATTCAACTCACCGATTTGCTTTCACAAAAATGGAAAATTGCTTTGAGCTCCTTCAGGTTGCTTTCAATGACTTTCAGAGCTTGTAAGCTTCCACAATTTCCATGCTAAAATTCCGTTCTAATTAGGGAAAATGATAATAGTGAAAAAAAAAAATCATACTTAAAAGGCCATTAATTGTTGTTTATATAATTGGATTTTTTATATAAAAAATAAAAGTCTTTCTAGAGCACTTATTAAGCACACATTTGAGAAAAATGTAAAATTTTGAAGTATAAAGCTCTTGATGGTTCTATTAATAGTATAAGGCTTGCTTAGCAACAAAAGGTTTTTCAAAGGAGTGTGGCATTGGCAAATGAAGAAACCTTTGCTCCAACTTCACAACTAGTAGTTGTCCTTTCTCTATTGACCAAATGTCAAATAAAACCACCAACTTATATGTCAGGACAAAAATAGTCTGAGTTTTCAAACGGAAAAAAGAAAGCATGAACTAAAAATATCCATCGGATAAAAAAAATTACTTTATACTCTCGACAAAAATAACCCAATTTCCAAAGGACCGGTAAAAAGGCATGAAATTTAGCTCGAACCTCAAAAATATCCACCATTGGCTTTTCCGTCGAAAAGACAATACTTATTTGGCACTCATTTGACTAATGTTCATATGTGTATAATACACGCGTCAACTGAGTCAAAATAACATAGTTTAGCTTCAACCATAATGGATCATTTGCTTGATTCGCTTGGATACTAATCATTTAACCCTAATTTAAAAACTTTAAACACTAACCAACCTTCACGATTAGCTCAAACTCCACAAAATAACTCAAAATCCAAATTTAATAAAACCCAAATTTGTGAACTCGTCTTGTGGCAAAATCCAGGAATTCAACTTGGGTCTAAACTCTTTCTATATATCTCTATTATTTGAAAAGAATGAATCAAAATCCCTCTCAAACAACATGATTTTGTTTAAAAGTATATAGGCTATAGCATCAATGCCGCTCAGGACGTGTCACGTCAATATCGTTTGCAATGCCCTGTTGCCATATGTTTTTGTTTTTCCTATTCGTTGGATTTTTTTGTGCTTTAAGCGAATGTTCGTGCCTTTTACGGGTCATTTGAAAACTAGGGTTATTTTTGTCTTGAGAATTCATGCTTTCTTTGGCATTTTTTGGCCGTCAGATATTTGGGTTCCAGTTCGTTAGCAAATTGTATCCTTTAGACTTGTACATGTAAGATTGCATGACTGGAATAGAACTTATAGAATATGATCCATTCATGAGAGGAAAAAATATTGGGATGTGGTCTTCCTGGTGTGTCTGTTGCTTTGTATTCAGTCAAGAACAGGTACTTACATGCAGTGTTTTCTCTCTCTTCTAAGCTAAGCGACTTCATAAAAAGTGAATAATTCGTGTTTCGGACCAAAATCAAATATCTGTATAATGTTTTTGGCAAAAGGTGGCAAGCAATATTTTATGTGGGAACACGACTCTTTCAGAAGACATCAAAGAATACGTAAAACCCGGTTTACTAGTTCAATCCAAGAAGAGAATGCTGGCGAGCAGCGAAGAATTCCAAAATGAAACCCTATACCATTAATTAGGAATCACTTTCCCGGCCAAGGAGGCATCTTATTTTTACATGACTTTTGTCAACAAACAAAACAGACCGTTTTATGCATGCAAGGAAGCAACAAGACCTCAGAATCTGATCAAATACCAAATGAGGAATTCGATCCTATTCTAGCCAAGATCAAGGGGACTCCATATTGGGGATGAGAAGTGATTATAGGAATGGGGGCATGCTTGTAAGAAGGAGATAGCTGCACTGAGAAGTTCTGCAAAATCAAGGTCAGAGCAACTTTAACTTCAAGGAAAGAAAAGTTTTGGCCAATGCAAGTTCTAGGACCCCAACCGAAAGGGAAAAAACAGAGCTTGTTCTTGGTTGCTTTTGAGACTCCCTCGGAGAATCTCTCCGGATTGAACTCTTTGGCATCTTCCCCCCAAAACTCTGGATCATGGTGGATCAGGATGATAGGTATTGAAAGCAGAACTCCTGCAGGTATTTGTATATTTCCCAACTTGGTTGTCTGGTGAACTGTTCTCGTCGTCTTAAATGCAGGCGGATATAACCTAAACACCTCATTCAGGATCATACTTACCTGCAAGTAAATCAATTTGTTGTCAGCCTGGTCTTGTCCAAAAAGACAATGAGAATGCAATGATTAAATTATCTAAACCTTGCCTACTGAACCCAATTCATCAAACTCAATAGCATTGATGTCATTTATGTTGTAACTTTGAATGAGAGGGTACGATCCATATGTCTTGCTTCTGTCACTAGCAGAAAAGAACGTGAATGGTTACTGCCGAAATACTCCTATTTTTTCTAGTTTGGGGGAAGGGGAGGGAAGAACAGCACAGCAACTAGATTTCAGGTTAGGTTGTTACAATTTTCTTCATTTTTGGCTTTCGTTTTTTGTCTGTTCTTTTTTCTTTCTTTCTTTCTTTCTTTCTTTCTTTCTTTTTTGCTTTTTTTCTTTTTTTGTAGAGACCTATTTATTGATGTGAGTGCAGGAATATATATCTTAAAAATCTAGATAAATAGCATACTACAATACAACGAGAAACCCTTACAATCTTTAGTCGGCTCAACCCATCAAAGTCAGGTCTTTTGTTGCCAAAAACTTGCAGAACTTCCTCTCTTGCTTTGTCCTGCCATTTTTGGTACTTGCTCAACAAAATCAGAGTCCAAGCAAGCAAAACAGAAGTCGGCTCTTGACCTGCTAAGTTGAACCCTTTGCACTCTTTAATGACATCCTCCATGCTCATACCCTTTTGATGCCCAGATCTTTGAATTTCTTTCATGTTTGATTTTAGCAACAGTCCCAAGAGATCATCGCCAACTACTCCTCCTTCCTTCAATGCCTTCTCTCTTTTCGTCACTATGTCTTTGAACAACCCTTTTAGTTTATGGTCGATTTCTTTCATGCTCTTGTACAGTTTGGTTTGCAAGAGGCTGCAATTTCTTATACAAGTCAAATTTAAGATGAAAACTCATACTTTAGCTTCGTTTCCACAGTTTATGTGCGTCTCACTAAATAAATACACTCAATTTTCATCCATTCAATTGGGTTTACAAGTTGGAGAGCAGCAATCTAGATAACAATGCGATAGAAGACTTGCTTTACTACAATACCATATGAGATTTTGTACAACCACTACTAACTGTTTAAAAAGCTTAAGCCTAAGCTTTTGCATTGAAATTTCTAACATAGTATTAGAGTAGAAGATCCTGAGTCCAAATCTTTACAAGATCTATATGCCTCCCTAATTATATACTTTCCACGTTTTAGGCTTAGACCAAAGTCCAGCCTATGCTTGAGGAGGAGCGTCAAAATATTTAAATATTAAATCACATTTTCATCTAACAACTTAAACTTTTAGAGTTGATGGTAGTTCCACAAAATATCACACTGCACATTGTTTTGACAGGAAAAAATTGCGGTGAGCCCTACATACTATCTTGCAGTCACAATCCAACCACTATCCATGATTTGCAAAATTATTAATATTGTCTTCAGAGACGTTTCAACTTCCTAGCAGGACAAGATGCCTAAAGATCGGCACACTGATTTGCAGAATCATAGAAATGGGGAAAGTTGCAACTGAAGTTTGTTACTAAATTTTCTTGTTAAATCCTTTTGCAAAAGATCTCGGGATAAATTGTCACTAAATTAATCTCGACTTACCTCCACCCAGGCATTGAGACGAAATGAACAATTTTGGAAGCGAGGCCAATTTGCTCTTGTTGAAGGAGGATGATGCTCTTGGCTCGGTCGTCATAGCTACCCCCGAAAACAGCTCTGTAGAATACATCACCCGTCAATTGCTGAAGGTGAGGCCACACATCCACTTCACCTGCCAGACTTTGCTTCTCCCATCTCCTAATCATCTCCTCACAGCTTGAACATGTTGCAGTCACCACATACTGTAATTGAACAATAAAAAACGTTAATGAATTGAATATTATTATATTTCCATGGACTAAGAATTTCAGGCTTGGTGGACATGAAATATGATGCGATCATTAATCATTTTAAGTTCCGTTAGATGATGCATCTGGTCATGTAACTTTTAGCACCAAGCAGTAATACCTTCAACTTTTCATAATGAAAAGCTGGGTTGCTGATCTTTCTGTGTTTGGCCCATTTCTCACCCTCAACATCCACAAGCCCCGATAGTAAGAGATCTGCGATGGCCTTGGGATGCGGCTTTTCGAACTCATTGATCCGTGAAAATATTTCCTTCAACATGTCTGAGTCCATGATGTTCAGCACAGGCTTTGGCCCTATCCACGTAAAGCAAAGCTTCCCTGCAATAACCATTTTCTAGAGATATCACTTATTAGCTAAAAATTACAGCTTCTCGTGAGCTGAAATTGCACATGATTTTTTACCGGGAAATGAAGTTTGTCCAATCACTAATATTACCATTGGCTAGAAAAGTTCAATTGCATACCGTATTTCTGGACGCAGTGATAATAGAAAGGGAGCAATCGAGGCGCGATGTCACTGGAGAAAGGAGTAATGGGTTGAGATTGAGCTTGCTTGTTCATTCTCACGATGTCTCTCAGGTCTTGAAACAAAAGCCTGTAAGGGGTTCCATTTAGACCTTGCTGTCTCAGACATCTTTCTACCTTCTTCGGCTGCAACCAAAACAGACACAGTAATCTCCAAGCACAAGTGAAGAAGGTGATCAGCACAAGAGAGAGAACAATTGAATAGGCAAAGGACATTTCCATTTTCTACGTTGAACTTATGACACGCTTGTCTTCTTTCTGCGAGAGGAAATATATAGGAGTCTCGGGGAGCAGAAAGACAAAGGCATAGACCAAGGGGCCCAAAAAAAAAAAAGAGAAAAGATATTATATTGTTTCTTGAGATGGTGTACAAATGAGCTAATCCAAGACACAGTCAGTCTTGCATGTTTGGCTAAAATGAGGATTAAAAGTTCAGCGGTTTTAACGGCAAATGTCCCTGGATCTAGAGTATGAAATTTTATTTCCAGTCTTCGACCCTTCTCTCCGAATCATGTTATAATGTACTGTTAAATGCACCCCGAAAAGTGGAAGTCAACCATACACATTGTTTATTCAGATTTACCATGCGCACGACAAGTTTAGACGTGGCGAATAATTGTCATGAGGAGATAAGATGATAATTGGTCAGAATCAAATTGGGGAATCTAAAAGATTTGATATCTGAAAGTCAGAGAATCAGTCTAATATAATAAGTATTCTTTAAGACGTGCGAGAGGAGGCGTCTTTTTTTTTTTTTTTTTTTGAAGCGTCCTTGCCTGCATCATTGGTATTTTTGACTGGTTTGCATCAACAGCTGCTACTCAGTAAAGCCATTTTCTTGATATGATATCAAGGTGGAGGCTTTTACTTAGCTCTATCACATAAACTAAGGCAAAAGTACACTATAAGTATCAAAATTTTACGTAGATGGACACTTAGGGCATGTATGATAACGTTCCTCTTTTATTTTTTTTTTTTTGTTCTTTTGTTTCCCAAAATAGAAAAAGAATAAAAATTCGTTTAATAACGTTAGTTAATTTTTCTATTCCTTGAAATAGAAAAATAGTCAGGAAATAGATTTAGAACAGAAACAAAAAGTAGAAAAAAATAACTTCTTCATTCCTAAAAACAATTTCTAGAAATAAATCTTTATCTTTTCTTCATTTTTTTTTTTTTCTTCTTCTTCTTCCTTGTTCCAATTTATCAAATTAAAATAATGAATTATATTAATAAATGGAGACTAATGTTTTTTGTGTATATTTATTCTAGGTTTTTTAATTATTTATTTATTTATGCTCACCTCTATCGCTGTTGCTAGTTGTCGCGTGGCACTAGCACCCACCAGTTGTCGGCATCAGTAGCCAAAATTTTATGGTACAAAAAAAGTCTCAATCGATATGACATGAAAACTAAGATCTCAATTGACCAATCGATGCGACGTTTAGGACTCCAGCATATTTAGCCTCACCATTGGATTTGAAGTTCGGGACACTTTCTTTTAACCTCACTCCAATCCAGTTATGTGGTAGCCATGGAAGGACCCAATTATTCTCTTATTAACTTTTTAAATAGTGGGTTACCTAGATAGACATCACCAATGTCTAAATTTGACTTAAGATAAATATTAATGACATCCGCATAAGGAAAATTAGCCAAGATTAACATGACCCATTATAGAAAGCCAAAAAAAGGTGAGAGCAACATCGAGGAAACCGGGCGACTCGATGCCGGGTTCCCTTGGAAAATCGTGCCCCTTGGCGTGTTTGCTAGCCCACCAAGTGAAATTTCTTAAGTTAGAAATAACAACAAATCAGCCAAAATAAATTTACGACCACTATAAGGAGCGATACCAGTGCAAAATATTCTTTCACACCTGCATTCGTAAGTGGAAAATATCCACAACCTAGTGAAATGAGCACGGTTATTAAAATTAGAACTTGGATGTGTTGGTATCTTTACTTGGCTTACGGAGAAACTTTTTTTATGCGTTAATAGTAAAAATTCAAAAATATATAGATAGATGACTTCCAAAATTCTACATCAAGTAACACCTATCTTTGTGCAATCGATGTTAAAAGAGATTGATAAACTTTTTGCTTATAACCTAGGTGTATGGCTTCAAGCATCCAGCAACCTGCAGCCCATGGAACGCTTGTAAACCGCAAGCAAATGTTCGCCTGTAAAAGTGACTCTAACCCAAAGTAGTTCGTATGTAATTAGTGGGATTTGAACGGATAAGTTTTAGTTTTCAAGCTAAAAATTTCCCAATGCCCTAACTACACTAATTGAGGGGGAGGAAAGACTAATTTGTATTATACTGTTTAAATGGAATACTTTCTGATATTGTGTATGCTAATAAAACATAAAACACTAATTGAGAGTCCACGGTATATTTTATCTATGTATAACATATTTACTTTATTTTTCTATTAATTGCTAAATTTTATTTTAGAGCAATATTCAACCCTCATAAAAACCAATGCTCTCTCTTTCAGCATTTTTTTTTTTTTTTTTCTGCTCCTTCCCGTTTTTCATTGCTAATATTAAACAGAAACATGTGATGAGCATTATGACCAAAAAAATAAAAGAAAACATGTGATGAGCGTGCCTTATCAAAATACTTTTGAGTAGACGTGAGCTCAACCCCAATCCACTAAGCGTATTGTATCAATTCTTATCTAGCATAATGATGCGAATCAAGTTCGGATATCTTTCTCCCTATATAATATAAGTGGTTGACTTCATTTTAATTACTTAATCAAAAATTAGTTTTTCGTGTATAATATAACTACAATATTTGGCGACAATCGCTAGGTTTCAAAAATTATCTAAAAAGTCCTAAACCTATTACTTTTATCAATTCAGTACTAAGCATTTTATTGTGCTAACTGAGTTATAAACATTTTTATGTTTTGCCAATTAAGTCCATCCGACCAATTTTAATTGAAAAATACAAACGTGGACGACGGTTGTCCTACGTGGCATAACTGACGTATAATATTTTAATATTTTAAGAATTTTTATTATTTTTTTTTTCTTTTTCTTTTCTTTCTTTATTTTTTTCCTTTTTTTTTCTTTTTTTCCTTTTCTCTTCTATTCTTTTTTTCTTTTCTTTTCCTTTTTCCTTTTGCCCTTCATTAGCCATTGTCAAGTCTCGTCAATGGCTAGCAAAGGTCAACGACCTCGGGCGAGGGATGCCAACATCTAGCCTAGCAAGGACTGCCCTCACTAGATCGGGCGAAGGTCTCCCCAGCCTCGGTAGGCGTGGGCCATCCTTGCCTAGGCTAGTGGGGGCAACCCTCGCCCTTGCCAGCCCAAGTGAGGGCGGTAGGCTAGCAAGGGCGGCCCTCACTTGAGGCTAGCGAAGCAAAAAGGAAAATAAGGAAAATGAGTAAATAAGGAAAATAGAGAAAAAAAGGAAAAAGAAAATAAAAAATAATAAAATATTATTAAAATGTCCATGTCAACTTGGGCTTGGTCGCGTAGGATGACTGGCTTCAATGTCAATAATTTCTTAGCAAAATTGATCGGATGGACTCAATAGGCAAAACGTAAAAATGTTTAGGACTTAATTAGCACAAATAAAAGGTTTATGACTCAATTAGCAAAAATACAATAGGTTTAAGACTTTTTTGACAATTTTCCCACTAGAATTCTATAGAGGGGAGGGAGCAAGAGGGGACGAAACCAAAATTGTTGAATTAAAATGTGCTATAGTTACATATAGAAAATAACATGGTATACAAAAAGTGAAATAGTGGTATTTATTTCTATTGTTGATTAGAAAATTAACAAGAAGAAATATTAAACAAAAATTTTAGGTCGAGTATTCAATTTATCTTAAGAGACTTGATTTTTTTAAGACAAACTAATTATAACAGTATTATATCACTTAAGTAAAGAACTGAATTTTATCAGAGATTGTGAGTCTTTACTTGTATAAATTAGAAAAGGTTATGCTAAGGACATATATTTCATATCTATCATTAATCGCAAGAGTGAATAAAATGATTTTTTTTATTAACGTCTATATAAAAGGAAAAGACCAAATAGTAATAATAGTTGGTAAAAATATAAAAGGGAAGGCCACATCTTTACAATTTGAGAAATTAGCCAGCAGTTTAGGGAGACTAGGCAGTATTACCAGTCCTAAGAAGTTTACTGATTAGTCTTTGGGCATAATATGATAAATTGCAATAGACTAAAAGATAAAGAATCATGCATGTTAATAGAAAAAATAAGTGATCTCCTAGAAAGAAAAATGCTAAAGAAGGAGAATTATTTTTCGCAAAAGCCGCTTTTAGTTGTGCCACAAAAGGTGTGTTTTTTAAGGACTTTTTTTTTTTTTTTTACATTAGATCACATATATTACGTCGATTTTTAGTACGTCACAACAACTATGCTTTTAAAATATCACGCATAAATTGAAAATGTGTATGGATTGACAAAATTTAAAAGAAAATTTTCCTCTTGTAATAGATAACATTGAACTTTAGATATCTTTATTTTCTTTTGCATGATTTTTTGAGTCCTAAAAACTTAGAGGTTTAATTTAATTCCGATACCTTCCCATATAAAAAATGTTCGATATTGATATTGGAAAATAAGATGAGCCTTTTGGTCTTCTTTTGGGTTTCGGTTGCTTTGTATTCAGTCATGTACAAATACTTGCATGCCGTGATTTCCCTCTCTTTTTAATAAGGGACTTTGCACAAAGGGTTTAACAATTCGTTTTTCGAATCAGAGTCAGATGCATCATTCATTTTTTGACTATGGCAAATGACATTTCAAGTGGGAACAACTCTTTTGGAAGGCACCGGAAGAGTACGCAAAACCCAGTTCACTAGGTCAATATAAAGAGAGCACGCTAGCTAGTAGAAATCAAACCAATCATTAATTAGGGAACACTTTTCCTGTCAAGAAGTCATCATATGTTTACTTGATTTTTCGTTTATTCTAAAAGACCAAAACAGACTGTTTTATACATGCAACTAAGCAAACAAGAGCACGGAATCCGATCAAATAAAAACTGAGGAATTCTATCTGATTCGAGTCAAGATCAAGGGGACATCGTATTGGGCATGAGGAGTGAGCACAGCAATAGAGACATGCTTGTATGAAGGAGATAGTTGCACTGAGAAGTTCTGCAAAATCAACGTGAGAACAACTTTGACTTCCAGCAAAGCAAAGTTTTGGCCAATGCAAGTTCTAGGACCCCAATTGAAAGGGAAAAAGTAGAGCTTGTTCTTGGTTGCTTTTGAGACTCTCTTAGAGAACCTCTCAAGATTGAACTTGTTGCGATTAAGGCGAGTGATCGAACAATAATATAAACAGAAGAAAAAAATAAATCTAACACCAGATTTATATGATTCAGTTGTAAAGACCTATATCAACGGGGAGAGCAGCACCAAATTTCACTATAAATCAAGTGATACAAGATTACACACTCGAGTCACTCAAACAATCTCTCAGCGTTTTCTAAGCCCCAATTGAACCTCAAATCCAACTCACGGTACAAAATTACCGCACGTTCAAGCTTGAAACAAAAATGCTCTACGGCTTCGCGTTCTTAATCAAAGCTTCACACGGGCGGCTTATGAATCCCTACGACTCCGTAGGGTTTCTTCCTTCTCTCGTACGAGTGCAGGAACCGCCCAAAAGAAAACTCTTTCGCAGCTCCCTTCTGCAACTTTTTTTCGGCAATTCAATGCACACACGAAAAGAACGATTATGTTCTTATATATATATATATATATATATATATATATATATATATATATATATATATATATATATATATATATATATGTGTGTGTGCCAAGGTCAAGGGCCCACTCAGTTTTGCTTCTTACGCGTGTGGACTCTTCTTTCCTTCTACGTGCACAGGCTTCGACGAATTTGCAGCAACTTCACGCCAAGGGGAAAATTCCTAAATCACTATTATAAGTGTGAGCGTGTGTGCCCAAGGTCAAACTTTTGACCTTGGGCCCACCACTTTTAACTCTTCATGCAGAAGACTTCTTCGGCATGGATTGGATGAGGAAACATGCTCCTTTTAATTTTATTTCCTCCTTTTGTAATTCTTTCGCGAGTCCACCGAATTTCACATTTTAGCAAATGTTCAAACTCGAGTCATATTTAACAATCTCCACATTGGCTCGACATTTGAGCCAAAATACAATCGTATCATAAAAATTCAAATTCTACTGCTACTTTCCCATGACCTTCGATGGGCTCAACCGCCACAGATATTATCCAAGTCCAAGCCTCGTTTGAACTTCGCCATAACCGATGACCTCATCAAAATACCAACTCCACATGCACCTTTAACTGCTCCGCAAAGATTTTCCAATGCAACATCATTAATTATAGATAAAGCAAAACCATTATTGCATCAATATCTATCAGGAGATTGAATACATACTTTGTTAATTTCAACGGTTATGGCAACCATTGGCTCTATAGGCTCCATCTCGCTACAAACTCCATCTATGTCGATTACTTTGCTAGTACTCATACTCGCTACCTCAGGAGTTTCTGGTCGCAACTCCACCTCAAGCTGAATACCGTCCAAATCTGTATTAACATTGCCACAAACACTCCTAGCCAGAAGTATCGGAGACTTGTCAAGAGTAACTTCTCTGTTGTCAATAGGTGAATTTATATCCAGGCACCACAACTAATTGACCCACTCACCTTGTGTATAATCATGGAATATGCACCTTGTCCTCCAATCGAGCTTACCATCACTTACTCGAAAATAACACGGGCAACAAAATATTCTAATAATAACCAGCAACGTTACCTGACTACACTTCTTCTTCAGGAGTTTGCCATTCAATAGCAGTTGATGGGGATCTATTCACTAGGTAGTTTGCCGTACTAAGTACATCAGCTAAGATTCTCCTAGCAATACCAGCACTAGAGATAATTTTTCAAGCTGTCTCTAGTAATATTCTACTCATCAATTCTGCAAATTGTTGTGATTTACTGGCACTAGTGCGATGTTTCACTATGCCCTTTTTCATGCAAAATCTATTTGCCAACTCCAAGTAGAATTCTATGCTATTGTCAATTCGCACATGCTTGATCGACTTACTAGTTTCCATCTCGATCAAAGCTCCTAATCGTGAGATCCTGACACCAACATCAAACTTGTGCCTTGGCACAAACACTCAGGTCTTCCTCGAGCAGTCAATAGACTCTTGAACAGATGCATCTGATATCTCGAGTGTGAAATCTGTCATTGCCTCACCTTGAAGTTTATACAGGCATTTGTGCTTCATTCCTTTCAATATCACCAGGGCACCTCGAACAACCTTCAGAATTCCACATTTTGAATAATACTTGCAACTAGTTGAATCTAAGGCACCCAAGGAAATTAAGTTCTTTTTTAATTCTTAAATGTGTCCTCACAATACTATCATGCATTCTGATTTTAACATCACCAACACCTACAACATCGCACTCAGCGTTGTTCCCTAACTAGACTTTATCACTACCCATGCACTAATAAGTGATAAATCAGTTTCTATTTGGTGTGACATGAAAAGAACAACCAGAATCCATAAGCCATCCATCAAGCGATGAATCATTAGTGACAAATAAGACATAATCGGCATTATCTGCTACAGCTGCAACATTATCTGCAGAATCAACTATAATTCCATTACCCTTCTCATTCTTCAACTTAAGGCAATCCCTTCTAAGATGCCCCCTCTTGCCACAGCTCCAATAGATAACATTACTAGTCCTAGATTGACTGTGTCTATTCATATTAGTACTACTATTATCCACACATGTTACAGCTTCCTCTATTTTCACCTACTAAAGTAGCAGATACAGGTTCGCCAGATTCTCTTTTACAAATGTCCTCACTCAGAATCAAATCTCGAACCCCGTCACACATCAAACTTGTTGACCCAGAGGAATTACTAACAGCAGTAATAGTAGTATTCCAACTATCAAGCAATGAGGATAATAGAATCAAAGCATGTACCTCATCTTCAAAATCAATCTCAACTGAACTCAATTGACTAACAATCACATTGAATTCTGATATGATCTGCAACTGATGCACATTTTCTCATCTTCAAATTAAACAGACGTCACATCTAACAAACCTTGTTGACCGCAGAGGGCTTCTCGTACATATCCAACAGGGCTTGCATCACATCAGCAATAGTCTTCTCCTTTAGGATGTTAAACGTGACGTTACAAGCCAACATCAACCAAATAACACCCATAGCTCGTCTATCTAGCAAATCCCAATCAGCTTGCTTCATCGTCTCTAGTTTCTCCCTAGATAAAGGCAAGTGCAAATTCATCTGGTAAAGATAATCTTCAATCCGCATCTTCTAGAAACTAAAATCCTTCCCATCAAATCTATTAATTCTCACTTTTACTTCTTCTGTCGCCATCGATTCGCTTCAACTTAGCCAAACTTGGCTCTGATACCACTTGTTGTGATTAAGGCAAGCAATCGAACAATAATATAGACAGAAGAAGAAAATAAATCAGATATCAGATTTATGTGGTTCAGTCGTAAAGACCTACGTCCACAGGGAGAGTAGTAGCGAATTTCACTATAGATCAAGCGATACAAGGAGATTACACACTCGAGTCACTCAAACAATCTCTCGATGTTTCTCAAGCCCCAATTGAACCCCAAACCCAACTCATGGTACAAAATTACCGCACATTCAAGCTCGAAACAAAAACGCTCTACGGCTTCACGTTCTTAATCAAAGCTTCACACGGGCGGCTTATGAATCCTCGCGGCTCCTTAGGGTTTCTTCCTTAGAATGAACAAATGAAACATATTCCTTATGCTAGTACTGTTGGGAGCTTGATGTACGCTATGATGTGTACAAGACATGACATATGCTTTGCAATTGGAATTGTGAGTAGATACCAATCCAATCCAAGTCAAACACATTGGAAAGCCATTAAAAGAATACTGAGGTATTTGAAGGGAACTGCTAATTACAAGCTGAATTACCAAGGAAAAGATCTACGACTTGAAGGCTATTTAGATGCTGATTGGGGAGGAGATTTAGATGAAAGGAAAGCTATCTATGGTTTTGCTTTCTTACTAAACAATGGCACTATATCTTGGAGCAGTAAGAAGCAAACGTGTGTAGCATTGTCCACGATGAAAACTGAGTTCATGGCATTATCAGCAGCAGTACAATAGGGTATTTGGCTTAAGAGATTTTTGGATCATTTAGGTGTTATTAGGTATGCTACAAATCCATTATTGATTAACTGTAATAACTAA
>CM029474.1:8535122-8719357 GCA_017140325.1 Eucalyptus leucophloia subsp. euroa
AAAAGGGTCCGGTTCCCCTTCCGGAAATCCATGTCAACGCTTATGCGAGCCACCCAAATGAAAGAACGGAAGAGGTGAAGGAGTGTAGTAGGAGGTCGTTCCTATGGAAGAGGGTGGGGTGGATTGTGTGTTAGCTGGTTCATTGTGTTCCTGAGATTTAAGTACAAGACAAGTCTAGTTGTAGTAACAATACAACCTCAAAGAACAAGACATAATGTATGCAGGAGTATCATTCTGAAAGGAATAAAATCAAGTAGTTCGTGCCAATAGTTTAGAATATTTCAAAGGGTTAGTATCATGAAAAGCTACAAACTGGTACAATTATTAAAAAAGGGATAATACCTTAAAAAACTTCAAACTGATACATTTGTGACAAATTTACCCCAAATTATTTTTTTGACCATGAAAAACCCAAAACTGGTAAATTTGTGACAAATTTACCTCGACTGATTATAAAAAACCATAAACTGGTACATTTGTGAAAAATATACCCTATGCTAAAGTGGATTAATGCCACAAAAAAATCATAAAAATTGTAAACTGTGACAAACGGAACGTAAAATCCTAAATTGATATACTAGTTAACTGTCACTTGCTATTTAACTTAATAATTTGAGAATAAAATTTAACGAAAAATAACATAGGGTAAATTTGTCACAAGTGTACTAGTTTGGGATAAATTTGTCAAAAGTATACCAGTTTGGAGTTTTTGGTGGTCAAAAAAATAGTTTGGGGTAAATTTGTCACAAGTGTATCAGTTTGGGGTTTTTTTAGGGTATTATCCCTATAAAAAATTTATCTCAAACTAATTTTTTTTTTCTTTTAACAAGTCCAGCGGATCTCTTCCGGCTGTCAAAGCTCAGCTCAGCATATTAGTCGTATTCATGATTTTATGAAGAGAAGGCGATGTTTATCCAAATGACCTGCTCAAGCTATACTCCACCAATGGACTGAACTCCCACCATTCATTGATAAAGATATGTCAGGAAAATATTAATAAAGTATCGACTACCAAAAAAGTAGTTAAAACCGCTTTCCACCATATTTATTCTAATTGAAATCATTTACAAACAAACAAAAAAACTAACACATGCTAATATACTTTACTTTTGTATTCATTCTGGAAAGTGATTACCCAATAAATTGTCAAATTGTATTTTTCACCAATGCGTTGTCAGCCGTGTCTCATAAATTGGAAGTAACTGCCCAATTTATTAACAAATGACAATTTCTCACGAAGTGGTAAAATATTAAGTTGGTTATTATCACTGAAAATTACATTAAAGAATGAAGGCCAATAAGATAGGAAAATAAGACAGAACACGCCTATTGTCATATAAGTCTCTTGTGAGTGTCTTGTTCCGGATTTGTCCACGGACCCGAAATATCGACTTGAGCAAGAATAGATAATGTATGTAAAGCCCTTTCTCGTTAGTCACTTGATGTACGTGGCTTATGTCGTTGATTAATACAACTAAGCAAAACATTTTCTTATGAGCCGTTTTCATTATTTCCTTCTTACAAAAGATTGTACGAACTATACGTACAACCTTAGTATCGGAGGTTGCGTGCTTGAGTCGGCTAGTATACTAGTTGTGGTCCAGGATGGTACGCAACATGCCGCACGGTCCTTTGAACTAGGACACCTATTGACCAAAGGATCATCCGGTTCTATAGGCCTATTTGGATACTCGTTATTCATCTCTACATGAAGGGCGGTCTTATTTTCACATCCCTTTTGACAAAAAAACCGTACCTTCCTTCAGTTTCTTGAGGTAATTGGCTAATAAATCTTTATAACGGCCGATTTGGTCAAAAATCTATTGATGAGACATTTTTACTCTTGTTCCTAATGCTTAGTTCTTCTACAAAGCTTTTGAGAGTTGAAAGATGACACCATGAAAAAAAAATTAAAAACTTTCTCTGGAAAAATTTGCAAGAGGATGAATGATAAAATGAAATACTATTAGAAAATACATAAGCCTGTTTATAAGTTTTATTGTATGACTATTTAAGTTAACATATCAATCAATATATGCATAACCAAAAAGAGATATACACACAATCTTTACAAATATTAAGAATCATTAGAAATGTCCTAATTAATTTTTTAAATTCCATGACCACCATGTCACGATAAGCTCTAGTTTTGACATGAAAGTTTTCTCTCTAAAGTTTTAATACACCATTTTAAAGGGTTTGTGGCTTGATTGCACCTATTGAAAAATCCATGATTTATTGCATCCTGTACAAAATTTGAGACTTTCAATAGATTTTTCCATTGTCCTAAACATAAGGGTTTAGTATGTCAGGTTTAATTCGAATCAGTACTATTGATGTCACAATGTTGTGCAGCTGGATTAGAGAACTCTTCCAAGTATACAGAGCTATACAAGCAATTTATTCCATTATACTACAGGAAAAATGAGGACTTGTGTGTATAGAAAGAAAAAACTTATAGAGGTTTTAAAGAATATCAAATCTACAATCACTCCATTATTTGCCACCACACCTGAAGGCACCACAAATGATGGAGAGGACTATGATCACAATCAAAGCGACGACAATGCCGAGAACTATCGGCTTTATTTTCATGTTCTGCAGCCACATCCTCCTTCTGATTCGGGTTGCCTGCTGCCGGAAATCTTGTGCCTAAAAGTAGAAAATGCACATCAGTCGGATGCCAAGATCCTTAATTCAATCATACCGAAAGATAGTAGTGTTTGTTCTATCTCCAAATTAATCACCGATTTCCGCTCCTTCCGTACATTTTATATGAGAAAACTGGGAAGATGAAAGCAGACTATTGGAAAGCAGTAGCAGTTAAACCTTTAAAAAGTTCAAATAACACTTCTTATAATAGTGGGAAAGTTCTTAGTGAGCTCTTATTTGATGCAAAAGCTAGCAACATAGCATCAAAAGTAGATCAGCAACAAGAAATTTATTGAATTTATGGGTGTTAGAAAATCCAATCCAAAAGCTTAAGCTGTCATATATGACTCATTGTCAAGTGATTTAGGACAATATTTCAACGATACAGCCAAAGGAATGAGAAAAGGAATAGGAGCGGAGGATACTGAACTGGGAATACCCAACATTGTTCATGCCCATCAGCTTCTCCCTGAACTATTTAATGGCCTAAAGACACTAAACTAGATGACACGACAACTGCACTTGATAAAGCATCTAGGCTTGAAGTGATGTGAGGAAATGAAACATTTGCGCTAGAGCGAGAAGATGATGCGAGTTCAGGCTGTCCGGATTTTGATACATAATCTGCTCAATTGAGCATTCAAGACTTGAACAGGGAAGAATTATTGTTCACTTATAGGCGAAAGTTCTATACTTCCGATTTAAAATTGTGGGAAGACCCAGGTAAGTAGGCCGTACTAGTAGCTCGACCAGTTCGGGAGACTGGAAGAAGGCTCTAATTGTCATGACTCATTCAGTTTCTGAACACCAGATCCTGCTTCTTACATACAATAATTAGCTCGCTTAATAAGATAAGCCGACATCGCTCCAGGATGGAAATCACACACAGTAGACTGCTTACCTGAGATCGAAGATTCTCCGTCTTGTCGAGCAGAAGCTCAACTTTCTCACCTCGATCCAGAACCTACATGACAGAGCAACATAAGTCCGACATTACACGCCGATTTCTCGTGGTTCTAACTTAGTGGTAGAGTATAGCACAAGGTATGCCGACTCACCTTTTCTACATACTCCATCATAACTCCTTTCACTTCTGATGCCTGAGCTTTCACTTTGGCAAGTTTGCTGATCTCTTCGGGATGATCCGCGCAGTACCGCATTTGCTCCTTCAGTTTAGGCCTATGTCAAAGCTCCGATCAGCATATCCTGTGATGAAGCACAAAGAAGTCACATTCATGGACTTACGAGGAGATGGCGATGTTTACCCGAATTCTCTGTCCAAGCTATGTGCCACTGCAGTCGCAGCTTTTCCTCCGCCATATCTGTTAGTGAACTCGTCCTTGATTCTCTCGAGAAAGGCCATCGGAATCTGACGACCAATGGACTCAACTGCCACGACGCAGTATGCTGCGGAATTGAGATGGCCAAGTCAAGTTTGTCCAAGGAAAACTGTAAAAAACGCGACCACGAGTAGCCTTCACACGTAGCTCGGAGCTGTTGCAGCTACAAGAGAGACAACCGGCTACGAGAGAGAGAAAGAGATCATACTGAAGCTGCTGTCGATGAGGTAGCTGAATGTGTGGCCATCGCAGGTGTAAGTGAAGTGGTCGGTGCTGGGAGGGAGCTTCTGGAGGCACTGCAAGGCTATGCCGGCGAACTTCCCACCGAACTCAGCGTACTCTGCTAACACCGCGGTGCCTCGAGCCACGAAGCTGTAGATCAGCGATTGGCCCATGTTTTGTCGTCTTTCGAATTCGACGGGAACGGAATGAGAGCTCGATAGCGCAGCGACAACACTTCAACGTCCGCAAAGAGAACGAGAGATCACGCATCCATTTTGCAGAGAAAGTCACGGTACCGCCACTGTATCCATGCACTCCTCTTATGTTTTTTTTGCCCTCTTGGAAGAAGAAGACATGCAGTCCCCGAAGTTGCGTAGTCTCTTCAATGGGATCATCAACTAATTATCCTGTTTAAGTCCTTGAATTTATACAATTCCCTCAATCACGTCGGTCACCGTTCGGTTTCGGTCTATTAAAATCGATGCAGCCGGTAGTGGTAGAAAAACCCGATGTGAAGTAGGGTCGGTCCAATATCAAAAAATCAGTTTGTGTGATCAAATTGTAGTTACAATGGCCCAAAAATAAGTCCGAGTAAATCACTCATCATTCCATGATGGCAATGTTTCATTGAGTGATAGAGATTTTGGCTAGGCATCAATCGTCCCACGAGTCGTCGGCTTCAATTTGTTGGAAATGGAGACGGATGGATTTAATTGGAAAAACTATTCGGATTCAATGACTCAATCACATAAAACATAAGTTTGGAAAAAAAAAAACCACATTGGAGCAACGTTACAATTGAGTCACGCATCATGCTAAATAATGATATGTTTGCATCTCTAAATCCAAACGTTTTGTGCATGAGAATCTTAGAATAAACGTTTCGAAAAAAGCAATCAAGCAGGTCGCACTTTCGATGTGAATGATAGCGTGGAAGAGTAGAAAAGGTAGCATGGAGTTGATCCCTAATGTCAATGAAACTTCCAGGAAGCAAACGATGGAATGAGACGCTTTGGCTGCCACTTAACCCCATCTTTCCTAGGCAAACGTCCTATCACTAGCACAAATCAGTTGTGTCCAAAATCAGTTTTTGGGCACATATAACCGACAACGTAAGTGGGCCTGGAAATGGGCCATATCAGTTTCGGCCCACTTCGATTGGAAGCTTGATAGCGATGAATTGATCTCCACGGTCTGATCAGATCAGGCAAAGAAAACAGGTGAATCTTTTTGGCTGGTTGTCAAGTTATTTGCTTGACCATTTTCGTTCTTGGTCGTATTTGCTTGACATCAAAACTTCATTTATTTTGTGAAAAGTGAATAATTTGATAAAAAAAATCAAAAAAAATCAATTGTATCGCTTAAAAAAAATAACTGAACGAAAATATTTTTTATCATTCACGAAAATATTCATATATAAATTGTTGTCTATAATGAAAAATTTTTCAATTAGCAAATTATTTTGAATGATACAATCGATCATTTTTAGGAATATATCTTGCAAATGATTTATTTTCCGCGAGATAAACAAAGTCTTAATAACATTTGATGAAAATTCAAGAAATTATTGGATGCACTAAAGTTTGGCTAGTGACGATGATGCGTCTACACTAACTTTTCAAATATGTAAAAGTTGCTAACTGATACGATAACATTACTTTTATATTTAATTAGTGAAAAATCAAACTTGACTTTTGTAGGAAAAGCCACTCACTACTGGATCCAAACATGGATGTTATGACTGTTCTCTAGCCAAATCATATTGAATAGTTCATTTCAACTTGGCTTAAGCACGATTCTGAATTCAATAGATCCGATCCTGAAAATACAAGTAAATATCAATGTTTTAACATCTTAATATTAAAGGTGTTTTGACCTAGAGAAACCATCTTAAAAATAAAAAGTCTCTCTAATAATCACTTTTCTTATGACAATGTTAACATTTAAAGTATGATTTATTATGAATTATTCAAGACTGTTCCAAGTAATTAAAATTCTCTTTAGGGTAATGAAAACACTAAGGGCATGTTTGGCAACCGGCCAAACAGTGAAACTTTTTTTTTTTTTGTTCTCGAAAGTAAATTTGAAATAGAAATACATTTGGTAAAATGTTTGTTTCTGTGAACAAATTTTTATTTTTTTATTCCCGAAAATAAATTTGAAATAAAATTGAGAAGTAAAAAAAAAGTTGATTCTTTGCTCCCAGTAACAATTCCATAATCAAGCCAACCTATTTTTTCTATTTTCTCTTCTTTCTTCTTCTTCCCTCTCTCTTCTTCTTCAACCATTGTTGCCACCGTCGCCACTGACCGACTGCCACCACTACCACCCACCACCACTTGTCGCAGGTGATCAATTAGTCAAGGTCTAACAAGCTTGACAAAGGCTCACTATATCACGCCCCGATCTTCCGAGCGCATGCACATCCCTCAGTGGTCGATTAAATAGCAACGTCTAAGGACGCGTCACCGACCCATTCATTTTTATGCGCATGCGGAAGTGAATAATTAATCCCCAAATAACAACAAAATGTGATGGAAAAATAGAGCCATAATTTTCCTTTGAACCAACCCACACCATTATATACATATCAAGCTATGTCATTTACAATACGAGCCGATCTATATAAGGTCTGCAAAACTGAGGGGGGGCTAGAGGCTACAGATCCTCTAATAAGTCGAATCTTCGACTGAATACTCTAGGGTCCTTGGCTCCAACAGACACAAGTCAACCACTGAACCAACTGGTGGGACGGCCGTGCCTTTCCCAAAAGCAACCTCCAACACATACATAGGGACCTCAAACTCCAATATGGGATCCTCTCTTTGTCCATTCTGCTCCTGACGATACCATGATCTGTATTAATGGGGTACCTGTTAGGGAAATCCCTTATGATGTTTTGAAGATGACAAAATAAATCAAAGGCTACTAACATGTTTGATGGTTGAGTAATAGACCATGCAGATGATAGAACATGTAAAGGATATTGTCAAAGTGCAAAGACGACCGAGAAGACCGAACGTAACACATGTCCGTAGTATATTCGAAGATTTCCGGACTTCGTGTCAAAGTCGAAGACCGCGACTCAAGACTCATATTGTAAAGTCTACGGACCCGTTTGTAAAGTCTCAAGACTCATATTGTAAAGTCTAAAGACTCGAGACTTTACATCCGTTTACGATGAATCGTAACTCAAGCCCAATCATACAACGGCTAGTGATCTGGTTTGGATTCCACATCAAGATTGATTTGATTAAAGACAAGAACTTTCTACACGAAGAAGCTTTACTTATGGAAATCAAGATTTCGTTTGTATGGGCGATCGGAATCAATTTAGGATTCTACCTTTGTCACTCAACGGCTACCAAATCTTCTAGATACAGAGCTGTCCAATGGGTATATTGGAAGACGATTCTCCGGGATACTATCCAACGGGTAGTTTGGAAGTGGAGGAGTATTTAAGGAGATCATGGACCAATGAGCAAGTAAGAGACGGAGCGTAGAATTTATAATTCCAAAGTCTGAGCGACTTTCGATCATATACTTGTCTCTTGAGAGCTTAAACGTTTGTAATCGTGAGAGAAATACCAAGAGAGTGACTTAGTGAGATAGTGTGATCTACTACTAAGTGTTTGCACTCGAAGTTGTAATCTCTTGTTGATTGCATAGTGGAATCCAGCCAAGAAGGCTGTTAGCGTGGGAGAGTGGACGTAGGCTTGGATTAAGCCGAACCACTATAATTTCTGTGTTCTTATTCTCTTTCCTAACTCCTTTATTTTGTTCATACTAGCACTCTCAGTACCTTCTAAGGTAGATCCGCATCAACCTAGATCATGGACTTCACGAGCTCATAGATCCGTTCCTTTGGGTTTTCATGAAGCGAAATAAAACACTTCTGTTCGGTGACCTTCTTCAGTTGTCCAAAATGCTTGGGAGGAGCTGCCATCTAAGAACTTGAAAATGTTATCACACAACGGGGTGAGATGATGTCTCAGCAAGTTCACCCCCTAAGTCCCGACTAGGAAGAAAATACGCCCTAAGGGCTGCTTAAGCACAAGCACAAGTCAAAGGACTTACCTTTGCCTCAGTCCCTTCCTACAAGTCAGTACAATTCAACCGCTTAATCAATCATTCAGCAATTCAATTCGTCAAATCAAATCGAGCCATCGATCAATCAAACCAGTCGATTCCATGTCATCAAGACCATCTCTCAATCAATCCAATCAATACTATCTATAAAGTCCGATCACATCAAGGACTACTCACGCTAAGCTAAAGATAGATAGTATAGCCCACTCTAAGCTGATAAATAGTATACTGACAATGCTCACTAGAAGCTACTAAGGTATATTGCTCACACTAGGTTGATATGTCAAAGCCCGTAAGTTGATATAGTATGCCAGTATACTACTCACTCTAAGCCGATATATCAAAGCTCGTAGGCTGATATAGTACACCATTCTGATCAATCAACAATCTCACCACTTTTATCATTTCCGATAAAAATAATCGTGTGTGGGTACACGATTAGCATTAACCAAAATACAATATTTTTCATTTTGAAGATCCTACTAATTTCAATAGTTCACAAACACAATTTTTGGAGCTATAAACCGATGCCCGGTATTTTCTAATTAAAAACAAAAATTACTCAGTTTTGGAATAAATTCCAAAAATTACAATATCACTCAATCAACACAAATTAGCACTCAAATAAATAATCCAAACACATCATTGCAATCAGCACGAAATTCTGATCACCGGCTATCCCCGTCTAATTTCCAGAAAATAATATTTAATTAAATAATTACAAAAATTAATTAAACAAATACCCAAATGCAACTTATGCCAGAAAAGCCTAATTAAATACCGAAACAAGCTCGGAAAATTTTCAAATCACTCTAGATAAATACTACAAATAATCTAAACTCTAATTACGCTACTCTAACCACGACATGGAATAATAATTAATTAAATTGCTAATCTATTCTAACTAACCACATAATCCATGCTTAACTTAAAATAATTAACCCTTAAGCATAATTAACTCCCTAAGCGGAGATTAGTGAGTAAACTCACTGGATTTGTGAGCCAATGAGTTCACTAGGACGGCAAGACAGAGATGATCAACAAACTCTAAAGCGGGGACACCTTTCGAGGTCGGGAAAGGCTCGGAAAAGGACCCTGAAGCTTCAAGACCCCAGCTAGGTCTCGGTTCTGGTCGGTGAGTCAAGGAGCTGCTTCAAAGGTTGGTTGAGCTAGAAATGGCCAAAGATGAGCGGTGGAGCTTATGTGAGTCCAGGTGGGGCTTCATGATGGCAAGCGGTGGCTAAACGGCATCCAAGGAGCTTCGACGTGGCTTGAGCGGCTCAGGACACAGCTGAACGAGCTCACACAGGCCAACGGGCACTCGCAGCATGTGGGTAGACATGTGATCGGCGGACAGCAAAGTGGCACGCAATGGCTTCAAACGGGCAAGCACGGCTAGTCGATGGTGAGGGGAGGGGCTGAGCTCGGTTTCTCTGAAATTTTTGGAGTTCTTAGGTCTAAAAATTGGGGAGGGGGGTCGACGGCAAGGGGAAGGAGGAGGGAACAACAAGGCTTGAGGGGGCCACCTTGGTCTCCTATCTATCCTCTTGTCCCCTTGACCAAGGCCCCATCATGGCTGCTAGCTTCTTCAACAATTTTCTAGCCTCAAAACTTCCTCTAGAAGCCTTAGAAGTGGTCCAAAAGTTAAGGGGCATGGGGGCTACGAATTTTGGGCATAAATTCCCCAAATCTTCTTCAATCCTCACTTTAATTAATTCAATTCAGCCCTAAAAATTCCACCGTCAAGTCCTTGACCAAATTGGTATTTTTTATTGCCATTAGAACCAATTTGCATCCCAACAATGCGATCAAAAACGATCCCCTGAATTTTCCAGTCGAAAACGGCCCTATATCGATTTTTCGACAAAACTCTCGTTTACGAAAAATCTTCGAAGGATGAGTTGAAGTTCCTAAGATGACTCGTGACATAGCAGAACTTTCAATTTCTAAAAACAAATTCAAATTCGCAGTTAATTGCAATCTGGCGCAATTTTAGCTTGACCTAACCCACCGAGTAGCTTTCAGAAATATGTAGTGCAAATTACCCGTGGTCGATTATCTTCGAGCCACAATGAACCTCTTCAACACATTGGCGACTCTCGGTGGTCGTGAAAATCTCGAGATTTCAAATACGGACACAGAGTACCAAAACAACAGAAAAATTAGTCTAATACCGATCAACAAGAATTTTGTAATTTGGTGGAATCATCCACGTTTAGCCACAAATCTCTATCGAACCAACCTATCTCGATCTCTAATCGACTTTTAGCTGTGCCGTAATGATTTTTGCAGATAAGCACGGTCAAGTAGTCAATTCATGATCAAATTCCTAAATCTACTGCATAAAAATCCCTTAATGACTTTCTCAAATAGTATAGTTATCCCATGAGTGATCAGCTTTAAGAATAGCATTATAGGCACATCGATGAAAGTCTCGAATTATTTAATTGAAAATAAAATTGAAATTTCAAGATGTCACACACTAGGCCAGGGCAAGGCTTGGCGGGCCTCCCCTAGCCACCGGTGAGCCTCGCCGGCCGAGGAGGCTCGCCCAACCATTGGCAAGGCTCACTTGGCTGAGGCTCGACTTTGCCCAGATTTGGGTCGGCCAAGCTCGCTTAGCCACCAACGCGACTCAACCTCGTCGGGCCATCGCAAGGTCTGCTTCGCCCTGGCCAGAGGTCAAGCCTGATCGTTGATTGGGCAAGCTCAGCCAAGCCTCACCTAGTTGCCGACGGGCCTCACCGAGGGCCGACAACGCTCCGATGAGGTTGCCGACCCTCGTCTAGCCAGTCACCAATTGTTTTAAGGTCAGCGATCGGCAAACCTTGAAGAAGATTCATGAAGGAAGTTTTTCCAAATTCAAAGTACAAAAAGCTCTATAAAATTGGAAAATGGCAAAAGTCTAGGGATTTTGAGAATCTAAAGAGTCAAAACCTATGAAACCTTAAGTGGCAAGCCTAAGGAGAAGGGGTGGCACACTACTTGATCTTCAAGATCCCTTATCATCATTTTTATAGGTTATGAGTCGCTCCCTACCATTAATGACCTTATGACTCACCCCCCCCCTCTTGACATTTAACCATTCAAAATTTAATGATTACATTTTAAGAGTAAAGTTAATGGGGTCAAGTGTTCTACTTAATCATCATGTATTAATATAATAAGCCACCTTCCAAGGACATTAAATACATCATGGGAAATATCAAGTTAGAAGGCCATCTCTTTGAAAGGGAGTCAATCGAGTCCAATCACGATCGATTATCTTATTTGGCCCGAGGTTCGTTCCTAAGCCATGCTTAGATAAAGCCAAAAATGCAACCAGGCTTAACCGGTGAAACCGAGTTCAGATTTCCCCTCTATCGAGAAAAGGCTTGCAACAAGGTCCAAGGGCCAGGCCTTGGATTGGTCGACCGATCCCCTGGTTGGTCCGCAGGTCAGTCCAGTGTCCTACGCCATAATTTATGGCCAATTTGACACTGAACCACATTGAGTTTATTTGATCCATGGTCGGTTCTCGACCATCATGTAATCATGTAGGATCAATTGATCTGCCTCAATTCACAGTCAAATCGAATTGGTCCATGATCATCCATGACCAGTACAACGACCGGGCAGAATCACCCACAACTGGTACAATTACTGAGCAAGGTTGAGCCACGACCGTCCACCGATTCGTGGTGGTGCGGAATTGTCCCACAGTCGATCCTTATGATTGAATAATCTTTCCGTGATCAAATACTCTATAACCAATCCTTGGGTTGCCGATCCCCGAATAAGCTACTCTGCTCATGACCGACTCTCAAGCTAGCTCATGGCCTAGTCCCACCATTGGCATACCAATCTTTGGCCTGTTAATCTAACCAAATAAGGGTTGAATTCAAAAAAAGTTATATCTTATTGGGTCATTTGGGGTTTGAGTCATCTTTGTAATAATGACTATATTAATTAGGGGACATCTAAGTCTTATGACTCAACCTAGCATTAATGCACTATAGTCCAAAAGCATTTAATGTGTCTTTATCCCAGTCCAAGAAGACTCTAGATGGCTTGCTCCTCAAGTTGGGCGTGCAAACCATTCCTCGCCAAGTTTGGCGTGTGACCTCTCATTCTAAGTTGAAGAACAATTTCAATCAACTTTTGAAATCAATGTCATTACTTTATCAAATGGGCTCGAAAAATTATATACTTTTAATATGTTGTCAAGAAGATCTTAAGAAACATTTTTTGTGAAGAAAACTTAGCCAAATTCATGCCATGGGAAGAGTAGAAATTCACCGAATAAAACCTAAGAATTCGTCCATCTAGCATATTCAACTGTTAGAGAGAGAGACTCATTTCAAAATAAAAATCTTCACAAAACTCTTTGAAATTTTAATATATTGTAGATATGGATGTTGTTTAAAACTTTCATGAATGAAGCATGATTAAATTTGAAAGGAAAATTTTATAAAAATTCGAGAAGATAACCCCGATCATCGTTTCCACTACACGGGACGGGTTCCAAATGGTGAATGATTGGGCCTTCGTCCCTAACATTTGACCTCAAAAAACTATGAAATATAAGTATGTTTTAGATCAAGATGTCTAGAACAACTTTCATGAAGGAAGTTTCTTTAAATTCTCACCAAAAAAATCTGTGTAAAATTGGCAAATAGCACAAGTCCAGTAATTTCGAAAATCAAATGTGGCAGTCTTAATTGGAAATAGGAGGCGTCCCACTTGGTCAAGAAGCATTAATTATCGAGCATCCTTACCTTTAAAGTTTTCAACTAAGTCCTAGGTTAGCTTAGACACTTCATCCCGACATTGAATAATTAGAAGCCAAATGTTATTAATGTGCTATTAGCTTGTCTAAGAATGTTTGACTTACTTGCTCTTCCTTCCAATAGATATGTAGTCCATTTCTTGGCCTCCAAGATCTCCTACTTAGTTTAGGGTTATAACTAGGCTAGGCTATAGGGACACATAAGTCTTTACATCCATCATCCTCATTTAATACATTTCACACTTGTTCACACTTATTTTCTAGGAACATTTGACTAACCTAAGGTTTATCTAGCTTAGCCTCCTAGTTGGGACCAAAATAAGGGTCGAAATCGAGAATGTTACAATGATGATCCAATTTCTAGAGTCTAGAAAAGTCTAGAAAAATCCTACAAAAAATCTACTGTTTGGGCGGCAACAAAAAAGTTTGAAGTCCACTAAATATGCGTAGAAAAAGAACATAAATTTATCTCTACATAAAGGCAGAGATATTTGACTTGAAAGTCGGTTCATAAAGCTCTATGATAGAGCTAGCTAAGTTTAAGAGTAGTAGAAAAATCTCTGACTTTAGCATTTTGCATGGGTAAGTTGGTGATGTAGGACTATAAATAGAGAGTAGATGTCCATCTTACTCACTCAAACCAAGAGCAAAATTCTCCTTCCTTTTGTAATACCAATTAGAACGATAAAAGCCTTTCTTTCTCTTTGTTCCGTTGTACTTCCTTGCCATAATAGGCCTTTGATATACATATCTTTATTGTTTCCTAGCCATATTTCACACACATCAAACATCGAGCTTCCACAAATACCAACATGCTTCTTCTCAGAGATGTAAGGGAATATGTGACTCAACATTGGCACGAGCATCCGAGTCCTCTATTGATTCTTTTTTTTTTCATTGCCATGGCATCCAATAGAGATGCAAACTTTTTTCTTTGTTCAGAAATACAAATAATTTCATTGACTCAAAGCAATTTTGTGAACATCAGAAACTAAAATATCCAACATAGACTTCGAGGATAAGTTGTGTGGAGTTATTTTTTTCAAAGGCCTTTGCCATCCAATCTACAAGCTTATTCGCCGCTTTGTACAATGAGTTAGACACACAAAACTGAGACGGGCCAACTTCATTTTGTGAATATCGGTCCAAGCCCTAGTATCCCATGGGCTTTGTTCTTCGCTGGCCGCATAAATGGGACAAGATCAAAATCCATGCCCGACCATGTAACCTACTTAAATATGTTCATAAGAATAAATGTTGGTCAAGTTAAATCTATTATCAAATTAAAAATGAAAAATTACCAAAATTAAAAATATGATGGAAAAAATGAAAAAACCAATATGAACTATATCAAATAAACAAGCTAAAAATTGAAAAAAGAAATCTCATCCTATTTGCCAATCTACAACAACTCTAACATTTAGCATCGAGCTGTCATCTCCATCAAATCAAAGCCTTCGTTGAGCCATCACCATGGCTAGGCAATGTAGCTGACGAAATTCTGCTGTGGTCATGTTACCGACACCAACGGCCACCATGTGCGGGCCCTGCCTCCTCTTCAAGCCTCCTATTCTTTTTCGTTTTCCATTTCCACTTGTTAGTGAGTGGCCTAGGCTTGAGCAATGGCTTTGAGGCTCGGCCCAATTTGCCCATTAATTTATCAAAAATTACGTTGATGAGATATTTACTTTAGTTTATCTGCCCTGTAATACAAACTTTGAAAATATTGGAAGAGAAAGTGAGGCTTAAAATAGAATAAGAAAAGCATTTTACGACACACTTAAAGTAAAATACAAATAAATTATGGAATTATTTTCTATGACATCCTCGTTCCAATCCCGATTTTTAGAACGGAACTATATCGGCGAAAAATCATCGGACGGGATTACCATGAGGATTGATAAACCATGAAAGTATCGGAAATGTCACTTTGGGGCTAAAATTTAATTTCCCATCGACAAGATGCGGAAATTTGAAAAGTCAAGAATGGGCCACGAACAAGGACTCGGGTGGGCCCAAGCGCATGTTGGTCGACACAATGGGCCCAAGCCCATGGAGCTAGGCCCAATTGGGCCCATGCCCACATTGGGCGACCCATGGGCCACATGCCCAAAAGGAATTGGTGGCCCATGAGGGCCATGAACCCTCCAAGCCCATGAAGCCCTCTCTTGTAAGATCTTGGCATTAATTGCCATCAAGTACATGAATAATGCATCAATAGTGTGTAATCTTGGTAAAATGACCAAAATGCCCTTCCATTCAACTAAGGACAAAGGGGCAAAGTTGGGAAGTGGCATGGAGGGGGCGGCATTGAGCTTGAGGAAGGCTTAAAGGAGGACAATCTAGTCTAGTCTAAACCTATCCTAAGCCTAACAACCCATGTGTGCAATCTCCTCATTAATTGTCTTGGATTCTCCCTCTTTAAGAAGTCATTTCCACATCAATTGAACCCTATGTGACATCCTGAAATTTCAGTCCTGTTTTCAATTAAATAAATCGGACCTTTCATCGACGTGGCTATAATGCTATTCTCTGAACTGATCATTCATGAGATAACTAGACTATCTAGGGAAGCCATTAAAGAATTTTAATGTAATAGACTTGAGAATTCGGCCAAAAATCGACTATTTGACCGCGCTCATCGGCTAAAGATCATTACAGATCAGTTAAAAATTGACCGGAGATCAAAGATATGTCGTTTAGAATGAGATAGGTGATCAAAGTGTGCGTGATGCCACCCGATCACAAAATTCTCATCAATCAATACTAGACCGATTTTTCTATTATTTTGGTACCCTATGCTCATATTTGAAACCTTGATATTTTCATGGAACTGAGGATCCCCAATGTATTGAAAATGTACATTGTGACTCGAAATAAATTGATCACAGGTCAATTGCACCAAAAATTTATAAAAGCTACCCAAGTAAGTTAGGTCACGCTAAAATTGTGCCAAATTGAAATTAAATGCAAGTTTGAATTCTATTTCAAACATTGAAAGTTCTGCTATGTCATGAGTCATTTTAGGAACATTGACGCATCCTTTGAAGATTTTTCTACAAACCGAAATTTTTGGCAGAAATTCAAAATATGATTGTTTTTGTCCGGAAAATTCAGATGACCATTTTTTATCACATTTTTGAGATGCAAGTTAGTTCTATTGGTGGGGGAAAATGTCAATTTGATCGTGGGCACCTTGGTAGAATTTATAGGACCGAAATTGGCTTAATTTGAAGGGGATTTGGTTCAATTTGGAGGGGGATACCTCAAAATTCATAGCCCCCTTGGTCCTTAACCTTTGGACCCCTTCCTTGGCTTCTAAAGGAAGCTTTATGGTCTACAAGAGGGCTAGGGATAAAGCTGAAGCCAAGTGGGGCCAAAGCAATGAGTAAATGGAAGATATTTGGCTTAGACGGACCCTCCAAGGGCTATTGTCCCTTTCTTCTTCCTCCTCAGCCTTGTTTTCCCCCATTTCCAGACTATAGAAGCTCTTAAAGTTGCAAGAAAACCGAGTAACACACCCCCACCATCGAACACCGCCCCGTAACCGCGAGCACCCGTCATCGCCACCGCGAGCCCCCGCATGAACCATGCCAGTCCCGTGGGCTGTTTCGCCTCTTTCCGCATCCAACTCGTCCCTCGAACCTATCTAGCCACCGTCGCAAGCCGTTCCCGCCGCTGTATGTCGCTATCCGCCTCCGCCCAACCAGCTGCAACCTGTCCGCTCGTCCTATGCCACTTTCAGCCTAACCGGCCTTCATCCAGCCTCCTTGACCCCCAACTAAAACCAAAGTCCAGCTCGAAGCCGTGGGCTTCGAGGCCCATTTAGGACCGCTTCCCGGCCTCATAGGGTGCCCTTACTTTGGAATTTGTTGCTCACCTTCACGTCCCCATCGTAGTGAACTTATCGAATTTCAAAACCGGTGAGTTTACTCACTAAACTCTGCTTAGGGAGTTAATTATACTTAAGGATTGATTACTTTAGGCTAATTATAGATTATGTGGTTAGTTAAAACGGATTAGTGATTTAATTATTTGTTTATGCATATTAGGTGGTTAGATTAGCATAATTAGCAACTAGATAGGTTGTATTATTTATTTAGGTAGGTTCGCAAATTTTCCAGGCCCATTTTGGTATTTAATTAGGCTTTCCCGGCCTAAGTTTGTATTTTTAGCATTTATTGATATTTATTTAATTAATTTTGGTAATTATTTAATTATTTATTATTTTTCGAAAATTATATCAGGATAGCCGGTGACTAGAATTTCATACTGATTGCAATGGTATATTTGGTTTATTTATTTGGATGCTAATTTGTGCTATTTGAATGATATTTGTAATTTTGGGAATTTATTCCAAAATTGGTAATTTCAGTATTTAACTAGAAAATATCGTGCATTGGTTTACAACACCAAAAATGTGTTTGTGAGCTATTATATTTAGTGGGATTTTATAAAAGGGAAATTATTGTATTTTGCCTAAGGCCGATCGTGTACCCACTTACAATTATCTTATCGAATAATAATAAATATTAAGTGTCGTGCAGCTTTGGTGAGTATATTAAGTATTGCACAACTTTAGTGAGCATTATCAATATACTATATCAGCTTGTGGGCCTTGATATATCAGTTTAGGGTGAGTAGTATATTCTATTATCAACTTTTTGTGAGTTATACTATATATCTTCAGCTTAGGGTGAGCGGTCCTTGATGTGATCGAATTTTATAGATAGTATTGAATGGGTTGACCAAGAGATGGTATTGATGGTATGGAATCGATTGCATCAGTTGATCGATGACTCGATTTGATTTGATGATTTGATTCGAATTGAAGTGATTCATTGAATATATGAATTATACTGACGTGCAGGAAGAAACTAAGGCAAAGGTAAGTCACTTATCTCTTGTGTGCATAGGTAGCCTTTAGGCGTATTTGCTTCCTAGTCGAAGTTTAGGGGGTGAACTTGGTGAGACGTCGTCTCATCCTATTGTGGGATAGTACTTACAGGTCCTTAGATAGCTACACCTCCTGAGCATTTTGGCTAGTCAAAGAAGGTCACCGAACAGCACTCTCAAATTTCCCTCCTTAAGAGCCCAGGAGCTTGGGTCTACGAACTCGTAAGATCCACTGTCTGGGTTGATGGGGGTCTATCCCGAAAGGTGCCACATCAATTCAAATCGTAGTATCGTTATGGGCGAGATGGATCCAGAGAAGACCCTCTTCCGGAGTCTAAGATTCCTAGATCGGTGCTAGAGATCACTTTTAATGAAGGTACGGCTAACTCTCCAAGTGGTTCAGTGGTAAACCCGAGTCTTTCAGATCCAGAGTCCCCGGAGTATTCAATTGAAGACTCGAATGTTTAGAGGATCTGTAGCCCTCTACCCTTTTTTTGTAGACTTGTACTTATAGATTAGTATTGTATATGACTTAGTCTGATATGTATATAAGCGTGTTGTAGTTTGAAAATTTTATGGCCCTACTTCTCTATCCTACCTTTATGTTGTTTGGAGATTTATTTATTTGCTTCCATGTGTGTATTAAAATGAATGGGTCGGCAATGCATCTTGAGACGACGCAATTTAATCGACTATCGAGAGATAGGCACACGCTCGGAGGATCAGGGCGTGACATCCCTAGATTTAGTAGATTTAAGGGATTTGGAGTACAAGGCATTAAATGGGAAAAGATTTCTCTCACTCTCTCTCCTTTCTCCTCTACCGTCAACTCTCTCTCTCTCTCTCTCTCTCTCTCTCTCTCTCTCTCTCTCTCTCTCTCATTTTCTCACTTGGTTGCTCTCAAACTCATCCTCTCTCTCTCTATCTCTCTTTGCCTTAGCCAAAACCCTCACTCCATTTTCATCTCCATCTCAAGCTTGTTTTCTCATTTTTTTTTTTCTCTTGTTTTCCCTCTTCGGCAATCGACCATCACCACCGGCATTGAACCGCCCTCCACACCGCCGTTCCCATCACCTAATTGAAGTTTTGGAGATAAGGAGGCTGTTGTCCAACCTAGCCGCAACCCTCTCTCCCTCCTTTCTTTCACGGTTTGTTCCCCACGGAGCCCGGAGACCATCCACCGCTAAGCCGACCACCGTGTCGCCACCCAAGCCAACCAACCAGCCCTCCTTGTGAGCTATTCGGTGCTGGTCCAACAGCCACAGCTGCTATACAGCCTCACCAAACCTCCCTTAACACTTTTTAAAGCTTAGATTTGGGTGTGAGTGACTTTTAGCCCTTGATTAGGGTTGTTGTTGCATTTATGAAGTAGTTCATGGTGAGGTTAAGGTTAATAGTGCTTTGTTGAAGTGATAAGTGAGTTTTGAATGATAAGTGATCATAGGATTTCAATAGGTTATCTCAATAGGATATTGAATTTTTACCGATAAGCTATCAAGCTTTAGATAATAAGTTATAACGTTTTGGATGACAAGTGATCAAGTTTAGGACGATAAGTTATCGAGTTTTGGGTGATAGATTATCGAGCTTATTTTGATAAGTTATTGTGATAGGTTATCATTTTTGTCCAATAAGTTATCAATATATGATAAGTAGTTGGGTGATAAGTTATTGGTTTATGATAAGTGAAGTGTTATATGTTTTTATAATATGCTATAATAGGGTGATGGACTATCATGTGGTGTTATGTGAAGTGACGTTGTGATAAGGCATATTATTAAAATATGTTATGGTATTGTGATATGTTATATTAATAAAGACGAGTTGTTGGATAGTTTATAATGGCATGTGATGAGTGACTTTTATGACTTATGTTCAAATATGATGATTGATCCTACTTTGATGAGTGACCCATATGCCATTGGACTTATGAATAGGATGGTGCATTTATGTGATATAATATGAGGCAAGTGTATGACATGGTGGCATATGGCAAAGGTGGTTGCATATCGTATGGGCATTACATTGATTAATGAGAAAGATATGAAATGATTTGTGTGATAGTATGCCCGTGTGATCACCTAATTACCCTTATGCATTTCACGTAGGGTGTAAACCCGTCCTGATACGTTTTACGCGGGATGATGCCCAATTCAATTCGGATGCTCCCAAGTCAACAAGATGTCATTTGTGGATGGGTTTTGAAACAAAGCATGGTTACACCGGATGACTACAAACCTTTGGATTGGCCTAGGGCCCTAAGTGGCCGTAATAATCTAAGCATATTTGTGTGGAAAGTGCATGAGATTTGTATGTGATTAGATCCAAATTATCACATGGCTTGTGTGCATAACTATACTATTTTGTGGATTCATATGATTGGCTCATGAGCATGGAAAGTATTATGTGAATTGCCTATGTGTTTATATTGATGGCCTTGATTAAGAAGATTTGCTTTCATGTGAATAGTTAGGGTAAAACGAGAAAAACTTTGCTGTGTTTTGCCATTAATAGATAACTGGCATGTTTAGGGCGTTTATGAGGTGAACGGCTTCCCTACGGGAGGTTTAGAAAGTTCACTTATTGAGTTTATCTCACTGTTGTTTGTTGAATGTTTATAGGCCCTAAGAATGCCTAAGCCTTTTCGCCAAATCTGAATCGGACTTCTGGTAGAGCATATCCAGGAGGTGACCGAGTATCCGGTAGGGGAGACCGATGCACATTACACGTGCTATGTCACCACTGTCTTGGTTGATGATGGACTACCTAACCTAGTGGCTCACCGTTCATGGCGTGGTACTTCTGCATAGGGAATGAGAGCCATGGTCCCATTCGTGGTTTCAACAGTCCACCAGGTGCCAGAGGCTCAAGGGGAGGCATCAGCTAGGATGCTATGGACATGGATGTTCTTAATGGGGAGGTGTTCGACCTTGAGCTCGACCCTGAGATAATCACCAAGTTGGAGCCTTGAATATTTGAGCCCATAGTTGGTTAGGTGATAGTGGGGTTAGTAACACTTTTTGGAACCGCTCTCGTAGTACTAAAGGTGCTAGGTTTACCACAAACCCTTTTTGGTGAAGGTCGTGGCTGCACATTTGGGCTAACAGGATGTGGCAAAGCTTAGATAGGTTTAAGCTGATGTGATTAACTTATGTGATTATGGCTTGTATTAGGTGATGACTACTTGATGCATGCATACAGGGATAGCCAAAAGCATATTTGATGATTGGTTTGAGATTTGTTTATGCTTCCGCTTGTGCATTTAATCATTTTGGTGATTGGATCAGCAATGCCTTCTAGGACATCACAAACAAATAACCAAAATGATAATTATGATGGGTGTGGGTTATCATGCGGCCATAATAGATCAGGGCGTGACATTTTCTGTTTATCTTTCCATTTTATCTATTATTTAGCCCAGCTTTTATTTTTCCTTTAAAAAGTAAGACATTGCCCATGTGATTGGCACAATAAATTCCGGTAAGTGAGCTTGGCTCTTGCGAGAACCCGCTGGATTGGGTTTGGACATGGCCCCTAAAAGTTCAAACCAAACTTGTTAAGTAATCAATTCCAACTAAGTGTATCACATCACAGCATATTCAAATATGTTTTTGTCTATATTTAATGTTTTATCTCATAAATCATTCCCATCATATGAAATTGCATCTACCAGCTCTAAGAATGGATAGGATGATGTTTTTTTTACCATAATTAACGTGGGGTTTGGGACTAGGCGCCCGTATTCCCTCCATCGTAGGGTAAGGGGTGAGCTAAAATAGCAAGTAATTGCATTAAAAAAATTATAAAAATGATGACATAATACTAGGAGATAATTTGAATGGGAAATAAAAGTGCGAGGACTCACAATTTAATCGACCAATGGAAGCTTCACGAATCATTTAATAAAGAGGTTTGATGCATATTCATAGTACAATTAGCATATATTTAACATCAATAAAGAAGGGACCATATAATATTGTCGGAATTTATTATCAAATTACTAATCATGGCTCAATATAGATATCTTACGCACGTATTTTATTTTTGGAACTCGCTTTCATGCAAAAATAAGTCAAAAAATTGATGTTGCATCAACTTGACTACTCGAGCAAGATGTTTCAGCTTTTGGCGCTTGACTCATAATTGACTTGGACTATAAACGTATGAAAAGCCAAAAGAAAAAAAAAATCAAAATTATGGGAGAAAACTTTGACCCAAGACACGACAGATGTAAATGGAATTTTGTGGAAAGCGAGAAAAGAGTTTCGAGATGAGAATATGACTGCTCAATCCTCTCGTGATTGACGGAGAATATAAGGCACTAATTTGTTCAGTCTCTCGTCGTCTGTCTTCATCCACAAGGACTTCGTACAATACAAGTCACCAATATTAATATTACTTTCTCTCCCCTCAACTTTTTAAAGGTGCGTCCTATCAAACAATATTATGTTATAGATTAGTATTAATATACCAAACCACAGGGTAGATTATAAGTGAATAATAAGCCATTTTCAATAATTAAAAACAATAGACCACATTACTTAATGTACCAAATTTATGAAACATTTTTAGTGTGTTTGACATTTCTCTTTCTTGTTTTTGTTGTCCAAATGAAAACTAGCGAGATGCTAATATATGGATGACACTACATGTAGTTAGACTTTACTTGAATTCATTAAATGAAATGATTCGCAATGTGGCATGCACTCATGTCATCAAATAAGTGTGGAATCAGCATTGGAATGAAATTTGTCAAAAGGCGGAAAGAGATCAATTGGGCAAAATCAATTCAAGGAAATGTAGTTTTCTATTCCACCATCATTTCTTCTCAAAATTACACAAAGTGCTTTCAAGCATCGGGAGCTACCATTCAAGTTTGCCTGACAATCGTTGAAGGAATTGTCATTCAAGTTTGCCATTAAAGAACGGGTAGGCCTGGATCAAGGGACTGCATTTTCTGCTTCGAAGAGGCGCGGGCTGAGATTTAGGGCTCTCCCTTGTTCTTTTTCAGGCGGGTCTGTACCCTTAGCCGGAGCATATTTGGGAGGTCGGCCCTCACTAGCCTTGCCCAAGGCCGGTGAGGCCGACCCTCGCCAATCGTGGCCTTTGACTAATCGCCGGAGTTGGGCGACCAGCCAGAGGAAAAAAAAAGAAAAAAAAAAGAAATTGAAAATATAAAAAAAAAATCAGAAAAATATTACAAAATAAATAAAATTTATCCATGTCAGCACTGGGTATGTCATGTAGGATGGTTAGCGTCCACGTCGGCGAATTCCAGCCAAAATTCATCGGATCGATTCAATTAACGAAAGGTAAAAATATTGATGACTCAATTAGTACAATTGAAAGGTTTATGATTGAATTAGCAAAAATGCAATATGTTTAAGATTTTTTGGATAATTTTCCAGACTTTCTTCCATCCGCAAAGAGGAGATGGATCGGAAGTCTGATAAGTTTTTAAGAGATAGGGACTCTGGCAGTAACAAAGAGTCACCCTGTGAATCGGTGGATCCCACACTTGTTGGAGAGAAGGGCAGAGACAGACAGGTTGGCGGGTGGATAGCACCCCAATACCCTCCTTAGTTTTATGTCGGGAGAGCCCCGCAAAGAGCGCGCGACGCCGGATCAGATGGATTCCCCCTTCTTGGGGAGCCCTCATCATTTCCAGACCTTGGATCAGCTGGATTGGGGCTTTGATTCCCTATCCCGTCATTTCCAAGGGAGCAGTTTAAGGTCCTGCTCAGGACCGCTGTTTAGAAAGTATACGAGTGTTGAAAGAGTGAAGTCTGGGGACAAGGGCAAACGTGAGGAATGGGATATCTATGCCGCATTAAATAAGTTCGCAAGCAAGGGACACGCCGAAGACCCACCTTTCCAGCTAAATCCAACACGAGGACCCTTAAATTGACTATAACATCCGTGGTCCGCAAGCAACGACTGACAAGGCCCGGACTCCATAAAACCTACAAACGTTGTTGAGTATGCTATTCAGGAAATGATAAATGATAGGTATTGGACTCCAATTGACCGTACATTAAAAAAAGGAAAAATCGACGAGCAATTTTTACAACGGATGCCTAAAATTTAATTATAAGTGTGGAGCAGTAAATGAATGGCTTGGTTGAGTTTGGAGGATCAGCTGAAAATGGGTGAACTCATTAAAACTTATTTCTTCCATAATGACTCTATATTCAACCTGGCCCATCAAAATTTATACCCACCGGTTTAACCAGCTTAATTATTTTGATAATAATATATGTTAGTTGAGTAAAATCTAACACCAAATCAAAAAAAGAAAAATTACCAAATTGCAACCATGTTGGCGAAAAAGAATAAGCAGATCTGAACTTCATTAAACAAAAAAAAAAAATCATCTCATTCGCAAATCTGCAACAGCTCTAACGTCCGACATTGAGCTGTCAGGCTCTTGGATCGTTGTTCTGGTCAAGCCGTGGCCGAGCATGCGTGCTTGTGCGCTAGAGCGTACGATCACGAGCTCAAGGCCAACTCTTGGTTTCGTGCTTGGCCGTGAGTTCGCAGTCAATTGAACACCAAGCTCGATCCACTAGTTACATGACTATTTCGATCCAATCCAAAGAGCTGTAACTTCGAGCCAAGGTTGCTGCGCTTACTTCAGACCACGTTGCCAACGAAGTTCATTGTTGTGGGAAATATTGCCGACACCAACAGCCACTGTGCGCGGCTCCATTTTCTTTTTTTCCAGTACTGGCCATACCATATAGGATAGTTGACGTCTACATCAACAACTTCCAACCAACATTGATCGGATGGACTTAATTGACAAAAAGTGGAAAGGTTTAGTACTCAATCAGTATAATTAAAATGTTTAGAACTAAATTTGCAGAAACACAATAGGTGTAGGACTTTTTAGGTAATTTACCTGGATTTAATGTAAATTGTTAATACATTTGGCATTTCTATAACCTCAATTAAGAGGGCACCAAATAATGTTTTCGGTGGTCTAATTTTTTTATTTGTTCAAAAGTGATCAGGTCTAATTAAGTGTATCTGATCAAATCAAATTCAGATATATATATATATATATATATATATATATATATATATATATATATATGTTTTCCCCTAAATTTGATGTTTTATCTTATGGAGCATTCGCGTCGTATGAAATTGCAACTACCAACTCTAAGAATGGGATAGGACGAGGCCTTTTGACCATAATTAACGCGGGATTGGGACTAGGCGCCCCCTATTCCCTCCATCCTAGGGCTAGGAGTGAGCTCAACTAGCAAGTAATTGGATTAAAAGTTAATTAAAAAAGAACGATGCGATAATACATTAGGAGATAATTTGAATGGGAAATACAAGTGTGAGGACTAAACAAGCTTGTGGGTTTCATTCAATCGACCAATGGAAACTTCACAAATCATTTAATAAAGAGGATTTAATGCATATTCCTAGTACATTTAGCTTTTCTTTAACCTCAATCAAGAAGGCACCATATAATATTTTCAGAAGTTATCATCAAATTTTTAATCGTGACCCAAAATAAATATATTACTCATACATATATAATATTTTTGGAACGCGCTTTCCAACAAACGTAAGTTAAAAAAAAAAAATAAGATTGCATCAAGCTTGACCACTTGAGCTTACTGTTTCAGCTTTTGGTGCTTGACCTATAATTGACTTGGACTTTAAACCAATTTCGTGCGAAAAGCCAAAAGAAACAATCAACAGCAAGGGAGAAAACTTTAACCAAAGACATGACAGATGTAAAAGGAATTTTGTGGAATAAGAGAAAAGAGTTTCAAAATAACTTCACCTTTTTATGAGTCTCGCGTCCATATAAAGAGTTGACGGTGGCACTTTTTGTCAAGGATATGAAAGCTTCATTCCTACTCGATCCTCTCGTGATTGACGGCGAATTATAAGGCACCAATTTGTTCATTCTTCAGTCTTTGGTCTTCGTCTCCATGGACTTCATAGAATACGAGGCACCAATATTGATATTGCTTTTTCTCCCCTCAACTTTATAACGGAGTGTCCTAATGGACAATGCTATCTTATAGATTAGTATTGATATGCCAAACCACATGGCAGATCAAAAGTGAATAATAAGCCATATTCGATAATTAATGATAATATGCCACGTCACTTATTACACCAAATTTATGAAACATTCTTAGTGTTTTCGACATTTCTCTTTCTTGTTTTGGTTGTAAACGTGAAAACTAGCGAGACGTTGATAAATGAATGACACCACTACATGTACGAAGACTTTACTCAAATGTTCTAAATGAAATGGTGTGTAGTGCGGTATGCACCCATGTCACCAAATAAGTGTGGAATCAGCATTACTATGGAGTTTGTGAAAAGGAGAAAAGAGATAAATTGAGTAAGATCAATTTAAGGAAATTTACTTTTCTATTCCACCATCATTTCTTCTTAAAATTACACAAAGTGCTCTCACGCATTACTGGAAGCCTCCATTCAAATTTGACTAACAATCATTGAAGTAATTCAATGATGCATATAGCGCATTGCCTTTACAAGATTCAACGAATAACTACCAAGGGGTGTGACTTTGTCCCAAGTGACACTTAGTTCTAGAGCTGAGGAAAAAAAGAAGAAGATGTAAGCAATGAGTTGGCTTAGATCAGATGGCCAACATTTCCCTTTTAATCAGTATCAAATTTTGATTTGGTGGGCGATGCTACTTAACTATTATATGTATTGACGGTTTGGTTCTGTTGAAGATAAATATCCAAGTTTAACTGACGGAGCAAACATTAGTCAAGACTCCACTCAAGGCGTACATTATCCTGAAGGAGACCTACTGCTCAAGTCTCTATTTTATATCCCCGCACAAGAGGACTCTCTCTTTAGCGAAGAAAAATAGGGGACGCACCAGTGACGCTCTCTTTGATCGCACGGAGTTCTAAAAACGGTGGATCTTGTGACGTGAGTCGCACGATGAGTTGTTCTATCAATAACTACTGTGAGTTTAGACGTAATCAAGGCGTGGAAGACACTCGAACTTACAAGCAATTATAACACTCGAACTTGCGAGCAATTGTAACTCTATGGTTCTCCGAGTATCAGTGGATTATAGCTGCTTACTCTTCCAGTTGCGTAGGTATCAATTTTCGGAAAGAATCATGTAAATCTCAAAATTCTTTATTGTTTCTCGTTTATTTCTCTTGTGATTCCGCATTAATTAATTGCAAGATTTGGTTAGTTTCCACATTATTCACAATAATTTATTCAGTCTTCGATCTTCAGTCTTCAGGAGAGAGAAAGTTTATGGAACTTCCCATGATGGAGTTAGTCAATAATTGATTTGTGCATAGAGCGGAGGTTTATAAATTCAGCTCAAATTGAAAGTGTATCACTAGACGAGATGAGGAAACAACTGTTTCTTATTCTCAACTCTATTCTCTTGTGGTGGTGGAGCTCAATCACAATCTTTGTAGCATACTCGCAAAACCAAACAGATCGGCTCACGTTAGCCTCCTTCAAAAATGCAATACATGAAGACCCATTCGGAGTCTTGAGCTCTTGGAATGATTCTACTCATCATTGTGAGTGGCAAGGTGTTTTGTGCAGCAAAAGACATCCTGGGAGGGTCACATCCCTAGTCCTTAGATCACAAGGCTTGAAAGGCTTCCTATCTCCTCAAGTAGGTAACCTCTCTTTTCTAAGGGTTATAATTCTGCAGAACAACAGCTTCCATGGCGAAATCCCACCACAAATCAGCAACTTGCTTCACCTACGTGTTCTTTTTCTTAGTAACAACTCATTTGGCGGGCCGATACCGTCCAATCTTTCCCGCTGCTCGAACCTCGAGATCCTGAATCTCATAGATAACCAACTTGTGGGGGAATTCATTCCCATCTTGGTTCTTTAACAAGACTTAAATTCTTGGGCTTGACTCGGAACAGTCTTCTAGGTCCTATTCCTCGTTCGATTGGAAACCTTTCGCTGCTAGACCATCTCTCACTCTTGGCAAAGAACGTGTTAAGTGGAGAAATATCTGCGGAATTGTCCAGACTCAAGAGATTGACATTTTTCCAACTAGCTCTCAACAAACTAACCGGTGAGGTTCCAGCAGGGATTTTAAACATCTCTGACCTTTTTTTATTCGATGTTCGTTATAACCAGTTGTCGGGAAGCTTTTTCAATGATGTCGGCACCACTTCTCCTTCTCTCCAAATATTTGGTGCCGTAATAACTTGTTCACTGGGATGATTCCGTCAATGTTAACGAATGCCACAGGTCTTAGGTTACTCGCTCTTTCCGTGAACAATTTCCATGGGCCAATACCGAAAAATTTAGGAAGGCTAAAGGGCCTTTTCTTGATTACATTGTCTGGTAACCACTTGCAGGATGACTTGAGTTTTATTTCTCTTTAGTTAATTGTTCCAACTTAGATACTCTTAGTATGAATAGGAACTTGATTCACGGATCGTTGCCGAGATCCATCTCCAATCTCTCCACCAGCATTAAGCGAATTTCTTTGGGAAAGAATCGGATCCAAGGATCTATTCCTTTAGCCCTCGGAAATCTCTTCAACTTGTCTTATCTGAGTTTAAGGGATAATTTTCTCACTAATTGCATTCCTCATTCCAGCGGAGCACTTTCCAACTTGCAGAGCCTTTTTTTAGGCGGTAACATGTTTACTGGAGAGATACCGTCTTTGATTGGTAACATTACGTCGTTAAATTTGCTTGACCTTTCCGATAACATTTTCCAAGGCTACATACCGCAAAGTCTTGGCAACTGCAAGCAATTAATTTCGCTTGATCTTTCGAATAATAACCTAATTGGCTCAATTCCTGTTGAAATCGTGGGTCTTTCTTCCCTGTCGATCCTCTTTAGCTTAGCAAATAATAATTTAAGTGGATCTCTTCCATTGCAAGTTGGATCTTTAAAGAATCTTGGCGTAATAGATTTGTCTTACAACGGATTGACCGGCTTAATTCCAACGTCCATCAGCGAGTGCTTGGTATTGGAGAAACTTTACTTAGAAGCTAATTCTTTTCATGGTCAAATCCCCGAAGCTTTTCGCCCATTACGAGGTCTACAAGAGTTGGACCTTTCCAATAATAATTTTTTTGGTCCAATCCCGAGCTTTCTCGCAGATCTTGCGCTACTCATGTACTTGAATTTGTCCTTCAATCAACTAGAAGGACAAGTTCCAAAGGGTGGAATTTTTCTTAATGTAAGTTCTGTATCAATTTATGGAAATACAGAACTCTGTGGAGGTGTTCCCGGTCTGAAGCTTCCTCTTTGCAAATCACCAAGCTCTACGAAGTCTTCTTCAACCAAGGCTAGAGTAATATATGTGATAGCTGGCAGTTTGTTATGTTTAGCTTTGTTGTTCCTATGTCTGTCTATCTTTTATTGCAAAAAGAAGCAGACAACAACCAATGCTTCCACTTCATTATCTTTCGAGAACCAATTTTTGAGGATTTCTTATGAAGAACTCCTGAGAGCGACTAACGGATTCTCTGAGATCAATTTGATTGGTAAAGGGGGATATGGCACGGTTTATAAGGGGATTCTTGATGGAGGTGCCATGGTGGCGACGAAGGTGCTCAATCTAATGCAAAGAGGTGCTTCAAGGAGCTTTATCTCTGAATGTCGAACTCTAGGAACCATTAGACATCGAAATCTCGTGAAGATACTAAGTGTTTGTTCGGGCGTGGACTTTTGTGGCAATGACTTCAAAGCTCTAATATATGAGTTCATGGCTAATGAGAGCTTGGAGGAGTGGCTGCACCCTGGAACTATAGGACAAGATGATGAGTGTAGCGAATCGAGAAATCTGAGACTAGTGCAAAGATTAAATATCGCCATTGACATAGCTACTGCAATCGAATATCTACACAAGAGTTGCTACCCAGCCATCGTCCATGGAGATCTGAAGCCAAGTAATGTGCTTCTAGACAATAACATGATGGCTCGAGTTGGAGATTTCGGACTTGCAAAGATCATTTCAACAGTGTCTATCGAAGCCATAGATGTTCAAGACCAAGGTAGTTCAACTTCAACCGCAGTCAGAGGATCCATTGGCTATGTGCCTCCTGGTATGAAACTGTCATATTTTCTTGATTAGTTATTATTTGATTGCGATAATAATATGTGAGTGCCAAAAGTTTGACTAAACAATTATTCTTGATGTTATGTTATGATTTGTATGCTCTGACACCTCTTTCTCACAACTCAATTCCTCTTTCTGCTATTAATAGCTTTCGCAGAAAAAGAAAATACATATCTTTTTGTACAAAAAGGTTAATAGTAGCTTGCCCTAATTGTATTTTAAATTAAGATGAGAATAAACCATCGTAATTTTGATCAATGAGTGGAAAATTTTTAGACAAAACTTGTGAATCCATGTGAATAAATAGATTAAGCCTATCGTATCATCTCATATTTATATTTCTTTCTATAATATGTATTTTGTCTCATATCACGTTCATGCCATTAAAACAGATTAATCTCCTTTGGAATATTATGACTTAAGGTCTTAACAATAAGTAATTTTTCCTTTACGGCAGACCCTTTCATGACCAATAATTTATTATTAGAAAAATATATTAGATGACATGACATTTATGCCAGAAACCGTTGGAGGATACACTAATTCACAACACGGTGGGCTCTACCCAACTATCACTTTCCCTAGACTTATTGGTTAAAGCATATTAAGACAAATTTACGCATTTACAAGTATAAACCCATCACCGTCAACAAATCACTCTAAGTCTCTTCTTCCCCCTCCCCCCACCGTGTTCATTTTTTTTCCTGTTCTTCTAGGCATTTTCTTCTCATCTTTGCATTAAAGAAAGTGAGGTATAGGTATTAAACATAATTTGTATCACGAAAATGACGAGCCTCATGTGGATCCCATATGTTTCCAGTTAAAAAAACAACTATTCAAATTTAGTTAACACATAGACTTCTGCCAAGGCCTTAACCCAACACATTTTCTTCTTTTTCTATTTTCACCCGTATCCTACTAGAGGACAAATCCACTTTTGATGTTTAGGCAATTTGTGTAGCAAACATGTGACAACTTTGGTTACACTTAGTAGTTTTGGAGAAGAAGAGTCTATATGTTGTTAACTAACCTTTGGTGCACTTTATGAATTCTAAAATCCTATTTCTCTACCGTTGATGCATTTATCAACGGTTAATGCTCTTTATAAGAGTTCACACAACAGGCGCTAAACATCAGCCATATACAATAAACTAAACAAAAATTAAACAGAGAGAAATGAAAGCAAAAAACTAGTAGGGGGCTTTGGGACCCTCTGCCTTGCTCTAGCAGAGGATCCCTTGGCCTCTGCCATGCATAGGGGGCCCGATTGTGAAGTGAGTGAGGGCTTGCAAGCCATCTCTCTATGTTGGGCGCAATAGGCGCAATCCCTCACAATTTTCTTTGGCAAGCTCTTGCAAATGGACATCAAGCAAATTCCCATGTGACTTAGAAGCTTTTTCTAAACAATTGACTTCAAGAAAAAGTGTATGTTTGTTCCTATTAATGTCTTGATGAAATTTTCAGAGTATGGCATGGGACACAAGGTTTCCACACTTGGGGATGCATACAGTTATGGCATTCTATTATTGGAGATGTTCACAAGAAAGAGACCCACTGAAGAGGCCTTTGGGCACCATCTTAACCTCCACAACTTCATTCGAATGGCTCTTCCGGATCGAGCAACGGACATTGTAGACTTAAGGCTTTGGAGTGAAGCTAGTGATCGACAACAAGAGATGAAAATCAAAGATTGCATTATCTCTGTATTCGAAGTTGGAGTCGCATGTTCGGTGGAATCACCACCAAATCGGATGGACATGACTGAGGCAATAAGGAAATTACACTCGATCAAGGTGAGTTATGAAACCGAAGAGAGGATAACAGGTATGTAGCTAAGTCAGTTTTCTCATTTTGTCTTGGAACTTTTTCACTGATAGTGAAAATCATCGTGTAAAGGCAGTGCTAGCAAATTTACATGAATGTCTCCCTAACTAATCTGCCTTCCCATACCTATTATGTGTGTTTTTTATTATTACATTTTGTAATCGTGGAAAGTGGATGTATGGAGTTAAGTCTACCTATTTCCACCAAGTAATCATGTAAAAGTTGATGAATTGGCTTATTTGTCTAGTTCTTTTCATTTCTGATGCCAATGTGGATCGATGCATTACTTAATTATCATGGCTGGGCCATTGCCCTTACCTCTCTCTCTATGCACGCTCGTGTACTAGAATGTGACCTCACCGTGAGGTCACAAGCTAAAGGCCAACTCTTAGTGCCGTGCTTAACCGAGAGCCCGCGGTCAATTGGAGACCAAGTTGATCAAATCCAAAGGCAAGGATAGGGAGGCAACCTTATCACAAGATCATGAGGTCAAGGCTAACTCTCGAAGTCTCTGTTGAGAGTGACCTCACTATCAATTGGAAGCCATGCTTGATCGAATTCGGGTGACATTGCAAACGAAATTATGTTGTGGTCATGTTGCCGACACCGGTTACCACCATGTGTGGCCCCCTACCTCTTTTGCAAACCTCCTTTTCTTTTTTTCTTTTCTTTGCTATGTCATTCAATTACAGGGTTTTTTTTTCTTTTTTTTTTCGATAGAGATAAAGAGTTAACAAAAACATAAATGAGACATGATCAAAAAGGGAACATGGATGCATATTTGTTGCACTCGTCGGTGTGTTTATCACATTGTCTAATTATCCTTGTCAAGTCTTCCTACTCAAACAACCCTCTCTCTTTCTTCACCATTAGCCACCGTCTTCGGTCGTTACGGCTACCTGTCATCACGGTCGCCTCCTCCTTGTCTCACCACTTTCTCCTTCGTGTCATCCACAACCATCTTTGCTTTCTCTATTTGCTGATCGAAGACACTCTCTCCTTCACTGTCTCTTCTCTCACTGCCAAATTTCTAAGGTCTCTGAACCACCATTGATTACCTGATTTAGCCATTATGGCCTTTAAGATCTCATGGAAATCTCAATGGACAGGCCAAATGTAGGAGGCATCTTCAAACCTTGAGACGACTTTTTGATGTCATCATTGTCAACAACTTGATTGTAGATGACGAGAGGAGCTCAACACGAGGTCTTGAGACCCACCAAAGGCATAAACTTGACATTCAAGCAAGTCTGATTCTCACCCCCCCCCCCCCCACTTGTAGTTATGCAGAGCTAGTGCACCGAGTAGAGAGAAAGCCGAACTGAAAAACTATAGAGTTTGAGAGAGAGAGAGAGAGAGAGAGAGAGAGAGAGAGAGAGAGAGAGAGAGAGAGAGAGAGAGAGAGAGAGAGAGATATTATGGGGCATAGGCCTCCCAAAAGGTAGAGGCTTTGTTCCCCCCCCCCTCCCACAATCTCACCAATGACTTGGGAAGGGTCACAAAGGCCGCCCCCAAATTTGGGCAAGGCCTGGGGGCCATGAGTGAGGTCGCCTTCACCTGCAGCTGACAAGGCCATGGTGAGGACCGCGACCCTCGTTGACGATTGATGAGGGCTTTGTGACCCTTACCCAGTGGCCAACGAACCTCGCTAGAGCTTTGCCAGCCACTATGGTCAAAGAAGCAAAAGAATGAAGAAGAGGAAAAAGAAAAGGAAAAAGAAAAAGAAACGCAAAAGGAAAGGGAAAAATACATAATTGTTTAAAATTTTCAAAAAAAAAAAAATTATTAAAAATTTCCATGTCAGCAATGGTCAGCAAGCGTACACATTAGTGCCAACCGGCTAAAATTGGCCAATAGATTGAATTGATACATTTATAAAATATTTAACACTGAATTGACATAATTATAATAAGTTTATAACTTGTTTGGTAATTCTACCCTGAAAATATATCACATAATTGGACCCATTTTTAACTAACTCAGACTCAACCCGACCTAACTCAGCCCAACTCACTCATTTGACAAGTATAACTTCCCATTATACTTAGCTAAAGCACTTCAACTTTCAACAGTTTATATCTTTTCATTAGTAAACTAAGAAATTCTAATACGATTGTATCACATATTATTTACGAAAGTAAATACAACATTGCTTTTATTTACTATTGGGTAGTTCAAAGTACTAACAAAATTCAATTATAGCATAAGCTGGTTTTCTAAGAATATTTTTGCAAGTTTCATTTATAATACAATCAAAGTAAAATTGTTATAGCATCATTTTTATATTATGTTAGATTAATGTCAAAATCTTGACCTACTTTTAGGGTAAATAAGGATATATACTTCTACGGCATTAAAATTCGCCTTATGTATTGTTAATAGTCGCCGAAGGGATGCAACCACCGGCGACGGCAAAGGAGGCGCTGGTTTAGGCTTCGCTTAGGGCAGAGAATGGAATCTTCGATTCTCCCTTCTTTTCTCTCTTTCTCTTTAATTATTTTCTTTTTTTTTTGTTTAATAATAATTTCAATTCGTATGGGATAAAATTCTCCTTCCCCTGGTGTTGGGATAAGTCATTCGAGATTCATTCGAACTTATCCAGACTAATCCAAATCCGAGTTGTCTCCAAACGCCGAATAGGATAATTTATATTATCCGACGTTTTACTCGAGCAACCCAGCACGCCCTTGGGTTAAAGAAAGAGGTGAACTCAACAATTAGTGCAATCTACTTAGCCGCCCTTTTTTTCGTCCCACTCCTCTCTCCTATGTACATGTGCGTGCGGCACTAACGGGAATCGTCCTGACCCGGTATCCTTCGGCCTCACCCCCCAAATCCCTTTATTAGCAGGGCCGCATGTCTGTCGGCAATTTTTTTTTTTTGGTCAATTCTATTACATCCCTACTTTAATTCTCGCTTTCACACTTTTTGCATGCCTCTTTACAGGAGTATGAGTCGAAATTAATACCTAAAGTTAAATCGTCCCCACCACAACCTCTTGATAAATACAATGCTTATAAGACCAAGCTACATAGTGCCGGTCAAAGGTGAGAATCTCGTTAGAGTCAGCATAGCGGGGTGTTCAGCAGGAAACGTTTGAAAGGGAACGCCTCTTTTTTCCAGCTTTAGGATAAAATTCTCCAAAACCTATTCCACACGTCCGAGTAGGAATCTCAAGTCTCAAGACCTACCTAACTCATGCCACAGGACACAGCGATTTCAGTATAAATAGAAGACGTCCTCACAAGACCTGTCATGCACATCATATAACGCCTCTCATTATTCTACCACACGAATTTATTTTCACATCCCTTTTGACAAAAAACGTACCTTTCTTGAGGTAATTGGCTAATAAATCCTTATAACGTCCGATTAGGTCAAAAATCTATTGATGAGACATTTTTACTCTTGTTCCTAATGCTAAATTCTTCTACAAAGCTTTTGAGAGTTGAAAGATGACACCATGAAAAAAGATTAAGAATTGAAAGATGACACAATGAAAAAAAAATTAACAACTTTCTTTGGGAAAATTTGCAAGATGATGAATGATAAAATGAAATACTGTTAAAAAATACATAAGCCTTTTTATAAGTTTTATTGTATGACTATTTAAGTTAACATATTAATCAATATATGCATAACCAAAAAGAGATATACACACAATCTTTACAAATATTAAGAATCATTGGAAATGTCCTAATTAATTTTTTAAATTCTAGGACCACCGTGCCATAGTAAGCTCCAGTTTTGACTTGAAATTTTTCTCTCTAAAGATTTAATACACCATTTTAAAAGGTTTATGGCTTGATTGCACCTATTGAAAATCCATGATTTATCGCATCCTGTACAAAATTTGAGACTTTTGATGGATTTTTCCATTGTCTTAAACATAAGGTTTAGTATGTCAGGCTTAATTTGAATCAGTACTATTGATGTCACAATGTTGTGCAGCTGGATCAGAGAACTCTTCCAAGTATACAGAGCTATACAAGCAATTTATTCCATTATACTATAGGAAAAATGAGGACTCGTGTGTATAGAAAGAAAAAACTTTTAGAGGTTTTAAAGAATATCATATCTGCAGTCACTCCATTATTTGCTACCACACCTGAAGGCACCACAAATGATGGACAGGACTATGATTAGAATCAAAGCAACGATAATGCCGAGAACTATCGGCTTTATTTTCATGTTCTGCAGCCACATCTTCCTTCTGATTCGGGTCACCTGCTGCCGGAAATCTTGCGCCTAAAAGTAGAAAATGCACATCAGCTGGATGCCAAGATCCTTAATTCAATCATACCAAAAGACGGTAGTCTTTGTTCTATCTCCAAATTAATCACCGATTTCTGCTCCTTCCGTACATTTTATATGAGAAGACTGGAAAGATGAAAGCAGACTATTGGAAAGCAATAGCAGTTAAACCTTTAAAAAGTTCAAATAACACTTCTTATAATAGTGGGAAAGTTCTTAGTGAGCTCTTATTTGATGCAAAAGCTAGCAACATGGCTTCAAAAGTAGATCACCAGCAAGAAATTCACTGAATTTCAGGAAATGATGGTTATTAGAAAGTCCAATCAAAAAGCTTAAGCCGTCATATATGACTCATTGTCAAGTGATTTAGGACAATATATCAACAATACGGCAAAAGGAATAAGAAAAGGAATAGGAGCAGAGGATACTGAACAAACTGGGAATACCCAACATTGTTCATGTCCATCAGCTTCTCCCTGAACTACTTAATGGCCCTAAAGACACTAAACTAGATGACACGACAACTGCACTTGATAAAGCATCTAGGCTGAAGTGATGTGAGGAAATGCAACATTTGCACCAGAGCGAGAAGATGATGCGAGTTCAGGCTGTCCGGATTTTGATACATAATCTGCTCAATTGAGCATTCAAGACTTGAACAGGGAAGAATTACTGTTCACTTATAGGCGAAACTTCTATACTTCCGATTTAAAATTGTCGAATGACCTAGATAAGTAGGCCGTACTAGTAGCTCCACCAGTTCAAGAGACTGGAAGAAGGCGCTAATTGTCATGACTCATTCAGTTTCTGAACACCAGATCCTGCTTCTTACATACAATAATTAGCTCGTTTAATAAGATAAGCCGACATCGGTCCAGGATGGAAATCACACACAGTAGACTGCTTACCTGAGATCGAAGATTCTCCGTCTTGTCGAGCAGAAGCTTATCTTCCTCACCTCGATCCAGAAACTACATGACAGAGCAACTAAGTTTGACAATACACGCCAATTTCTCATGGTTCTAACTTAGTGCTAGAGCATAGCACAAGGTATGCCGACTCACCTTTTCTACATACTCCATCATAACTCCTTTCACTTCTGATGCCTGAGCTTTCACTTTGGCAAGTATGCTGATCTCTTCGGGATGATCCGCACAGTACCGCATTTGCTCCTTCAGTTTAGGCCTATGTCAAAGCTCCGATCAGCATATCTTGTGATGTAGCACAAAGAAGTCACATTCATGGACTTACGAGGAGATGGCAACGTTTACCCGAATTCTCTGTCCAAGCTATGCGCCACTTCGGTCACGGCTTTTCCTCCGCCATATCTGTTAGTAAACTCATCCTTGATTCTCTCGAGAAAGGCCATCAGAATCTGACGACCGATGGACTCAACTGCCACGATGCAGTATGCTGCGGAATTGAGATGGCCAAGTCAAGTTTGTCCAAGGAAAACTGTAAAAAAACGCGAACACAAGTAGCCTTCACACGTAGCTCGGAGCTATTGCAGCTACAAGAGAGACAACTGGCTACTGAAGAGAGTGGGAGAGAGAGAGATCATACTGAAGCCGCTGCCGACGAGGTAGCTGAATGTGTGGCCATCGCAGGTGAAAGTGAAGTGGTCGGTGCTGGGAGGGAGCTTCTGGAGGCACTGCAAGGCGATGCCGGTGAATTTTCCACCGAACTCAGCGTACTCTGCTAACACTGCGGTGCCTCGTGCCACGAAGCTGTAGATCAGCGATTCGCGACCCATGTTTTATCGTCTCTGGAATTCGATGGGAATGGAACAAGAGCTCGATAGCGCGGTGAGAGCACTCCAACCTCCGCAACGAGAACGAGAGATTACGCATCCATTTTGCAGAGAAGTCACGGTACCGCCACCGTATCCATGCACTCCTCTTATGTTTTTTTACCCTCTAGAAAGAGGAAGACATGCAGTCCCTGAAGTTTCGTGGTTTCTTCGATGTGATCATCAACTATTTATCCCGTTTAAGTCCTTGAATCTATGCATTTCTCTCGATCACGTCCCATCGCCAGTCGGTTCCGATCAATAAAAACCCATGCTCCTACGGTACTAGTAGAAAAATCCGATTTTGATTAGGTCGATCCGGACCCAAAATATCATTTCGCGCAATTGAACTGTAGTTACCATGGCCCGAAAATAAGTCCTAGCAAATGACTCATCATTCCATAGTGGCAATATTTCATTTAGTGATAAAGATTTTGGCTAGGCATCAATCAACACGCAAGTCATCGACTTCAATTTGTTGGAAATAGAGATAGATAGACTTAATTGGAAAAACTATATGGGTTAAATGACTCAAATCACGTAAAACATAAGTTTGCAAGAAACTACATCGAAGCAACAACACAAGTGAGTCACAAGCAATGATCTGTTGGTATCTCTAAATTCAAACATTCCATACATGGTGCGAGAATCTTATTATAAACATTTCGAAAAAGCAGTCGAGAGGAAGAGTAGAAAAGGTAGAATGGAGTTGATCCCTAATCTCAACGAAGCTTCCGGGAAGCAAACGATGGAAAGAGACGTTTAGGCTGCCACTCAAACCACACCATTTCTAGGCAAACATCCTACTTGCATAAATCAGTTGTGTCCACAATCAATTTTTGGGCACATATAGCCGACAACGTAAGTGGGCCCAAAAGTGGTCTTGGAAATGGGCCATATCGGTTTCAGCCCACTTCGATCGGTGTCCGAAAGCATAATTAGGGCTTTTTTTGGTTTTGTGAAGAGTGAAATGTAATAATGTGCATGCTTTGAAAAAGTTGGTAGGGTCGTAGACATGAATTATTTATAAAAAAAAAAAAAAAAGATGGAACAATTTGAGATTAGCGAGTAAACAGTGAGTAATGGAATAACTAGCCTAAATAGACCTAAAAAATGGATTTCAAGACTAGCAATTCTCAACATGACATGCAATTAAACAGGTTCGAACTTGGCATAAACAGATTCTTATCTTGAATAGGGCAGCCCGTTTATAATCGGCAAATATCATGCTTTACATGGGGTCAACTACTGAACAGGTTCAAACACGAATCAATGCGCGTAATTTGTCACATGAAAGTGAAGAGGATATTAAATATACTTTACCTCATTTGATACTTCATGTTTAGAGATTATTTTATACTTAATAATTTATTGACAGGACACATGCAAAAAAACAAGTCAATAACATATCTTGATCTACTAACATAAAGTGATATTACTTGAATTGTCTAAAACCATGTTTGAGCATGTTAAGCCCGTTAACATTATAAAATGTGTATTGTAGTTTAAACACATATGAACACATAGTTGTAAATAGGTCGACCTATCGAGTTAAGTCAACCTCTATAATGACATGTTTGATAATCATATTAATCGCACATGACAAATCCAGATTAATTATATTCATATCATACTTCCATTACAACCGGGCATACAATGCTTCCTAATTTGAAGGGCTTCAATTTCAGAGACCTGTCTAGTACTCTTCAAATTGGACAAACATAGTTGGTTGAAATTAGGGCACAAAACTTTCTTTGAACTTTACAGTTATGACGTTAGAAAAGAAAAAGACAATATTATAAACTGGGGCATCAGATTTTAATAAATCAGTAAGCATAATGTAATAAAATAAAATAACATCTTAAAACAAGGGCATGCTTGATTGACGCTAGCATGATTAGATTAATTTCGAATCCAGGTCAAGTCAACGTCTTGGCCGAAGGCCACGACCGCGAATGGCGCCAGAAAGGCGGAGCCCTTCTCCCATATCTGTATAAATAGGAAGTCAATTTGTTTGAAATTGAATCTAGGGTAATTATAGCATACCATGCCGACTAGGGCCCTGTTTGGTTCAGCTTTGGGGATGAGCATTTGGACTCCAAAGTCCCTTACCCAAATGCAAACGTGTTTGGTTCGGTTTTTTGGGTGACTTTGGCGAGATGCAATTGCATCTCCAAGTGGCTCTAAAGGCCCTTAGCCAAATGAAGGTCCGGAGGTGCTTTGGAAAGTTGTATTTTGAGAATGCAAGTTTGGATACTGTTCATCTTCGAGATACTGTTCATCATGCGAGGAAAACCACCGCACGGAGGCCGACGATTGCCGGCCAAGGGGTCCCACGTGCCGCGAGGCGCCAGCGACCGCCGCCCTGAGGGTCGCCCGACCCCCGGCAACCGTCGCCGAACCTCAGGTGACGTCTAGGTTGCGCGACCCAAGCATCGCCTAAGGTCGCGCGACCCGAGCGAACGTTGCCGGGTCACGCCGACCATCCGGTCGCCGAGATCATTGGTCCGGCCGCCGGATCCGGCGATCCAGCTACCAGTCTTCAAAAAAATATAATACAAATGTTTTTTTTTTAATTTTAAAGTCATTTACAAGTGTAAATTTTACCAAACGATATTTTGGCCGAAGTTGTATCACAATGCAAATTTTACCAAACGATATTTGCATTTCAGAAAACCCCATTCACCCAAAGGTATTTGCATTTTGGCAAATGCATTCCCCAAAAGCCGAAACAAACGGGCCCTAGAATGGATTTGAATTTGTGGGTATTTTAGCACCATACGAGCGGTTTGATCAGATCGGGGCAAAGAAAGCAGCTGGTCCTTCTTGGCTAGCTGTCACCAGTCAAGTTATGATTGACCATTTTTGTTCATGGTCGTAGTTACTTGACAATTTAGACTCCATTTATTTTGTGAAAAGTGAATAATTTGATGGAAAAATTCGAAAAACGGTCAATTGTATCGCTTAAAAAATAACTAAACAAAAAATATTTTCAATCGGATAATTATTTTAAACGATACAATCGATCGTTTTTAGGAATATGTTGTGTAAATTATTTATTTTTCACGAGACAAACAAAGTCTTAATAACATTTTATGGAAATTCGAGAAATTATTGAATGCACTCAAGTTTGGCTAGTGACTGATGACGCATCTACACTGACTTTTTAGATATGTAAAAGTTGCTAATTAATACGATAATATTCCTTTGTATTTAATTAGTGAAAAATAAAACTTGACTTTCATAGTAAAAGCCATTGACTATTGAGTTCAAACTCGCATTTTTTGGTTGTTCTTTAGCCAAATCATATTGAATGCATCATTCGAACTCGGCTAAAGCATGATTTTGAATTTAATAGATTGATTTAGACAGTTGGATCCAATCCTGAAAATAACAAATGAAAATCGATGTCTTAACGTCTTAAGGTTAATGGGGTCTTGACATATGTTATTTGTGGAAAAGAAAACATCTAAAAATTGAAAAGTCTTGATAATAATCTCTCTTTTTTTTTTGGACGGTGTTAACTTTAAAAATGTAATTTATTATGGAAAAATTCAGATGAAAATGCTAAGGCTGCGCATGATAACGCTTGTTGGATGGAGAAGAGTTTTTTTTTTTTTTAAGAAATAGTTTTTTTATATTTCTATTTCGAGGATCAATTTCTGAGTAAAAAAAAACCCATTTGGTAACTACACAAAATTTCTACTCTTGGAATAGAAAAAGAATAGAAATGTGTTTGGTAACGTAACAGTTTCTTTTTTGTATCTATTCGTTTCTTATTCTTGCTCATGGATCGCCGACCTTAGCCGCTCGCCACCGCCCTTTGCACGATTGCTAGCCTCCAACCGTCACCGTCAACCGCCACCGCACAGCCCCATCAGCGCCGCCGACGATCGCCGACGATCGATGGGCAAATCTTGCAAGCGATCGCGGTGACGGTCGATCGGCGAGTGGTGCAACAGCGGCAAGCGGCGGTGGCCGGCGATCGACGGTGGCTCCAAGCGGTTGGAGGTGGCCGCAGCAAGAGAGAGGAATAAAAGAAAAATAAAAAAGAAAATTGGCTTATTTTTAGAAATTGTTCCCGGGAACAAGAAACAACTTTTTGTTACTTCTCGTTTCTGCTCCAAATCTATTCCCAGGCTAACTTTCAATTCCAGGGAATAGAAAAACAACTTCGCGTTACCAAACGACTTTCTGTTATTTTTTTGTTCCGGGAAACAAAAGAACAGAAATTCGGAGGAATAGAAACGTTATCATGCGCTACCTAAAAGTGCCCCTTACACACCTATTAAGGGCCGTTAATTCTACTACTCACGAATACAAAAATTCATATTCGAATACCATTTTCCAATTCTTCAAGAGTCTCGATTAGTGTCTTTAGGACACTAGTTAATAAAATAATAAATTTCCTCTATTACGTCGAAGCTCTTTTCTCTCTAATCTTACCTTAGTCAAAGAGTCATCGCTAATTATAAGTGAAATTATAGGTCACAAACTAATTGTCCAATCAAAAACAAACATCATGTATCCATCGTTGTAAGCCAAACGTACATCCGCGGGTCCTCCACCGTGATATGCATGACACCCAAGAGGGAAAATCATCATCGTTTTCCATCATCGATCAAGATCCTGTGCTCTCAATTGCCCACGTTGGGCCCCCACATTGGTCAACAGTCAACGCCATCCCCTTGCTCATAATTTTTCCCCTTGATATGCCCTCGTCCCATAGGGCAACGGTTTTAATTTTGATTTCTTGGTAGTGGTGGAATTTTAAATAATAATGATAATAAATTAAAAAAAAAAATCACCTGCTTTTGTTTTGTCCACCTTTCTTTTTTTTTTTTTTTGGTCAGTTTTTGTCCACCTTTCGATGCCCACTTTCTCTCTCTACCACTTTTGCTTTCGCCTTTGTTTGTGCTCAGCGGAAAGAGAGAGGAGGGGAGAAAATAATATTATAAAGCTAAGATAAGTTGGGATAAGTTAGAATGTCTATGTGAATTAGAATGAGTATTATCCACATACTAATTTAGAGATATTCATAAGTCGGTATATGCATGGAGGTGTTGGCAGAAATTTGCAATCGAATCAGTGCATGAGGCTTATTAGTTCATATGTGATAAATTAAACTGTTCTTTCATGATTTTTATTGACCAGACAAGGGGTTTCTTTTAAGGATGTGCTACTAATTACATTTAGTTTTAACTGAATAGATTTAAAATGGGTATGGGTCTAATTAGTGGACCAATATAATAGGGTTTTCTCTTTACCCAAAAGATTCATGCCAAAGAAAAGGATAATTTAGCTCAAAACTCAAATTATATTATTAGATTCATTCAAATTAAATCGCGCTTCTTACCAATTTTTATCAACTGGATGAAAGGAAACCATAAATTAACAAAATCACCAATATTTATACGCTAATTTTTTATTCCATGTGTATCAGTCATGCAAAAAATTTCTATTGTCATGGGTTGAATGCTTTTATCAAGTGATTGTTCATAACTTTTTGTGACGATCTACTTCATGTAAGATTTCATCCATTTAATTTGAGTTGACCTACATTTCAATCAAATCATAATCAAACTACTTAATTTAGAAAAATCTTGAACCAAATAAATTATAGTCCTTCAAATCATTAGTTAATCCCACAATCACCAAAAAAGAAAAAAGCAACATGCATTGTATCACATCGGAAGAGAAAGGGTGGGCAAGAGTAACCAAATCAAAAGCTCTTTATTCTTTTTGGGCTGTTGAAACATTAGAATAATGTGGATAAGCTTGTCATAAAGTTAATCGTGATTCCTTTTTATAAGGATTACGCATGATTAATATGAATGGGATGAAGTAGAGAGTGCATGAGAAAAGATTCGGGCACTCCCTTCGAACTTGAATGACAAGTGGAGTGCCTTTTAAGATTCTAGTGATAGTCCTTCTGCTAGGAATTCTTATTCTGAGGTTAATAATTTAAGGGCTTTTATGGATAAGAAATAGTTCACGAACAATGTTTTGCCATGTGGTGAATCATACAAGTAAAATCAAATGGAAGATGTTTGGCCATGTATCAAGAGAATACGATTAGATGGACATAAAGACTTAGATTGACATTAAACCACCGGAAAAGGGTAAGGCTGGTATCAAGTTAGATCTTCCAATCCCATCTCCAGATCACTAAACTACAACTCTTAAGTAATCCCAAATCAATAGACATAAATCCGGATCCTGCCACTAATTCGTAATCAAACCTGGTAGAGGCCACACGTGGCCCTAGTTGCATGAGGTACAACTATAATAAGTATTTAGGTATAAGCCATCAATAGCGAATTCAGAAAATTTCAACGAATGATAATACCATTTGCCATCCATATAAATATCACAACAAAAAATACGGTCAATTGGTAATATAAATTCAATAAAAAGACAATATTTTCCTCCAATCCTAGTTGGAAGAAACTCCCCTAACAAAGATTCTAAATTATGAGTTCATCAGCAACAGCATTCGCCTTGGTTTTGCTTCTGTTGCTGGGAATGTGGTTACAGCCAAACGAAGCAGGAAGGATGCTCGTCCAAGGAAAAGATGAAGGAGGAGGAGGAGGAGGGGCGGCAGGGGCAACTTATCAGCCGAGCGGTCTTTAGCTTTCCAGATCTTGCAAAAGGGTCCGGTTCCAGGGTCCGGAAATCCATGTCCAATACAGTCTTATGCGATGCCACTGCCCAAATGGAAGAACGGAAGAGGTGAAGGAGTGTAGTAGGAAGTCGTTCTCATGGAAGAGGGTGAGGTTAATTGTGTGTTAGCTGGTTCATTTCTTTCTATGATTTAAGTACGAGATAAGTCTAATTGTAGCATCAATAAAACCTGAAAGAACAGGGATATAATGTATGCAGAAATTTCATTCTAAAAATAATTAAAACAAGTAGTTCATGCCAATATTTTAGAATATTTCAAAGTTAATATCACAAAAAACTATAAATTAATATAACCATAATAAATTTACTCCAAACCCTTTTTTTTTTTTAACAAGTCTAGTGGGTCTCTTTCGGCTGTCAAAGCTCAGCGCAGCATATTATGCGGTAGAAAACAAATAAGTCGTATTCATGATTTTATCAAGAGAAGGCGATGTTTATCCAAATGACCTGTTCAAGCTATACGCCACCAGTGGACTGAACTCCCATCATTCATTGATAAAGATAGGTCAGGAAAATATTAATAAAGTATCGACTACCGAAAAAGTAGTTAAAACCGCTGTTCACCATGTTTATTCTAATTGAAATCATTTACAAACAAACAAAAAAGCTAACGCGTGCTAATATACTTTAATTTTGTATTCATTCTGGAAAGCGATTACCCAATAAATTTTCAAATTGTATTTTTCACCAAGGCGTTGTCAGCCGTGTCTCATAAATTGGAAGTAACTGCCCAGTTGATTAACAAACGACAATTGCTCACGAAGTGGTAAAAAACTAAGTTGGTTATTATCACTGAAAATTACATTAAAGATTGAAGCCCAATAAGATAGGAAAATAAGATAGAACACCCCTATTGTCATATAAGTCTCTTGTGAGTGTCTTGCTTCGGATTTGTCCACGAACCCGAAATATCGACTCTAGCAAGAATAGATAATATTTGTAAAGCCCTTTTGTCGTTAGTCACTTAGTGTATGTGGCTTATGTTGTTGATTAATACAACTGAGCAGAACATTTTCTTATGAGCCGTTTTCATTATTTCTTTCTTACAAAAGATTGTATGAACTATGCGTGCAACCTTAGTACCAGAGGGTGCCCACTTGAGTCGGCTAGTATACTAGTTGTGGCCTGGGGATGGTATGCAACATGCTACACAGTCCTTTGAACTGGGACGCCTATTGACCCAAAGATCATTCGGGTCTACAGGCCTATTTGGATACTCGTTATTATAATTGCCAAATTAAATTGATTGAATCTAATGACTTAAAAAAAATTATTAACACATCTTTACATGAAGGGCGGTCTTATTTTCACATCCCTTTTGACAAAAAAAACGTACCTTTCTTGAGGTAATTGGCTAATAAATCCTTATAACGTCCGATTTGGTCAAACATCTATTGACGAGACATTTTTACTCTTGTTCCTAATGCTAAATTCTTCTACAAAGCTTTTGAGATTTGAAAGATGACACAATGAAAAAAAATTAACAACTTTCTCTGGGAAAATTTGCAAGAGGATGAATGATAAAATGAAATACTGTTAAAAAAATACATAAGCCTATTTGTAAGTTTTATTGTATGACTATTTAAGTTAACATATTGATCAATATATGCATAACCAAAAAGATATATACACGCAATCTTTACAAATATTAAGAATCATTGGAAATGTCCTAATTATTTTTAAATCCTCGGACCACCGTGCCACAATAAGCTCCAGTTTTGCCATGAAAATTTTCTCTCTAAATTTTTAATATGCCATTTTACAAGGTTTACGGCTTGATTGCACCTATTAAAAATCCATGATTTATTACATCATGTAAAAATTTAGAGACTTTCGATGGATTTTTCCATTGTCTTAAACATAAGGGTTTAGTATGTTAGGTTTAATTTGAATCGGTAATATTGATGTCACAATGTTGTGCAGCTGGATCAAAGAACTCTTCCAAGTATACAGAGCTATTTATTCCAATACAATTTATTCCATTATAGAAAGAAAAAACTTATAGAGGTTTTAAAGAATATCAAATCTGCATCACTCCATTACTTGCCACCACACCTGAAGGCACCACAAATGATGGACAAGACTATGATCAGAATCAAAGCGACAACAATGCTGAGAACTATCGGCTTTATTTTCATGTTCTGCAGCCACATCTTCCTTCTGATTCAGGTCGCCTGCTACCGAAAATCTTGCGCCTAAAAGTAGAAATGGCACATCAGTCGGATGCCAAGATCCTTAACTCAATCATACTGAAAGACGGTAGTGTTTGTTCTATCTCCAAATTAATCACCGATTTCCGCTCCTTCCATAAATTTTATATTAGAAGACTAGGAAGATGAAAGCAGACTATTGGAAAGCAATAGCAGTTAAACCTTTAAAAAGTTCAAATAATACTTCTTATAATAGTGGGAAAGTTCTTAGTGAGCTCTTGTTTGATGCAAAAGCTAGCAACATAGCATCAAAAGTAGATCAGCAAGCAAGAAATTCATTGAATTTCAGGAAATGATGGGTGTTAGAAAGTCCAATCCAAAAGCTTAAGCTATCATAAATGACTCATTGTCAAGTGATTTAGGACAATATTTTAATGATACAGCCAAAGGAATAAGAAAAGGAATAGGAGCAGAGGATACTGAACTGGGAATACCCAACAATTGTTCATGTCCATCAGCTTCTCCCTGAATTATTTAATGGCCTAAAGACACTAAACTAGATGACACGACAACTGCACTTTGATAAAGCATCTAGGCTGAAGTGATGTGAGGAAATGAAACATTTGCACTAGAACGAGAAGACGATGCGAGTTCAGGCTGTCCGGATTTTGATACATAATCTGCTCAATTGAGCATTCAAGACTTGAACAGGGAAGAATTACTGTTCACTTATAGGCGAAACTTCTATACTTCCGATTTAAAATTGTCGGATGACCCAGATAAGTAGGCCGTACTAGTAGCTCGACCAGTTCAGGAGACTGGAAGAAGGCTCTAATTGTCATGACTCATTCAGTTTCTGAACACCAGATCCTGCTTCTTACATACAATAATTAGCTCGTTTAATAAGATAAGCCGACATCGCTCCAGGATGGAAATCATAATCATTAGACTGCTTACCTGAGATCGAAGATTCTCCGTCTTGTCGAGCAGAAGTTTAACTTCTTCACCTCGATCCAGAACCTACATGACAGAGCAACGTAAGTCTGACAATACACGCCAATTTCTCATGGTTCTAACTTAGTGGTAGAGTATAGCACAAGGTATGCCGACTCACCTTTTCTACATACTCCATCATAACTCCTTTCACTTCTGATGCCTGAGCTTTCACTTTGGCAAGTTTGCTGATCTCTTCGGGATGATCCGCGCAGTACCGCATTTGCTCCTTCAGTTTAGGCCTATGTCAAAGCTCTGATCAGCATATCCCGTGATGTAGCACAAAGAAGTCACATTCATGGACTTACGAGGAAATGGCGACGTTTACCCGAATTCTCTGTCCAAGCTATGTGCCACTGCGGTCGTGGCTTTTCCTCCGCCATATCTGTTAGTAAACTCATCCTTGATTCTCTCGAGAAAGGCCATCGGAATCTGACGACCAATGGACTCAACTGCCACGATGCAGTATGCTGCGGAATTGAGATGGCCAAGTCAAGTTTGTCCAAGGAAAACTGTAAAAAAACGCGACCACAAGTAGCCTTCACAAGTAGCCTTCCCACGTAGCTACAAGAGAGACAACCATCTACGAGAGAGAGAGAGAGAGAGATCATACTGAAGCTGCTGTAACTGAATGTGTGGCCATCGCAGGTGTAAGTGAAGTGGTCGGTGCTGAGAGGGAGCTTCTGGAGGCACTGCAAGGCGATGCCGGCGAACTTCCTACCGAACTCAGCGTACTCTGCTAACACCGCGGTGCCTCGAGCCACGAAGCTGTAGATCAGCGATTGGCCCATGTTTTGTCGTCTTTCGAATTCGACGGGAACGGAATGAGAGCTCGATAGCGCAGCGACAACACTTCAACCTCCGCAAAGAGAACGAGAGATCACGCATCCATTTTGCAGAGAAAGTCACGGTACCGCCACTGTATCCATGCACTCTTATGTTTTTTTTTTGCCCTCTTGGAAGAAGAAGACATGCAGTCCCCGAAGCTGCGTAGTCTCTTCAATGGGATCATCAACTACTTATCCTGTTTAAGTCCTTGAATTTATACATTTCTCTCAATCATGTCGGTCACCGTTCGGTTTCGGTCGATTAAAATCGATGCAGCCGGTTGTGGTAGAAAAAACCCGATGTGAAGTAGGGTCGGTCCAATCTCAAAAAATCAGTTTGCGCGATCAAATTGTAGTTACAATGGCCCAAAAATAAGTCCGAGTAAATCACTCATCATTCCATGATGGCAATGTTTCATTGAGTGATAGAGATTTTGGCTAGGCATCAATCAACTCACGGGTCGTCGGCTTCAATTTGTTGGAAATGGAGACGGATGGATTTAATTGGAAAAACTATTCGGATTCAATGACTCAATCACACAAAACATAAGTTTGGAAAAAAAATACATTGGAGCAATGATACAATTGAGTCACGCATCATGCTAAGTAATGATGTGTTTGCATCTCTAAATTCAAACGTTTCGTGTATGGTGTAAGAATCTTAGAATAAACGTTTCGAAAAAAGCAATCGAGCGGGTCCACCTTCAATGTGAAAGATAGTGTGGAAAGAGTAAGAAAAAAGGTAGCATGGAGTTGATCCCTAATGTCAATGAAACTTCCAGGAAGCAAACGATGGAATGAGACGCTTTGGCTGCCACTTAACCCCAACTTTCCTAGGCAAACGTCCTATCACTAGCACAAATCAGTTGTGTCCAAAATCAGTTTTTGGGCACATATAGCCGACAACGTAAGTGGGCTTGGAAATGGGCCATATCAGTTTCGGCCCACTTCGATTGGAAGCTTAATCGCGATGAATTGATCTCCACGGTCTGATCAGATTGGGCAAAGAAAACAGGCGAATCCTTTTTGGCTGGTTGTCAAGTTATTTGCTTGACCATTTTCGTTCTTGGTCGTATTTGTTTGACGATCTAAACTCCATTTATTTTGTGAAAAGTGAAAAAATTTGATTAAAAAAATTCAAAAAATAATCAATTGTGCTGCTTAAAAAAAATAACTGAGCAAAAAATATTTTTTTCATTCACGAAAATATTTAGAAATAAATTGTTGTCTATAATGAAAAAAATTTCAATTAGCAAATTATTTTGGATGATACAATCGATGATTTTTAGGAATATATTTTGCAAATGATTTATTTTCCGCGAGATAAACAAAGTTTTAATAACATTTGGTGAAAATTCAAGAAATTATTGGATGCGCTAAAGTTTGGCTAGTGACTGATGATGTGTCTGCACTAACTTTTCAAATATGTAAAAGTTGCTAACTAATACGATAATATTAATTTTATATTTAATTAGTGAAAAATCAAACTTGACTTTTGTAGGAAAAGCCACTGACTACTGGATTCAAATTTGGATGTTATGATTGTTCTCTAGCCAAATCATATTGAATGGTTCATTTCGACTCGGCTTAAGCACAATTTTGAATTCAATAGATCAATTTCGACAGTTGGATCCGATCCTAAAAATAACAAATAAATATCAATGTCTTAACATCTTAATATTAAAGGTGTTTTGACCTAGAGAAACCATCTTAAAAAAAAAAAAAAAAAATCTCTCTAATAATCACTTTTTTTATGACAATGTTAACATTTAAAGTATGATTTATTATGAATTATTCAAGACTGTTCCAAATAATTAAAATTTTCTTAGGGTAATGAAAACACTAAGGGCGCATTTGGCAACCGGCCAAACAGTGAAATTTCTATTTGCTTGTTTTTGGAAGTAAATTTTTGTTTCCTGGAACAAATTTCTATTTTTTTGTTCTTGGAAATAGATTTGAAACAAAATCAGAAGTGAAAAAAAAGTTAATTCTTTGCTCCCAAGAACAATTCAAGAATCAAGCCAATCTATTTTTTTCTATTTTCTCTTCTTTCTTCTTCTTCCCTCTCTCTTCTTCTTCAACCATTGCCGTCGTCGCTACCACCATTGACCAGCAAGCAACACTACCGCCCACCACCACCGATCGCCGGCGACTAATTGGTCAAAGGTCCGGCAAACTTGACGAAGGCTCACTAGGCTAGGGCAAGGCTCGACGAGCCTTCCCCCGGCCACCGGTGAGCCTCGCCTGGCCGAGTGAGGCTCGCCCAGCCATCGGCAAGGTTCGCTTGGCCGAGGCTTAACCTCACCCAAATCTGGCTCAACCAAGCTCGCCCAACCACCAACATGGCTCGACCTCGTCAGGCCACCGCAAGGTCTACTTCACCCTAGCCAGGCGAGGTTGACCTCGTGGTGGCTTGATGAGGTTGAGCCCCACCTTCGGTTGGGCGAGCTCGACTGAGCCCCACCTATGGTTGGGTGAGCTCGGTCGAGCCTCACCTAGCTGCCAACGTGGCCTCGCCGAGGGCCAGCAACTCTCCGATGAGGTCATCGACCCTCGTCTAGCCAATCGCCGATCATCCAAAGGTCGACAACCAGAAAACCTTGAAGAAGAAAAAAAGGATTAAATAATTAAAAGAAAATAATTTGGATTAGAAATTTTCAAAACAATAGCAAATGCAATTATATTCCAAGAATAAAAATTTTGGACATTTTCCAAACAGCTTATAATATTTAAAAATTGTTCTTGAAAACAAAATAAAAAAGAATCATTTTTTTTATCAAAAATTGTTCATGAGAACAGAATGGTTATGAAACGCACCCTAAGAGTATCCCTTAGACACATACCGACAATGGTTAATTCTACTTTATAAATATGAAAATTTTTATTAGGAATCTTATCTTCGTTAACAAGATGTTTAAAATAAAAACTACCCAATATCACTAATTATGTGGGCCACAAACTAATTGTCCAATCAAAAACAAACATCACGTATCCATAGTTGTAAACCAAATGTACTTGCGGATTATGTCCTCCACCGGGACATTGCACGACACCCAAGAAAGAAAATCATCATCATTTTTTTTAGTAGTGTCGATAATAAAATCGTAATTTATTATGAAAAAATTCAAGACATTTATGAGTAATTAAAACTCTTTTATGGTAATGAAAATGTTGAAAGTGTCCTTTGCACACCTATTAGGAGATCGTTAATTTTACTTTACAAATATGAAAATTTCTATTTGAATATAACTTTCCAATTCTTCGAGTACTAATTAGTTTTTCAAGACACTCATTAACAAGATCATTAAAATAAAAGCTACACAATATCACTAATTACGAATGAAATTATGGGCCATAAACTAATTGACCAATCAAGAACAGAGATCATGTATTCACAGTTGCAAACCAAACGATCATCCTTGTGTCCTCCACCGTGATGTGCATGACACCCAAGAGAGAAAATCACCATCGTTTTCCATCATCCATCAAGAGATACTTGTGCCCTCATTTGTCCACGTGGGGCTCCGCATTGGTCAACAGTCCACGCCATTCCCTTGCTCATCGCTACTGCGATTGAATAATTTTTCCCCTTGAAGTGTCTCTACCAGATGGGTAGTACTCTTCCACCTTCATCAAAGAAGGTAATCGACAATCCCTAATCCCTAATCCTTCCTCTCCGATTACACCCTTCGGAATGGGGAAGACCCTAGATTACAGCACTGCCTGTTTCTCCTGCGATGGTCTGGAATCTTCTCCATCATCTGCAGGTAAAACCCTAATCTCCCACCATCCTTGAATCAACCGTGTTTTACTGCAACCAGACGAATCCATCACCAATCTACCAACTCTGAGACCATCCCACCACAATCGATCCAGAGCTCCCTTCAACCCAATCCCCAAACCAGCAAGTCAGGCTGTGATTCCATCTCTCTCATGCCCCTGGAGAAAGGATGAACGATCAGTACGAGGAAGAGAGACCGGTAAACGCTCTCTGCAAAAGCCTAGGCAAGCTTTGGTCGGAAGAAGACGTGGTTGATGTAACAGGTGAGATTTCAGAAGAAAATTTGATAGCATGTCGCAAAACCCTATTTGGGAAACTCTTCTCAAAGCCGAATGTCAACTATACAGCCTTTATCGGTGTTATGAAAAAAGCTTGGAAAGTGGATAATGTTACCTGCACAACGATAGCACCTGGGTATTTCTCATTTTGCTTTCCATATGAGGCAGACAAACAGCGAGTACTCGACTCTGGACCCTGGTCCTTCTCAAGCAACTTACTAGTACTGCAGGAATGTGAACCGGATACCCCTAAAATCTGCTATGACTTTACTCACTGTGCATTCTGGGTGAATCTTTCGGGCCTTCCCCTGGGGCGAACGTCAGCTGCAGTGGTCCGAAACATTGCATCAAAAATAGGTGAAGTGATAGATGTAAAACTAGAAGCAAAGGGAGATAGTAGCTACAAAACAGGGAAGGCAAGAGTCAAGCTTAATCTGGAGGAACCACTTAAGACAGGAGTGTTAGTAAATCTGGATAAAAAACGGCTATGGGTAGAATTCAAATATGAAAGACTTCCGCATTACTGCTATTCCTGCGGGAAAATAGGTCACTATGCCACTAATTGCACAGAAATACCCTATGAGAAATCAGGGTTGGCTGAAGACTTACCAGGTAGATTCGGGCACTGGTTGAGAGCTGAAGCAAAGGCACTAAGTCCGTATGGAAAGATCTTTTACGGCATGCAAGAAATCCCACCAGAAGATGATGAGCAAGTACCTGAGACTCCTTTAGGAGAACAGCAGAATGCCACAAACCCAACAGAGGAGAACTATTACCCCACCCTTCCTTTAGCAATTGTTCCTATGGAGAGAAAAGAAACTCAGAAACGAGGGAACACTTGCCTGGATGAAGAATCAGAAATGGTGATATATGAGGAACAGCAGAAGGCAGCTAAGGAGGAAATGCAAGAGAATCCAACAACAAGTGAGAAGGGGCTAATCAGAAAGAAATCAAAAAGTGCAAAGGCCTTAGCATCAAAAAAAGGGAAAAGGTTTTGTCCCTATGGAGCTAACACTTCAACTACAGCAACACTAGAACATACACAGCTGGTAGAAACTCCTATAACAATGGTTGCGAAATCAGACCAATGGGCTTTGGTGGCTAGCCCTAATAAGCCACCAAATCAGCCATGAAAATTCTGAGCTGGAACTGTCAGGGGTTGGGCACACCCTTGACAGTTCAAGCCTTGCGAGTCCTAGTGACTCAAGAAAGGCCTAGCGTTATGTTCATTATGGAAACAAAAAATCAAGCGCAAAAAGTGCTAAGAATACAGAGAAAACTGAAATTTCAGAACAGCTTTATAGTTGATCCGGCGAACAATGGGGGTCCAGCTCTCTTACGGGATGATCAGGTTAGCATATCTATTGACTCTTCCTCGGCTAATGCCATAAATGCCCAATGTCAAATTAAAACTACACAACAGAGAATGCAGCTGACGTTCATTCATGCTCCAAATGAATTTAAAGAGAGAGTTTTGTTATGGGAAGCTTTATACAGAGAAAGTCGCCACTATCAACAGCCTTGGCTTTGTCTAGGGGATTTCAATGAGATCCTATATAACTGGGAGAAAGTTGGCAAGTACCGAGCTGAAACTTACCGACTCACAGCTTTCCGAGATTTCCTCCAACGCTATTCATTAATGGATCTGGAGAGCAAAGGTTGTGCGTTTACCTGGACAAACAACAGAGCAGGGGATCAGTTAGTAAAGAAGCGACTAGATAGAGCTCTTTGCACTGCTACTTGGAGAACAACATATCCTATAGCAGAGAGTACAGCACTACCACCTATAGGGTCTGATCACAGCCCTATCCTAGTCTCACTCAACCCGCAACGAAAAAAACGAGCACAGAGGTTCAAATACGAAGCATTCTGGGCCGAGGAAGAAGAATGTACACAAGTAGTTAAGGAAGTATGGGTTGATCCCGGTAGCCAACAACTAACAGTGGTGGAAAAATTACAAATTACAGCAAACAAGCTGATGAAGTGGAGCAAAAACCGTTTCTCAAATGCCAAAATGAGACTTGCATGGCTAACTAATGAACTTCAAATTATGATGAACAGTAACAGGCGAAACTACAAGAAAGTGCAGAAATGAAGAAAATCACACAAGAAATAGAACAATTGTGGAGACAAGAGGAGATGTATTGGGGTATGCGATCCAGAATTAGATGGCTTAAATGGGGTGATCGAAACTCCAAATTCTTTCATGCTATAGTAATACAGAGAAGGATCAGAAATAGAATCTCCATGCTGAAGAATGAAGAAGAAGTATGGGTGAGAGAGGAGCAGCATATACAGGAAATGACTGGGAAATACTTCCAAAAATTATATCAATCAGTTGGCTACAGAGACTTTCAATCTATACTACAGAATATTCCTGCCTTGGTGGACGAGAATATGAATCAGGGGTTAGTGGCAGAGGTTAGTATGGAGGAAATAACTACTGCTTTGCGACAATTAGGAGCAAATAAAGCTCTCGGACCAGATGGGCTTCATGGACTATTCTTTTGAAGACACTGGGCAGATTTATGTCAGGATATTCTCAAAGAAGCACAGAACTTTTTCAACACAGGATACTTAAACCCCGAAATGAACAAAACCCATATAACCCTCATCCCAAAAGTCCAAAACCCTGAAAAACTTGAGCAGTACAGACCAATCAGCCTATGCAACTTCATCTATAAAATTATTTCCAAAGTGATGACAAACAGGCTTAAACCACTGCTACCTAGCTTAATTGCTGAAGAACAAAGCGCTTTTGTGGGGGGTAGGCAAATCCAAGATAATATATTGATTGTGCAAGAAGTTCTACACAGGTTAAGAACACGGGAGAATAAACGCAAGTTTCAAGCAGTGTTAAAACTAGACATGCAGAAGGCTTACGACAGGATTGAATGGGATTTCCTCAGGGCAAGCCTAATCAAAATGGGTTTCTGTGAGCAGTGGGTCCAGTGGGTTATGCAGTGTGTTTCAACAGTCACTTTCAGCATAAATTTCAATGGGGAATCTCTGCCCTACTTCAAGCCTACACGCGGAATTAGACAAGGTGATCCTCTTTCGCCCTATTTATTCATTTTAGTGGCAAATGTGCTCTCACACATGATGAAACAAGCAATAGCTGATGGCACGTTAAGAGGAATCAAGCTAAGTAACAGCTACCCTACTTTATCACATTTATTCTTCGCAGATGATTCCATTTTTTTCCTAAATGGAACAATATTGGAGTGCCAAAATCTAGCCACTATTATACATCAATACTGCTTTGCATCTGGTCAGGTTGTAAACCGCAACAAATCAGGCATATATTTCAGTAAAACATGCCCACACAACTTGAGGAGAAATATGACTTCTGAACTACGTGTGACAGAAATTGAAAAAACTGGAAAGTATTTAGGAATGCCGTCGGATTGGGGGGCTTCAAAGAAGGATATGTTTGGTTGGATTCTTGCAAAGGTTCACATGAAATTGCAAAGCTGGAAGGAGAATTTATTAACGAAAGCGGGGAAGGAAATCTTAATTAAATCAGTTATACAAGCCATTCCTCAGTATGCCATGTCTATTTTTAAAATCCCTATTTCGATTTGCAAAGCTATAGAGATGAAAGTGGCAAACTTCTGGTGGAGAAACAGCACCAAGAGTGCTGGGATACATTGGAAAAAATGGGAAAATCTGAAAATTAGAAAGGATGAAGGGGGTCTTGGCTTCAAGGATCTAATAGCTTTTAACAAGGCTATGTTTGGGAAAGCAAGCATGGAGAATTTCTCAGCATCCTCATTCCTTACTAAGCAGAGTAATGAAAGGGCTGTATTATCCACAGAGTGAATTTTGGAAGGCAGGCAAAGGGTCTAGATCCTCATGGGGATGGCAGAGTATAGTGATGGGAAGAGACTCTATTTCTCCGAACATAATGTTCTCCGTTGGGAATGGTAATGCAATATCGATTAGAGAGGACAAATGGCTCAAAAGCGGAAAGATTGGCGGCTCGGCTACGGATGGGGAACCGAGGCAAGTGGCTGGTCTCATAGATCCAGAGACTGGAAATTGGAATGAACACTTGATAAAAGCATTGTTTGATGAACAAAAAGTCCAAGACATATTAGCAACACCAATCGGAATGCCTAATGAAGAGGATAGATTGGTATGGCGAAGACCAAAACAGGGATATACACGGTTCAAAGTGGATACCATGCCAACGAGACAATCCACCAAACAAAAAAGCACAAGCAGGCACTCCATCATATCAAGCAACCACTGCAACTTCTTCACATCAGCCAAAACCAGCACTATGGAAATTTATATGGCAATCAAATAGCCTACCCAAGGTTAAACACTTTCTATGGAATGCATGCCACAACGCAATACCCACAATGGAAAATTTATACAGGCGGAAAATAGTACCGATCCGTTGTGCCCCATTTGCAAACAGAAGCTGAAACAGATTGAACACACCTTGCTGCTATGCTCCTGGACGACAAAGATCTGGAAAGCCGCCCCCTGCACATCAAAGTGTCCAGAATAGGGTTAACCAGAATCGACGATTGGCTGTACATGGTAAAAAAAAAACCCAACCAAAGTGCAAATCCCTCGTTCTATAGGGCGACAGTCTGAATTTCGATTTCTTGGTGGTGATGGTGGTGGTGGTGGAATTTTAAATAATAATAATATTTAATTAGAAAACCAAAAAAAAAAAAAAAAAATTTCCTTGGCCCACCGCAAAAAGAATCAAACAAACAAACATTCACCCACCCTGCTATGGACAATGTTTTTCTCCACATATGGTTTTCAATGAAATCGCGTTTCCCCATCCCCGATTTCTTGGTGGTGAGGAATTTTAGATAATAATAATATTTAATTAGAAAACCAAAAAAAAAAAAAGACAAACAAACAAACATTCACCCACCCTGCTATGGACACGTTGGTTCAGGCGTTTCCCCATCCCGGTTGAGGAGAGATTCGAGTCACCGCAGGTGCAATTGCGCGACTTAAGTGCGGCACCGTGGGAGGTGGATCCTTGCACTAGCGTCGCCCACTCTAGTCCACCTTTTGGGTGCCCACTATCTCTCTCTCTCCCACTTTTGCTTTCGCCTTTGCTTGTCCTCAACGGTAGCAAAAAGAGAGGTGGAGAAAATTATATTATAAAGTTAAGTTGGGATAAGTAAGAATGTCTATGTGAATTAGAATAAGTATTATAAACATACTAAATTAGAGGTATTCATAAGTCGGTATATGCATAGAGGTGTCAGCAAAAATTCGCAATTGAATCAATACGTGAGGTTTATTAGTTCATACATGAGAGCAAAATAATTTGAAGTGTTTTTCATGATTTTCATTGACAAGGCAAGGGATTTTTTTTTTTTTTTTTTAAAGATGTGCTAGTGATTACATTTAATTTTAATAGAATGGATTAAAATGGGTATAGGACCAATAAGTGGACAAACAGAATAGGGATTTCTCGTTACCCGAAAGATTTACACCAAAGAAAAGGGTAATTTAGCTTAAACTTCAAATAATATTATTAATTCAATTTTCAATTCAAATTAAGTGGTGCTTCTTACTAACTAATTAACAGCCAATTAGAATAGTTTGAATTGGTTTTTTTGTCAAGTAAATCAAAGGAAACCAATAAATTAAAGAAACCACCCATATTTGTACGTTAATTTTTTTCCATGTGGGTAAGTCATATGAAAAATTTCTATTCTTGTAGAATGTTTTTATCAAGTGATTGTTCATAACTTTTTGTAACGATCTACTTCATGTGAGATTTCATCCATTTAATTTGAGTTTACCTACATTTCAATCATAATCAAACTACTTAATTTGGAAAAATCTTGAACCAAATCAATTATAGTCCTTCAAATCATTAGTTTAATCCCACAGTCACCAAAAAAAAAAAGCAACATGCATTGCATCACATCGGAAGAGAAAGGGTGGGCAAGAGGTACCAAATCAAAAGCTCTTTAATCTTTTTGGGTCATTGAAACATTAAAATAGTGAGGATAAGCTGGTCACAATTCCTTTTTATAAGGATTATATGCATGATTAATATGAACGAGATGAAGAAGAGAGTGCATGAGAAAAGATTCGGGCACTTTCTTTGAACTTGAATGACAGGTGGAGTGGCTTTCATGATTTCTAGTGATAGTTCTCCTACTACAAATTCTTATTCTAAGGGTATTTATAGAAAAAAATGTTGACGAGCAGTGTTTCACCATGTAGCAAATCATACAAGTTAAATCAAATGGAAGATGTTCGGCCATGTGTCAAGAGAATACAATTTGATGGACAAAGAGACTTAGATTGACATTAAATCCACCAAAAAGGGTAAGGCCGGTATCAAGTTAAATTTTCCAATCCCATCGCTAGCTCACTAAACTAAGACTCTTAAAGCAATCCCAAATGAATAGAGATAAATCCATATCCCAATTAAATCTAGTAGAGGCCACGCATGGCCCTAGTTGCACAAGATATCACTATAATAAGTATTTAGGCATAAGCTTGCGATAGCAAATTAAAAAAATTCCAACGAATGATAATACCATTCGTCATCTATATAAATATCATGATAAAAATTACGCTCAACTAATAATATAAATTCAATAAAATGACAACATTTTCCTCCAATATTAGTAGGATGAAACTCCTCTCACTTTAACCAAACCTACTGAAAATTCAAAATTATGTGTATCAATCATAGACAAAGTCAACGAAATTTAAATACTCCTACTGGCTGAGTTTCTTGGAATTTGGCCATAATATATTTTTGGAAAGAAATCCTCTTCCTAAATTCAATTTTGGCATATTGAAATTGAAATCATAACAAAAGGATTCTTTGGAGTCATCTACAAGTATATAATCCAAATAAAGAAAATAATTGAATTATCTGAGCTTATTTAATAATAGTAATAATAAATAAGTAAATAAATAAAATAATAGATAAATAGAAAGCATATGTCCTCGATGAACGCTTGTCTCTCTCGTTCTCCCCCCGCCCGTAGTCGCGCATAGCCAGTGCGGCCGAGGAGAGAGAAAGCTGAACTGAAAAACTGCAGGGTTAGAGAGAGAGAGAGAGAGAGAGAGAGAGCTAGAGAGAGAGAAAGCTTGACGTTGTTTCCGTGGGCGCGGCAAAGAGAGAGAAAGTTCCCGGATGCTCTGCGAATTGGGAAAGCTGAGCAGCAAAACCTGCTGCGTCGGCCACAGGGGGAGGGCGGGGCGGACCACGGCAGCAGCGACGGCTGGGGTGGGGCCTCGCGGTTCTTCTGCGAGAGATGTTCGGTGTGGCTCTACCGGGTCGCAGGGGAGGTCAGCCCCCGGTGCGTCTTTGTCTTGGTCCTAGGCATTGCCATCTTCCTGTTGGGGATCTTCTGGGTGCTTCCACTGCCGGTCGCCGGCCACCGGTCACCGCCTCTGACTAGAGGAGGAGCAAGAAGAAGATGAGAGAGGGAAAAAAGAAAAATCTAAATAAAAATTATTAAAAAATTAAAAGAAACTTATATTATAAAAAAAATTGAGAGTTATTCTTTTTTTATTTCGAAAATAAAAATTTTATATAATTACAAAACGCATTATTTTTCACATAATTTATTTTAAATATTGAAAATAAAAAAAATTATTTCTAAAATAAAATATTTCCCGAAATATAAATGTTACGAAACGCACTCTAAAGAGGGGTTTTTTGATTTCATGATATCTGGGGAAATAATTAGGGTTTCTGCATTTCCACTTGATGGGCATGTGCTTGGTTTTGGAGGGTTAGTGCTTACCATTGCACTAGCACGCACTGAAGCTAAATCATGATTACCCCAATCCTGAGAAATGCAAACTACTAAGGCCCCGTTTGGTAACCATCCAAACAAGTGCCAAATTCCCGATTCTTTGTTCCCGAATCGCCGGTCTAGAATCGCGTTTGGTAAAATTTTTGTTCCGGGAACAAATTTGTTCCGGAACAGATTGGGAATAAAATCAAGAATCAAAAAAAAGTTGATTCTTATTCCGGAACGAATTTGAGAATCAAAATCAATAAATTTTCTTCTTCCTTTCGGCCATCTCGTGACCGCCATCCACCACCGCCCACCACCGTCCGCCGTCCACCACCACCGTCCACCGCCGCCGTCGCCGCTGTCCGCCTCTACCGCCCGCCGCCGCCGCTGCCGGTCGGGCGAAGCTCGCGGAGGCTCGCGAGACCGGCGACGTCCGGCGAGCTCGCCGGGAGGCAAGCCCGGCCCACCGGCGAGCTCGCCGGTGGCCGGGCGGCCTTGCCGGGCCGGGCGAGGCCTCGCCGAGACGGCGAGGCCCGCGGCCACCGGCGAGGCTTGGCCTCGCGAGGCCGAGCCCCGGGACCGGGCCGAGCCTCGCCGCCCGGGCCCACCGGGTAGGGGCGGGGGCAAGCCGGGCCACGCGAGGCGCCCGGCCCACCGGTGGCTCGGGCCCTCGCCCAACCCCGGCAAGGTCGGCTCGGCCACCGGCGGGGCTAGGCGAGCCTCGCCCGGCCGCGGCGAGGCTCGGCCGACAAGGGGCGGCCTCGCCGAGGGCCGGCAACGCTCCGGTGAGGTCGCCGGCCCTCGTTTGGCCGGTCGCGGTCCAGCCGACCGGCCAAGAGAAGAAGAAGAAGATGAGAAAAAGAAAAGAAAAAAGGAAAAAGAAAAGAAAAAAAAAAGGAACATGAAAAGAAAAATGAAAAGAAAAAATGGAAAAATGAAAAAATGAAAAGAAAACAAAGGAAAAAAGTAAAAAAATTATTTAAAAATTAAAAGAAATTGATTTGGAACAGAATTAATGAACATGGTACCAAACGCAATTCTATTCCGAATCGAAATTTTGAATAGTTATCAAACGGCTTAAAATGCTTAGAATCGCCTCTTGAACAGAATAAAAAAGAATCGCTATCGAGTGCTGGTCAAGACTAAGCTCCGGTCAAAAAGTTGGGAATCTCGTTAGAGTCAGCATGGGGTAATGAAGACGGGGGTCCTCAGCACAATGTTTGAAAGAAAGCACTTACTTTTTTCCAGCTTCGAGATTAAATTCTCCAAAACCTGTTCCACACGTCCTGGTAGGAATCTCAAGTGTCAAGACCCACCTAAGTCATACTACAGGACACGGCGATTTCAGTATAAATAGAAGACATCCTTACAAGACCTGTCATGCATATCATATAACGCCTCTCATTATACTACCCCACGAGTTTTACCCGACGAGAGAGGGGAAAAAAAGAGAGACATGAAGAAGCTGCTGAGTTCATCAGTAGCAACATTCGCCTTGGTTTTGCTTCTGTTACTGGGAATGTGGTTACAACTGAACGAAGCAGGAAGGATGCTCATTAAAGGCAAAGATGAAGGAGGAGGACGAGGAGGAGGAGCGGCATGGGCTACTTACCGGCCAAGCGGTCTTTTAGCTTTCCAGATCCTGCATAAGGGTCCGAATTCTAATCCGGGAAATCCATGCCAATACACTCCAAACCACGGATGCATGCCACCCTAATGAAAGAACAGAAGAGGTGAAGGAGTGTAGTAGGAGGTCGTTCTTATGGAAGAGGGTGGGGTTAATTGTGTGTTAGCTGGTTCCTTTCTTTCTATGATTTAAGTACGAGATAAGTCCAATTGTAGCAACAATACAACCTAAAAGAACAGGGATATAATGTATGCAGAAATTCCATTCTGAAAATAATTAAAACAAGTAGTTCGTGCCATTATTTTAGAATATTTCAAAGGTTAATATCATAAAAAATTACAAATTTTGTAATTGTAATAAATTTATCTCAAATTAATATTATTTTTTTTAACAAGTCCAGCGGATCTCTTCCGGCTGTCAAAGCTCAGCTAAGCATATTATGCGGTAGAGAACAAATAAGTCGTATTCATGATTTTTTTAAGAGAAGGGGATGTTTATCCAAATGACCTGTTCAAGCTATACTCCACCAATGGACTGAACTCCCCTCATTCATTGATAAAGATATGTCAGGAAAATATTAATAAACTATCGACTACCAAAAAGTAGTTAAAACCGATTTCCACCATATTTATTCTAATTGAAATCATTTACAAACAAACAAAAAAACTAACTCGTGCTAATATACTTTACTTTTGTATTCATTCTGGAAAGTGATTACCCAATAAATTACCAAATTGTAATTTTCGCCAAGGCGTTGTCAGCCTTGTCCCATAAATTGGAAGTAACTGCCCAATTTATTAACAAATGACAATTGCTCACGAAGTGGTAAAAAACTAAGTTGGTTATTATCACTGAAAATTACATTAAAGATTGAAGCCCAATAAGATAGGAACCCTATTGTCATATAAGTCTCTCGTGAGTGTCTTGTTCCGCATTTGTCCACGGACCCGAAGTATCAACTTGAGCAAGAATAGATAATGTCTGTAAAGCCCTTTCTTGTTAGTCACTTGATGTACGTGGCTTATGTCGTTGATTAATACAACTGAGCAGAACATTTTCTTATGAGCCGTTTTCATTATTTCCTTCTTACAAAAGATTGTACGAACTATCTTTACCAAAAAATAAATTGTACGAACTATGCATACAACCTTAGTATCCATGGTTGCGCGCTTAAGTCGGCTAGTTACTAGTTGTGGCCTGAGATGGTACACAGCATGCCACACGGTCCTTTGAACAGGGACACCTATTGACCAAAGGATCATCCAGGCCTATTTGGATACTCATTATTATAATTGCCAAATTTAAATTGATTGAATCTAATGACTTAAAAAAAAAAAAAAAAAAGATCTTAACACATCTTTACATGAAGGGCGGTCTTATTTTCACATCCCTTTTGACAAAAAACGTACCTTTCTTGAGGTAATTGGCTAATAAATCCTTATAACGTCCGATTTGGTCAAAAATCTATTGATGAGACATTTTTACTCTTGTTCCTAATGCTAAATTCTTCTACAAAGCTTTTGAGATTTGAAAGATGACACAATGAAAAAAAATTAACAACTTTCTCTGGGAAAATTTGCAAGAGGATGAATGATAAAATGAAATACTGTTAAAAAAAATACGTAAGCCTATTTGTAAGTTTTATTGTATGACTATTTACATTAACATATTAATCAATATATGCATAACCAAAAAGAGATATATGACGCAATCTTTACAAATATTAAGAATCATTGGAAATGTCCTAATTAATTTTTTAAATTCTAGGACCACCGTGCCACGGTAAGCTCCAGTTTTGACATGAAAGTTTTCTCTCTAAAGTTTTAATACACCATTTTAAAAGGTTTGCAGCGTGATTGCACCTATTGAAAAATCCATGATTTATCGCGTCCTGTACAAAATTTGAGACTTTCGATGGATTTTTCCATTGTCTTAAAAGAAAGGGTTTAGTATGTCAGGTTTAATTCAAATCAGTACTATTGATGTCACAATGTTGTGCAGTTGGATCAGAGAACTCTTCCAAGTATGCAAAGCTATACAAGCAATTTATTCCATTATACTACAGGAAAAATGAGGACTTGTGTGTATAGAAAGAAAAAACTTATAGAGGTTTTAAAGAATATCAAATCTACAATCACTCCATTATTTGCCACCACACCTGAAGGCACCACAAATGATGGACAGGACTATGATCACAATCAAAGCGACGACAATGCCAAGAACTATCGGCTTTATTTTCATGTTCTGCAGCCACATCTTCCTTCTCATTCGGGTTGCTTGCTGCTGAAAATCTTGCGCCTAAAAGTAGAAAATGCACATTAGTCGGATGCCAAGATCCTTAATTCAATCATACTGAAAGACGGTAGTCTTTGTTCTATCTCCAAATTAATCACTGATTTCCGCTCCTTCCATAAATTTTATATGAGAAGACTGGGAAGATGAAAGCAGACTATTGGAAAGCAGTAGCCGTTAAACCTTTAAAAAGTTCAAATAACACTTCTTATAATAGTGGGAAAGTTCTTAGTGAGCTCTTGTTTGATGCAAAAGCTAGCAACATAGCATCAAAAGTAGATCAGCAGCAAGAAATTCATTGAATTTCAGGAAATGATGGGTGTTAGAAAGTCCAATCCAAAAGCTTAAGCTATCATAAATGACTCATTGTCAAGTGATTTAGGACAATATTTTAACAATACGGCCAAAGGAATAAGAAAAGGAATATGAGCAGAGGATACTGAACTGGGAATACCCAACAATTGTTCATGCCCATCAGCTTCTCCCTGAACAATTTAATGGCCCTAAAGACGCTAAACTAGATGACACGACAACTGCACTTGATAAAGCATCTAGGCTGAAGTGATGTGAGGAAATGAAACATTTGCACTAGAGCGAGAAGATGATGCGAGTTCAGGCTGTCCGGATTTTGATACGTAATCTGCTCAATTGAGCATTCAAGACTTGAACAGGGAAGAATCACCGTTCACTTTATAGGCGAAACTTCTATACTTCCGATTTAAAATTGTCGAAAGACCTAGATAAGTAGGCCGTACTAGTAGCTCGGCCAGTTCAGGAGACTGGAAGAAGGCTCCAATTGTCATGACTCATTCAGTTTCTGAACACCAGATCCTGCTTCTTACATACAATAATTAGCTCGTTAAATAAGATAAGCCGACATCGCTCCAGGATGGAAATCACACACAGTAGACTGCTTACCTGAGATCGAAGATTCTCCGTCTTGTCAAGCAGAAGCTCAACTTTCTCACCTCGATCCAGAACCTACATGACAGAGCAACATAAGTCTGACATTACACGCCGATTTCTCATAGTTCTAACTTCCCGGTAGAGTATTAGCACAGGGTATGCCGACTCACCTTTTCTATATACTCCATCATGACTCCTTTCACTTCTGATACCTGAGCTGTCACTTTGGCGAATTTGCTGATCTCTTCGGGATGATCCATGCAGTACTGCATTTGCTCCTTCAGTTTAGGCCTATGTCAAAGCTCCGATCAGCATATTCTGTGATGAAGCACAAAGAAGTCACATCCATGGACTTACGAAGAGATAGCGATGTTTACCCGAATTCTCTGTCCAAGCTATGCGCCACTGCGGTCGCGGTTTTTCCTCCTCCATATCTGTTAGTAAACTCATCCTTGATTCTCTCGAGAAAGGCCATCAGAATCTGACGACCGATGGACTCAACTGCCACGATGCAGTATGCTGCGGAATTGAGATGGACAAGTCAAGTTTGTCCAAGGAAAACTATAAAAAACGCGACCACATGTAGCCTTCACGCGTAGCTCGGAGCTATTGCAGCTCCAAGAGAGACAACCAGCTACGGAAGAGAGTGAGAGAGAGAGAGATCATACTGAAGTCGCTGTCGACGAGGTAGCTGAATGTGTGGCCATCGCAGGTGAAAGTGAAGTGGTCGGTGCTGGGAGGGAGCTTCTGGAGGCACTGCAAGGCGATGCCGGTGAATTTCCCGCCGAACTCAGCGTACTCTGCTAACACTGCGGTGCCTCGTGCCACGAAGCTGTAGGTCAGCGATTCGCGACCCATGTTTTATCGTCTCTGGAATTCGATGGGAATGGAACAAGAGCTCGATAACGCAGTGAGAGCACTCCAACCTCCGCAACGAGAACGAGAGATTACGCATCCATTTTGCAGAGAAGTCACGGTACCGCCACCGTATCCACGCACTCCTCTTATGTTTTTTTACCCTCTAGAAAGAAGAAGACATGCAGTCCCCGAAGTTTCGTGGTTTCTTCGATGTGATCATCAACTATTTATCCCGTTTAAGTCCTTGAATCTATGCATTTCTCTCGATCACGTCCCATCACCAGTCGGTTCCGATCAATAAAAACCAATGCTCCTACGGTACTAGTAGAAAAATCCGATTTTGATAAAAGTCAATCCAGACCCAAAATATCATTTCACACAATTGAACTGTAGTTACCATGGCCCGAAAATAAGTCCTAGTAAATGACTCATCATTCCATAGTGGCAACATTTCCTTTAGTGATAAAGATTTTGGCTAGGCATCAATCAACACGCAAGTCGTCGACTTCAATTTGTTGGAAACAAAGATAGATAGACTTAATTGGAAAAACTATACCGGTTAAATGACTCGATCACATAAAACATAAGTTTGCAAGAAACTACATTGAAGCAACAACACAAGTGAGTCACAAGCAATGATCTTTTGGTATCTCTAAATCTAAACATTCCATACATGGTGCGAGAATCTTATTATAAACGTTTCGAAAAAGCAGTCGAGAGGAAGAGTAGAAAAGGTAGTATGGAGTTGATCCCTAATCTCAACGAAACTTCCGGGAAGCAAACGATGGAAAGAGACGTTTAGGCTGCCACTTCAACCACACCTTTCCTAGGCAAACATCCTATTTACTTGCATAAATCAGTTGTGTCCACAATCAATTTTTGGGCACATATAGCCGACAACGTAAGTGGCCCCAAAATTGTGCTTGGAAATGGGCCATCGGTTTCAGCCCACTTCGATCGGTGTCCGAAAGCATAATTAGGGTTTTTTTGGTTTTGTGAAGAGTGAAATGTAATGCACATGCTTTGAAAAAGTTAGTAGCGTCGTAGACATGATTTATTATTATTTTTTTTAAAAGATGGAACAATTTGAGATTAGCGAGTAGACAGTGAGTAATGGAATAACTAGCCTAAATAGACCTAAACAATGGATTTCGAGACCGGCAATTCTCAACATGACATGACATGCAATTAAACAGGTTTGAACTTGGCATAAACAGGTTCTTATCTTGAATAGGGCAGCCTGTTTATGATCAGCAAATATCATGCCTTACATGGGGTCAACTACTGAACAGGTTCAAACACGAATCAATGCGCGTAATTTGTCACATAAAGGTGAATAGGATATTAAACATACTTTACCTCATTTGATACTTCATGTTTAGAGATTATTTTATACTTAATAATTTATTGACAGAACACATGCAAAAAAATAAGTCAATAACATATCTTGATCTACTAACGTAAAGTGATATTACTTGAATTGTCTAAAAGCATGTTTGAGCATGTTAAGCACGTTAACATTATAAAACGTGTATTGTAGTTTAAACACATATGAACACATAGTTGTAAATTGGTCGACCTATCGCGTTAAGTCAACCTCTATAATGACATGTTTGATAATCGTATTAATCGCACGTGACAGATCCAGATTAATTATATTCATATCATACTTCCATTACAACCCGGCATACAATGCTTCCTAATTTGAAGGGCTTCAATTTCAGAGACTTGTCTAGTACTCTTCAAATTGGACAAACATAGTTGGTTGAAATTAGGGCACAAAACTTTCTTTGAACTTTACAGTTATGACGTTAGAAAAGAAAAAGACAATATTATAAACTGGGGCATCAGATTTCAATAAATCAGTAAGCATAATGTAATAAAATAAAATAAGATCTTAAAACTAGGGCATGCTTGATTGACGCTAGCATGATTAGATTAATTTCGAATCCGGGTCAAGTCAACGTCTTGGCCGAAGGCCCCGACCGCGAATGGCGCCAGAAAGGCGGGGCCTCTCTCCCATATCTGTACAAATAGGAAGTCAATTTATTTGAAATTGAATCTAGGGTAATTATAGCATACCATGCCGACTAGAATGGATTTGAATTTGTGGGTATTTTAGCACCGTACGAGCGGTCTGATCAGATCGGGGCAAAGAAAGCAGCTGATCCTTTTTGGCTGGTTGTCACCATTCAAGTTATTTGATTGACCATTTTTGAGGTGAAGGAGTGTAGTAGGAGGTCGTTCTTATGGAAGAGGGTGGGGTTGACTGTGTGTTAGCTGGTTCCTAGTGTTTCTAAGATTTAAGTATGAGGTAAGTGTAATTGTAGCAACAATACAACCTGAAAGAGCAGGATAATATGTATGCAGAAGTTCCATTATCAAAAGAATAAAATCAAGTAGTTCGTGCCGATATTTTAGAATATTTCAAAGGGTTAATATCACGAAAAGACAATAAATTGGTATAGATGTGATAAATTTACTCAAAACTAATTTTTTTTATCACCAAAAACTCGAAAGTAATATATCTGTAATAAATTTACCATTAATTAATTTCCATTATATTATATTAATATCACAAGAAATCACAAATTTATATACTTATGACAAACCGATAGTAAAACCCCAAACATGTACATCAGTTAATTGCCACATACCATCCAACTGAGCAACTTAGTAATTTGATGGTATAATTTCATAAGAACCAATGGATAGTATATTGGTCATAGGCATCACTTGATGTACATGACTTATGTCGTTGCTTAATATAACTGAGCAGAACATTTTCTCACGATCCGTTTTCGTTATTTCCTTCTTACAAAAGCTTCTTCAAACTGTGCGTGCCACCTTACTTTCGGGGTTGCGCGCTTGAGTCGGCTAGTATACTAGTTGTGGCCCGGGTATAGTAACCGCACGATCCTTTGAACTAGAACAATGATTCAAATCGTGACACCCATTGACCAAAAGATCAGTGACACCGTCAATGCACGCTAAGGAGTTAGACTCTTCTTTGCAATTCATCTGGATCTATAGGCCTATTTGGATCTCGAATGTATTTTAATTACCAAATTTATATTAATTGAAATTAGTGACTGAAAAAGAAAAGATTTTAACACATCTTTACGGGAAGGGCGGTCTTATTTTCACATCCCTTTTGACTTAAAAAGTACCTTTTTAAAGGTAATTGGCTAATATATCATTATAACATCCGATTTGGTCAAACATTTGCTGATTAGACATTTTTACTCTTGCTCCTGATGCTAAATTCCTATACAAAGTTTTTGTGATTTAAAAGATGAGACAATGAATAAAAATTAACAACTTCTCTGAGGAAATTGATGATACGATGAATGATAAAATAAAATCTTGTTGAAGAATACATGAGATTATTTATAAGTTTTATTACATGACTATCGAAGAAAACATATCGATCAAGATATGTACAATTGAAGGGAGATATATGTACAATCTTGAGAAATACGAAAAATCAAGAGGAATGCCCTAATTAATTTTTAACATTCTCAGATTACCATGTCATGGTAAGCTCCAAATTTGCTATGAAAGTTTTCTCTATGAAGTTTTAATATCCCCTTTTAAAAGGTTTATGGCTTGATTGCACATATTGAAGAATCTAGGATTTATCACATCCTATTCAAAGTTTGAGGCTTTCAATGGATTTTCCCATTTTCTGAAACAAAAGGGTTTGGTATGTCAGGTTTAATTCGAATGGAAAGCATAATACTTCAGCTATCTCAAAATTATCAGTACTGATGATATCACACTGCTGCGTAGCTGGATTAGAGAACCCTTCCAAGTATACAGAGCTATACAAGCAGTTTGTTCCATTATACTACAGGAACAATGAGGACTTATGTGTATAGAAAGAAAAACTCAAAACTTAAGGAGGTTTTAAAGAATTCTACAGTCACTCCATCATTTACCGCCACACCTAAAGCCACCACAAATGATGGACAGGACTATGATCAGAATCAGAGCGACAACAATGCCGAGAACTATCCACTTTATTTTAATGTTCTGCAACCACATCTTCCTTCTCATTCGGGTCGCCTGCTGCCTGAAATCTTGCGCCTGAAAGTAGAAAATCTATGTCAATCGGAGGACACCGAGATCCTCAACTCTGTCATACTAAAAGAGGGCGGTCTTTGTTCTAGCTCCAAATTAATCAGCAGTTTCCACTCCTTTCGTACATTTGATGTGAGAAGACTGGACAGAGGAAAGCGGACTATTGGAAAGCAATAGCAGTTAAAACCTTCACAAAGTTCAAATAACATTCCTTATAATAGTGGGGAAAGTTCTTGGTAAGTATACATCCCATATGCTATTTTGTGCTTTAAAGGAATAATTTGATGCAAAATCTAGCAACACAGAATCAAAAGTAGATCAGCAGTAAAAAATCCACTGAATTGCAAGATATGATATGTGTAAGGAAGTCCAATCCTAAAGCTTAAGCTGTCATATATAACTCATTATCAAGTGATTTAGGGCAATATTTCAACAATACGGCAAAAGGAATGAGAAAAGGAATAGGAACAGAGGATATTGAACTGAGAATACCCAACTTTGTTCATGTCCATCAGTTCTCCCTGAACTATTTAGAAGCTAAACTAGATGAGAGGACAATTGCCCTTGATAAATCATCTAGGCTGAAATGATGTGACGAAATGAAATATTTGCACGAGAGCGAGAAGAAGATGCGAGTTCAGGCTGTCCCGGTTTTGTTACGTGATCTGCTCAATTGAGCATTCAAGACTTGAATAGGGAAGAATGACAGTTCACGTATAGGCAAAACTTTTGTACTTCTGATTCAACAGTTGTCCAATGACCCGAATAAGTAGGTTGCACTAGTAGCTTGGCCGGTTCAGGAGACCGGAAGAAGACTACACCTGTAATATACTTGTGTTTGCAATCCAATTGTTGCCTCTAAACCGTCACTCTTGAGGCAGCAACCATTCAGTTTCTAAACACCAGATCCTGCTTCTTACATACAATAATTAGCTCCAGGATGAAAATCACACATCATAGATTGCTTAACTGAGATCGAAGATTCTCCGTCTTGTCGAGCAGAAGCTCAACTTCCTGACCACGATCCAGAACCTAAATGACGGGGGGACATAAGTCCGACATTGCACGCCAATTTCTCATAGTTCTAACTCAGTGGTAAAGCATAAGACAAGGGATGCCAACTCGCCTTTTCTATATACTCCATCATGACTCCTTTCACTTCCGATATCTGAGCAGTCAGTTTGGCAAGTTTGCTGATCTCTTCTGGATGATCCACGCAGTACTGCATTTGTTCCTTCAGTTTAGGCCTATGTCTAAGCTCTGATCAGCATATCATGTGATGGAGAACAAAGAAGTCGCATTCATGGATTTGTGAAGACAAGGCAATGTTTACCCGAATTCCCTGTTCAAGCTATGCGCCACTGCGGTCGCGGCTTTTCCTCCGCCATATCTGTTAGTAAACTCGTCCTTGATTCTCTCGAGAAAGACCATCGGAATCTGACGACCGATGGACTCAACTGCCACGATGCAGTATGCTGCGGAATTGAGATGGTGAGGTCAGTTTGTCGAAGGAAAATTGTAAACACGCGACCACGGCTTTCACACGTAGCTCGGAGCTATTGCAGCTCCAAGAGAGACAACCAGCTACGCGAGAGAGAGAGATCATACCGAAGCCGCTGTGGACGAGGTAGCTGAATGTGTGGCCATCGCAGGTGAAAGTGAAGTGGTCGGTGCTGGGAGGGAGCTTCTGGAGGCACTGCAAGGCGATGCCGGTGAATTTCCCGCCGAACTCAGCGTACTCTGCTAACACTGCGGTGCCTCGTGCCACGAAGCTGTAGATCAGCGATTGGCGACCCATGTTTTATCGTCTCTGGAATTCGATGGGAATGGAACAAGAGCTCGATAGCGCAGTGAGAGCACTCCAACCTCCGCAACGAGAACGAGAGATTACGCATCCATTTTGCAGAGAAGTCACGGTACCGCCACCGTATCCATGCACTCCTCTTATGTTTTTTTACCCTCTAGGAAGAAGAAGACATGCAGTCCCTGAAGCTGCATGGTTTCTTCGATGTGATCATCAACTATTTATCCGGTTTAAGTCCTTGAATCTATGCATTTCTCTCGATCACGTCCCATCGCCTGTCGGTTCCGATCAATAAAAACCAATGCTCCTACGGTACTAGTAGAAAAATCCGATTTTGATAAGGTCGATCAGGACCCAAAATATCATTTCGCGCAATTGAACTGCAGTTATCATGGCCCGAAAATAAGTCCTAGCAAATGACTCATCATTCCAGAGTGGCAATGCTTCATTTAGTGATAAAGATTTTGGCTAGGAATCAATCAACCCACAAGTCGTCGACTTCAATTTGTTGGAAATAGAGATAGATAGACTTAATTGGAAAAACTATACAGGTTAAATGACTCAATCACGTAAAACATAAGTTTGCAAGAAACTACATTGAAGCAACAACACAAGTGAGTCACAAGTAATGATCCGTTGGCATCTCTAAATCCAAACATTCCATACATGGTGCAAGAATCTTATTATAAACGTTTCGAAAAAGCAGTCATGAGTAAGAGTAGAAAAGGTAGTATGGAGTTGATCCCTAATCTCAACGAAACGTCCGGGAAGCAAACGATGGAAAGAGACGTTTAGGCTGCCACTCAAACCACACCATTCCTAGGCAAACATCCTACTTACTTGCATAAATCAGTTGTGTCCACAATCAATTTTTGGGCACATATAGCCGACAACGTAAGTGGGCCCAAAAGTGGGCTTGGAAATGGGCCATCTCGGTTTCAGCCCACTTCGATCGGTGTCCGAAAGCATAATTAGGGTTTCTTTGGTTTTGTGAAGAGTGAAATGTAATGTGCATGCTTTGAAAAAGTTGGTAGGGTCGTAGACATGAATTATTTAAAAAAAAAAAAAAAAGATGGAACAATTTGAGATTAGCGAGTAAACAGTGAGTAATGGAATAACTAGCCTAAATAGACCTAAACAATGGATTTCGAGACCGGCAATTCTCAACATGACATGACATGCAATTAAATAGGTTTGAACTTGGCATAAACAGGTTCTTATCTTGATTAGGGCAGCCCGTTTATGATCGGCAAATATCATGCCTTACATGGGGTCAACTACTGAACAGGTTCAAACACGAATCAATGCGCGTAATTTGTCACATAAAAGTGAATAGGATATTAAATATACTTTAACTCATTTGATACTTCATGTTTAGAGATATTTTATACTTAATAATTTATTGACAGAACACATGCAAAAAAATAAGTCAATAACATATCTTGATCTACTAACATAAAGTGATATTACTTGAATTGTCTAAAAGCATGTTTGAGCATGTTAAGCACATTAACATTATAAAACGTGTATTGTCGTTTAAACACATATGAACACATAGTTGTAAATAGGTCGACCTATCGCGTTACGTCAACCTCTATAATGACATGTTTGATAATCATATTAATCGCACATGACAGATCCAGATTAATTATATTCATATCATACTTCCATTCCAACACGGCATACGATGCATCCCGATTTCAAGGGCTTCAATTTCAGAGACTTGTCTAGTCTCTTCAGATTGGACAAAAACATAGTTCGTTGAGATTAGGGCACAAAACTTTCTTTGAACTTTATGACGTTAGAAAAGAAAAAGACAATATTAAAAACTGGGGCATCAGATTTCAATAAATCAGTAAGCATAATGTAATAAAATAAAATAAGATCTTAAAACAAGGGCATGCTTGATTGACGCTAGCATGATTAGATTAATTTCGAATCCGGGTCAAGTCAACGTCTTGGCCGAAGGCCACGACCGCAAATGGCGCCAGAAAGGCGGGGCCCCTCTCCCATATCTGTATAAATAGGAAGTCAATTTGTTTGAAATTGAATCTAGGGTAATTATAGCATACCATGCCGACTAGAATGGATTTGAATTTGTGGGTATTCTAGGGAAAATTCCAAATAAAGACCCGAAGTGAATTGTTTTTCTCAAATAATGACCCAAAATGAACTTTGTGTCAAATAAGAATCCAAAGTGGACCAATTGTTTCAAATAAGGACCCGAAGTGAATTTTGTGTCAAATAAAGATACAAAGTGATCAAGTTAATCTCTATTGAGGACCTTAGTTCGCCCATAGACATTTTCCGGCAATTAAAATAGGGGCAATTTTGTCAGAAATTTGTGATTTGAAAAAAAAAGGGAAAATTCTAAATTAATTAAGTTTAGGTTATTCATTTAGATGTTTATATTTTCTTCTTTCTTCTCCCCCGCTACTCCTCAACCAAATTGCTACCGGGTCATCGTCACGACTCAATTCTCATCGCTCCTCACCTTGCTCGACCAGCGGAGAATTTGGGTCTTCGACTTTGCGGAGGACGGGTACAAAAAATGGGGAGAACTTCGGTCTTTAACTTTGCAGAGGATGGGTACAAGGAACGCGGAGACCGTAGAAAACTTATGGTTTTTTTTTTTTAAGGATTTGTTAATTTTCCTTATATTTTTTTGACAAAATTGCCCAAACTCCGGTCGTCGAAAATGAATATATGGTGACCGGCAAGCTTCGGGTTCTTATTTGGAATTGATTCGACTACTTTTGGTCTTTATTTAAGACAATGGGTCAATTTTAGATCTTTATCTGACACAAAGTTCATTTCGAGTCCTTATTTGAAAAAATTAGTCAACTTCGAGTCCTTATTTGGAATTTTCCCGTATTTTAGCACTGTACGAGCGGTCTAATCAGATCGGGGCAAAGAAAGCTGCTGATCCTTTTTGGCTGGTTGTCACCAATCAAGTTATTTGATTGACCATTTTTGTTCATGGTCGTATTTACTTGACAATTTAGACTCCATTTATTTTGTGAAAAGTGAATAATTTGATGCAAAAATTTGAAAATGATCAATTGTATCGCTTAAAAAATAACTGAACAAAAAATATTTTCATTGTCTATGAAAATACTTAAATATAAATTATTGTTTATAATAAAAATATTTTCAATTGGATAATTATTTTAAACGATACAATCGATCATTTTTAGGAATATATTGTGTAAATTATTGTATTTTTCGATAGACAAACAAAGTCTTAATAACAATTAATAAAAATTTGAGAAAATATTGAATGCACTAAAGTTTGGCTAGTGACTAATGACGCAACTACACTGACTTTTTAAATATGTAAAAGTTGCTAATTAATAAATAATATTACTTTTCATTTAATTAGTGAAAAATAAAACTTGACTTTTGTAGTAAAAGCCACTGATTATTGGGTTCAAACTTGCATTTTATGGTTGTTCTTTAGCCAAATCATATTGAATGTGTCATTCGAACTTGACTTAAGCATGATTTTGAATTTAATAGATTGATTTATACAGTTGGATTCAATCCTAGAAATAACAAATGAAAATCAATGTCTTAACGTCTTAAGGTTAATGGTGCCTTGACATATGTTATTTGTGGAAAAGAAAACATCTAAAATTTGAATAGTCTTGATAATAATCTCTCTCTTTAAAAGTGTAATTTATTATGGAAAATTTCAGATGAAACTGCTAAAAGTGCCCCTTACACACCTATTAAGGGCTGTTAATTCTACTACTTTACGAATACAAAAATTCATATTCAAATACCATTTTCCAATTCTTCAAGAGTCTCAATTAGTGTCTTTAGGACACTAGTTAACAAGATGATAAATTTACTCTTACATCGAAACTTTTACTCTCCAATCTTACCTAAGTCAAAGAATCATCACTAATTATAAGTGAAATTACAGGTCACAAACTAATTGTCCCATCAAAAACAAACATCATGTATCCATCGTTGTAAGCCAAACGAACATCCGTGTGTCCTCCACCGTGATATGCATGACACCCAAGAGGGAAAATCATCATCGTTTTCCATCATCCATCAAGAGATCCTGTGCTCTCAATTGCCCACGTGGGGCTCCCACATTGGTCAACAGTCAACGCCATCCCCTTGCTCATCAGTACCGCGATCGAATAATTTTTCCCCTTGAGATGCCCTCGTCCTATAGGGCAACGGTTTTAATTTCGATTTCTTGGTAGTGGTGGAATTTTAAATAACAATAATAAATTTAAAAAAAAAATTCACGTGTTTTTATTTTTGTCCAACTTTCGATGCCCACTACCTCTCTCCCCCACTTTTGCTTTCGCCTTTGCTTGTGCTCAACGTTCGGTAGCGGAAAGAGAGAGGAGGGGAGAAAATAATATCATAAAGCTAAGATAAGTTGGGATAAGTTAGAATGTCTATGTGAATTAGAATAAGTATTATCCACATACTAATTTAGAGATATTCATAAGTCGGTATATGCATGGAGATGTCAGCGGAAATTCGCAATCGAATCGGTGCATGAGGCTTATTAGTTCATATGTGAGAGCAAAATAAATTAAAATGTTTTTTCATGATTTTTATTGACCAGACAAGGGATTTCTTTTAAGGATGTGCTACTAATTACATTTATTTTTAATTGAATAGATTTAAAATGGTCTAGGTCTAATTAGTGGACCAATATAATAGGGTTTTCTCTTTACCGAAAAGATTCATGCCAAAGAAAAGGATAATTTAGCTCAAAACTCAAATTATATTATTAAATTCAATTTTCAATCCAAATTAAATCGCGCTTCTTACAAATTTTTATCAATTGAATGAAAGGAAACCAATAAATTAACAAAACCACCAATATTTATACACTAATTTTTTATTCCATGTGTGTAAGTCATGCGAAAAATTTCTATTGTCTTGGGTAGAATGCCTTTATCAAGTGATTGTTCATAACTTTTTGTGACGATCTACTTCATGTAAGATTTCATCCATTTAATTTGAGTTGACCAACATTTCAATCAAATCATAATCAAACTCCTTAATTTAGAAAAATCTTGAACCAAATAAATTATAGTCCTTCAAATCATTAGTTAATCCCACGGTCACCAAAAAAAGAAAAAAACAACATGCATTGTATCACATCGGAAGAGAAAGGGTGGGCAAGAGGTACCAAATCAAAAGCACTTTATCCTTTTTGGGCTGTTGAAACATTAGAATAATGTGGATAAGCTTGTCATAAGGTTAATCATGATTCCTTTTTATAAGGATTACGCATGATTAATATAAATGGGGTGAAGTAGAGAGTGCATGAGAAAAGATTCGGGCACTCCCTTCGAACTTGAATGACAGATGGAGTACCTTTTAAGATTTCTAGTGATAGTTCTTCTACTACGAATTATTATTCTGAGGTTAATAATTTAAGGTATTTATAAATAAGAACGATTGACGAATAGTGTTTTGCCATGTGGCAAATCATACAAGTAAAATCTAATGGAAGATGTTTGGCCATGTGTGAAGAGAATACGATTAGATTGACATTAAATCCACCGAAAAAGGGTAAGGCTGGTATCAAGTTAGATCTTCCAATCCCATCTCTAGCTCACTAAAGTATAACTCTTAAGTAATCCCAAATGAATAGACATAAATCCGCATCCTGCCACTAATTCGTAATTAAACCCAGTAGAGGCCATGCATGGCCCTAGTTGCGTGAGGAATAACTATAATAAGTATTTAGGTATAAGCCACCGATAACGAATTCAAAAAATTTCAACAAATGATAATCCTGTTTGCCATCCATATAAATATCACAACAAAAAAATACGCTCAATTGATAATATAAATTCAATAAAAAGACAATATTTTCCTCCAATCCTAGTTGGAAGAAACTCCCCTAACAAAGATTCAAAATTATGAGTATCAATCATATACGAAGTTGAGGAAAATTAAATGCTCCCAATAGCTAAGTTCCTTGGAATTTTGTCACAATATTTTTTGGAAAGGAATCCTCCTTCTAAATTCGATTTGGGTATATCAAAATCATATTGAAAAGATTCTTTGGAGTCATCTATAAGTATATCAACCAAATAAAGAAAAAAATTTAATTATCCGAGCTTATTTATTATCAATAATAAATAAATAATAGATAAATAGAAAGCATATGTCCTCTAGTGCGCCCAAGGAGAGAGAAAGCTAAACTGTAGAGTTAGAGAGAGAGAGAGAGAGAGAGAGAGAGAGAGAGAGAGAGCTTGCGGCGAAGAGAGAGAAAGTTCCCAGATGCTCCGCGAATGGGGAAAGCTGAGCAGCAAAACCCGACGCGCGACCACAGCGAGGGCGGGCGGGGGCGAGGCGCGCGGCCGCGGGGCTAGGGCCTCACGGTTCTACTACAAGAGATGTTCGATGGGGCTCTACTAGTTTGTGGGGGAGCTCGGCCCCGGTGCGTCTTCATATTGGTCTTAGGCATCGCCGTCTTCCAGTCGAGGATCTTCTGGGTGCTTCCGCTGAGAAGGCACGATTAGGGGTGAGCATGGTCCAAGTTGGGCCAGTCCGCCTCCTAACCCTAAGACCAACCCGCACAGTGCTAGTCATCAATTTTTGGGACTAAGGACCGGCCCTATTAAGCTCAGGACCGAGGACTGGACCGACCCATTGGGTTCAATTCGGTTCCAGGGTCAACCCAAAACCAATCGATAATTTTTTATTTCATTTTTTGTAATCATTAAAAAAGCGATTGATAATCGAACTAACCTAATGGGTTCGGTCCGGTTTCAAGGTCAACTCGAGACTAATCAATAATTTTTTATTTCATTTTTTGTAATCCTTAAAAAAGTGATTGATAACCGAACTAACCCAATTGATTCAAACCGGTTTCGAGGTTAACTCAAGACCAACTAATAATTTTTTATTTCATTTTTTGTACTTCTTAAAAAAGCAATTGAAGACTAATGGGTTCGATCCAGTTTCAGGGTCAACCCCCAATCAATAATTTTTTAATTCATTTTTGTACTCCTTAAAAGGGCAACCAAGAACTATACCAACCCAATTGACCCAATGGGTTCAATGATGAGTGAGGTCAGCTAAAAAATGCAAGCGGTGAGGATCAAGTAGGATAAGTATCAAATGTTGAGTGGGAAGCAACAAGTCAAGCAAGCTACACGAGTGACCCAAAGCGAGCGAGGCGAGTGTCAAGTGGTGAGCGGAGAAGTTGTTTCTTTCGATTTTGGCAAATTGAAGACTAAGATGACAAATAAGACGGAAGAGAATGGATACTAGAGGATGATGCCATAAGGAGCTGTTTATATCTTTTTGAACGCCATGATAACTCCTCACAAAAATAATTTTCTCTTTCGTAAATGATGACTATTGACGCCATAAAAGACATTAAAAATCTAAGTTATTAAAGAACAATGTAAAATTACTTGAACTCCTCACTAAATAGTTGTTTAATATTATTGAGGCCGTTTATTTTAAGGTTTTCTCTATATAAAAAAATTATAAGTAATATATATATAGTCAAGGCTAGTACAAGTTGGACCGACCCGGAACTCTCAGGACCGAGGACCGATCCGCACAGTGTTGATCAAGGAATTCTAAAACCAAGGACCGACCTAATCATTCTGAGAACCGAACCAAGATTGGCAAGGTTGGGCCAATCCAGGGTCGGCTCAGGGTCCCCTTGACCGATGCTCACCCCTAGGCGCGATCCGTTTTCAATGCGAAGGATGCGGTGAAGCTTGGCGGTACAATTCTCGGACCTCAACCTTCGTTGGTCTTACGGTTCAGAGGGCTGAGACTATTTTAGTGTGGTTGTGTTCGTTTATGCTCCAATTTTAGGAACTGATGCTGCGCGATTTGCTCTCTGCTAATGATTTGGTTTCTAGGTTTCAACGTTTACACTCAATGGGCATGTGCTTGGTTTCGGGGGCTTAGTGCATACTATCAGATTATGATGCATCGTATGCACTCAAGCTAACCCATAAATGCAATGCTTTTAAGACCGAGCTACTTGGTGTTGCTCCGTTAGAAGTCAGCATAGTGTAATGAAGATGGCGGTGTTCAGCACCACGAAATGTTTGAAAGGGAACGCTTCTTTTTTCCAGCTTTAGGATAAAATTCTACAAACCCCATTCCAAACGTCTTAGTAGGAATCTCAAGTCTCAAGACCCATCTAACTCATACTACAGGACATAGCGATTTCAGTATAAATAGAGGACATCCTCACAAGACCTGTCATGCATATCATATAACACCTCTCATTATATTGCAACACAAGTTTTACCAGGCAAGAAAGGGGAAAAAGAGAGAGATGAAGACGTCAGCAGCTTCATTCGCCTTAGTTTTGCTTCTATCGCTTGGAATGTGGTTACAGCCAAACGAAGCAGGAAGGATGCTTGTCAAAGGAAAAGATGGAGGAGGAGGAGGGGTGGTAGGGGCAACTTCCTAGCCGAGCGATCTTTTAGGCTGTGTTTGGTAACGTTTCTATTCAAAAATTGTTCCCTACGAGAAATGTTTTACTATTTCTGCTCTAGGGAACAATTTTTTAATAGAAGAACACATTTGATAAGCGTACAAAATTTCTATTCCTATAATAGAAAAAGAACATAAAACACATTTGGTAAACTTGTATAATTTTTTTTGTTTCTTTTAATTTTTTAATATTTTTATTTTCTTTTTTCTTTTTTCTTCCTTTTAGCTGGTCGCCCGGCCTACGCCATGGCCAACGACCAGCCGACGAGGGCCGGCCTCACCGGGGCGGCAACACTCTAGCGAGGTCGCTGGCCCTCAATGGCTAGTCACCAGCCATGGCCGAGGCCGGCGACCAGCCAAAGAAAAAAGAAGAAAAGAAAGAGAAGGAAAAAATAGGAGAAAGAAAAATTATTTTTTAGAAGTGTTCCCAGAAATAAGAAACAAATTTTTCTCGTTTCTTGTTTTTGTTCCAAATTTGTTCTTGGAAACAAAAAAAATAGATTTTTTGTTTCCGGGAACAAAAGTGTAACAACGTGTTTTATTCTTTTTTATTCCCCAAAACAAAAGAGCAAAAATTGTGTTCCGGGAACAAAAACAAAAACCAAACAAACAGCCCATTAGCTTTCCAGATCCTGCAAAAGGGTTCGATTCAGGGTCCCGGAAATCCATGCCGATACACTCAGTGGAGCGGCGGCGGATGCAGGCCGCCCAAATGAAAGAACGGAAGAGGTGAAGGAGTGTAGTAGGAGGTTGTTCTTATGGAAGAGGGTGGGGCTAATTGTGTGTTAGCTGGTTCCTTTCTTTCTATGATTTAAGTACGAGATAAGTCTAATTGTAGCAACAATACAACCTGAAAGAACAGGGATATAATGCATGCAGAAATTCCATTCTGAAAATAATTAAAACAAGTAGTTCGTGTCAGTATTTTAGAATATTTCAAAATTTAATATCATAAAAAATTACAAAATAATATAACTGTAACAAATTTATTTTAAATTAATTTTTTTTAAAAAATTAACAAGTCTGGCGGATCTCTTCCAGCTGTCAAAGCTTGGCTCGGCATATTACGCGGTTAGAGAACAAATAAGTCGTATTCATCATTTTATGAAGAGAATGCGATGTTTATCCAAATGACCTGTTCAAGCTATACACCACCAATGGACTGAACTCCCATCATTCATTGATAAAGATATGTCAGGAAAATATTAATAAAGTATCGACTACCTAAAAAGTAGTTAAAATCGCTGTCCACCGTATTTATTCTAATTGAAATCATTTACAAACAAACAAAAAAACTAACAAATGCTAATATACTTTACTTTTGTGTTTATTCTGGAAAGTGATTACCCAATAAATTGTCAAATTGTATTTTTCACCAAGGCGTTGCCAGCCGTGTCTCATAAATTGGAAGTAACTGCCCAGTTTATTAACAAATGACAATTGCTCACGAAGTGGTAAAAAACTAAGTTGGTTATTATCACTGAAAATTGCATTAAAAAATGAAGGCCAGTAAGATAGGAAAATAAGACAGGACACGCCTATTGTCATATAAGTCTCTTGTGAGCATCTTGTTCCGGATTTGTCCACGGATTTCCCTTCCTCACCAAACTAAAATATTAACAAACCTTTGAATTATCAAACTGGCAAACTCGATTTATTTTTACAGAAAATGAATAATTTAAAAAATATAAAAAGAATGAATGAAAAATATTTTCATCACTTGTAGAAATGTTTAGGTATACATTTTGCCAATAATAAAAACAGTTTTTATTGACTAATTACTTCAAAAGATACGAACAACCATTTTTAGGAAAAATATTATTCAAATAATTCATTTTCTATGAAACAAATAAAGCAAAGTGTATATAATACTTAGAGAGGGAAAAAGGGAGAGGAGACCATAAATCTTGACCCTTAATTTCTGAGAAAACATTAGCCACATCCCTTAATATGGAGAAATTGCCTAGGCGGCTGGGCTAGGTGATGTGTACAATTAATGCCCACATTTCCCTAATGAAATTTCTTAGGAACGGCAAAAAGACCATAAATCTTGACCCAATGCTAAATTCTTCTACAAAGCTTTTGAGAGTTGAAAGATGACACAATGAAAAAAAAATTAACAACTTTCTGTAGGAAAATCTGCAAGAGGATGAATGATAAAATGAAATATTGTTAAAAAATACATAATCCTGTTTATAAGTTTTATTGTATGACTATTTAAGTTAACATATTAATCAATATATGCATAACCAAAAAGAGATATACGCGCAATCTTTACAAATATTATGAATCATTGGAAATGTCCTAATTAATTTTTTAAATTCTTGGACCACCATGCCATAGTAAGCTCCAATTTTGCCATGAAAGTTTTCTCTCTAAATTTTTAATACACCATTTTAAAAGGTTTACGGCTTGATTGCACCTATTGAAAAATCCATGATTTATTGCATGCTGTACAAAAATTTAGGCTTTCGATGGATTTTTCCGTTGTCTTGAACAGAAGGGTTTAGTATATCAGGTTTAATTCGAATCAATACTATTGATGTCACAATGCTGTACAGCTGGATCGAATAACTCTTCCAAGTATACAGAGCTATACAAGCAATTTATTCCATTATACTACAGGAAAAATGAGGACTCGTGTGTATAGAAAGGAAAAACTTATAGAGGTTTTAAAGAATATCAAATCTGCAGTCACTCCATTTTTTACCACCACACCTGAAGCCACCACAAATGATGGATAGGACTATGATCGAAATCAAAGCGACGACAATGCCAAGAACTATTGGCTTTATTTTCATGTTCTGCAGCCACATCTTCCTTTTGATTCGGATCGCCTGCTACCGGAAATCTTGCGCCTAAAAATAGAAAATGCACATCAGTTGGATGCCGAGATCCTTAATTCAATCATACTGAAAGACAGTAGTCTTTGTTCTATCTCCAAATTAATCACTGATGTCCACTCCTTCCGTACATTTGATGTGAGAAGACTAGGTAGAGGAAAGCAGACTATTGGAAAGCAGTAGCAGTTGAAACTTTAAAAAGTTCAAATGACACTTCTTATAATAGCAGGAAAGTTCTTAGTGAGTTCTTGTTTGATGCAAAAGCTAGCAACATAGAATCAAATCAAAAGTAGATCAACAGCAAGAAATTCATTGAATTTCAGGAAATGATGGGTGTTAGAAAGTCCGATCAAAAAGCTTAAGCTATCGTATATAACTCATTGTCAAGTGATTTAGGACAACATTTCAATGATATGGCAAAAGGAATGAGAAAAGGAATAGGAGCAGAGGATACTGAATTGGGAATACCCAACATTGTCCATGTCCATCAGCTTCTCCCTGAACTATTTAATGGCCGAAAGACACTAAACTAGATGACACGACAACTGCACTTGATAAAGCATCTAGGCTGAAGTGATGTGAGGAAATGAAACATTTGCACTATTGTCTTGGGTAAAGTGCCTTTATTAAGTGATTGTTCATAACTTTTTGTAACAATCTGCTTCATGTAAGATTTCATTCATTTAATTTGAGTTCACCTACATTTCAATCAAATCATAATCAAACTACTTAATTTAGAAAAATCTTGAACCAAATAAATTATAGTCCTTTAATCCCACGGTCACCAAAAAAAGAAAAAATCAACATGCATTGTATCACATCGGAAGAGAAAGGGTGGGCAAGAGGTACCAAATCAAAAGCACTTTATCCTTTTTGGGCTGTTGAAACATTAGAATAATGTGGATAATCTTGTCATAAGGTTAATGGCGGTTCCTTTTTATAAGGATTATGCATGATTAATATGAATGGAATGAAGTAGAGAGTGCATGAGAAAAGATTCGAGCACTCCCTTCGAACTTGAATGACAGGTGGAGTTCCTTTTAAGATCTCTAGTGATAGTTCTTCTGCTACGAATTCTAATTCTAAGGTTGATAATTTAAGGTATTTATAGATAAAAATTGATTGACAAATAGTGTTTTGCCATGTATGATTGACAAATAGTGTTTTGCCATGTGGTGAATCCTACAAGTAAAATCAAATGGAAGATGTTTTTGGCCATGTGTCAAGAGAATACGATTAGATGGACAAAAAGACTTAGATTGACATTAAACCACCAAAAAAGGGTAACGCTGGTATCAAGTTAGATCTTCCAATCCCATCTTTAGCTCACTAAACTACAACTCTTAAGTAATCCCAAATAAATAGACATAAATTCGGATCCTGCCACTAATTCGTAATTAAACCCAGTAGAGGCCACGCATGGCCCTAGTTGCATGAGGTATAACTATAATAAGTATTTAGGTATAAGCCATCAATAGCGAATTCAGAAAATTTCAACGAATGATAATACCGTTTGCCATCCATATAAATATCACAACAAAAAATACGGTCAATTGATAATATAAATTCAATAAAAAGACAATATTTTCCTCCAATCCTAGTTGGAAGAAACTCCCCTAACAAAGATTCCAAATTATGAGTTCATCAGCAACAGCATTCGCCTTGGTTTTGCTTCTGTTGCTGGGTATGTGGTTACAGCCAAACGAAGCAGGAAGGATGCTCGTCGAAGGAAAAGATGGAGGAGGAGGAGGAGCGGCAAGGGCTACTTACCGGCCGAGCGGTCTTTTAGCTTTCCAGATCCTGCAAAAGGGTCCGGTTCAGGGTCCCGGAAATCCATGCCAATACAATCGGCGGAGCGGCGGCGGATGCAAGCTGCCCAGATGAAAGAACGGAAGAGGTGAAGGAGTGTAGTAGGAAGTCGTTCTTATGGAAGAGGGTGAGGTTAATTGTGTGTCAGCTGGTTCCTTTCTTTCTATGATTTAAGTACGAGATAAGTCTAATTGTAGCATCGATAAAACCTGAAAGAACAGGGATATAATGTATGCAGAAATTTCATTCTAAAAATAATGAAAACAAGTAGTTCATGCCAGTATTTTAGAATATTTCAAAGTTAATATCACAAAAAACTACAAATTAATATAACTATAATAAATTTACTCCAAACCCATTTTTTTTTATTTTAACAAGTCTAGCGGGTCTCTTTCGGCTGTCAAAGCTCAGCGCAGCATATTATGCGGTAGAAAACAAATAAGTCGTATTCATGATTTTATGAAGAGAAGGCGATGTTTATCCAAATGACCTGTTCAAGCTATACTCCACCAATGGACTGAACTCCCACCATTCATTGATAAAGATGTGTCAGGAAAATATTAATAAAGTATCGATTACCAAAAAAGTAGTTAAAACCGCTGTCCACCATGTTTATTCTAATTGAAATCATTTACAAACAAACAAAAAAAGTAACACGTGCTAATATACTTTAATTTTGTATTCGTTCTGGAAAGCGATTACCCAACAAATTGTCAAATTGTATTTTTCACCAAGGCGTTGTCAGCCGTGTCTCATAAATTGGAAGTAACTGCCCAGTTTATTAACAAATGACAATTGCTCACTAAGTGGTAAAAAACTAAGTTGGTTATTATCACTGAAAATTACATTAAAGATTGAAGCCCAATAAGATAGGAACCCTATTGTCATATAATTCTCTCGTGAGTGTCTTGTTCCGGATTTGTCCACAGGCCCAAAATATCAACTCGAGCAAGAATAGATAATGTTTGTAAAGCCCTTTCTCATTAGTCACTTGACGTACGTGGCTTATGTCATTGATTAATACAACTGAGCAAAACATTTTTTTAATGAGCCGTTTTCATTATTTCCTTCTTACGAAAGATTGTATGAACTGTGCGCGCAACTTTAGTATCAGAGGTTGCGCCCTTGAGTCAGCTAGAGCCTAGTACTAGTTGTGGCCTTGGGATGGTACGCAACATGCTGCACGGTCCTTTGAACTGGGACATCTATTGACCAAAGGATCATCTGGTTCGATAGGCCTATTTGGATACTCGTTATTATAATTGCCAAATTTAAATTGATTGAATCTAATGACTTAATATATATATATATATATATATATATATATATATATATATATATCTTTACACATCTTTACATGAAGGGCGGTCTTATTTTCACATCCCTTTTGACAAAAGGCGTACCTTTCTTGAGGTAATTGGCTAATAAATCCTTATAACGTCCGATTTGGTCAAAAATCTATTGATGAGACATTTTTACTCTTGTTCCTAATGCTAAATTCTTCTAAAAAGCTTTTGAGAGTTGAAAGATGACACAGTGAAAAAAAATCAACAACTTTCTCTGGGAAAATTTGCAAGAGGATGAATGATAAAATGAAATATTGTTAAAAAAATACATAAGCTTGTTTATAAGTTTTATTGTATGACTATTTAAGTTAACATATTAATCAATATATGCATAACCAAAAAGATATATACGCGCAATCTTTACAAATATTAAGAATCATTGAAAATGTCCTAATTAATTTTTTAAATTCTTGGACCACCGTGCCACAATAAGCTACAGTTTTGCCATGAAAATTTTCTCTCTAAATTTTTAATACGCCAAATTTTACAAGGTTTACGGCTTGATTGCACCTATTAAAAAATCCAGGATTTATTACATCATGTACAAAATTTTAGGCCTTAAATGGATTTTTCCATTGTCTTTAACATAAGGGTTTAGTATGTTAGGTTTAATTTGAATCGGTACTATTGATGTCACAGTGCTGTGTAGCCGGATCAAAGAACTCTTTTAAGTATACAGAGCTATACAAGCAATTTATTCCATTATAGAAAAAACTTATAGAGGTTTTAAAGAATATCAGATTTGTAGTCACTCCATTATTTGCCACCACACCTGAAGGCACCACAAATGATGGACAGGACTATGATCAGAATCAAAGCGATGACAATGCCAAGAACTATCGGCTTTATTTTCATGTTCTGCAGCCACATCCTCCTTCTGATTCGGGTCGCCTGCTGCCGAAAATCTTGCGCCTAAATGTAGAAAATGCACATCAATTGGATGCCAAGATCCTTAATTCAATCATACTGAAAGACGGTAGTCTTTGTTCTATCTCCAAATTAATCACCAATTTCCGCTCCTTCCATACATTTTATATGAGAAGACTAGGAAGATGAAAGCAGACTATTGGAAAGCAGTAGCACTTAAACCTTTAAAAAGTTCTAATAACACTTCTTATAATAGTGGGAAAGTTCTTAGTGAGCTCTTATTTGATGCAAAAGCTAGCAACATAGCATCAAAAGTAGATCAGCGGCAAGAAATTCACTGAATTTCAGGAAATGATGGGTGTTAGAAAGTCCAATCAAAAAGCTTAAGCTATCATATATGACTCATTGTCAAGTGATTTAGGACAATATCTCAACGATATGGCAAAAGGAATAGGAGCAGATGATACTGAACTGGGAATACCCAACATTGTTCATGTCCATCAGCTTCTCCCTGAACTATTTAATGGCCTAAAGACACTAAACTAGATGACACGACAACTGCACTTTCATAAAGCATCTAGGCTGAAGTGATGTGAGGAAATGAAACATTTGCACTAGAGCGAGAAGACGATGCGAGTTCAGGCTGTCCGGATTTTGATACATAATCTGCTCAATTGAGCATTCAAGACTTGAACAGGGAAGAATTACTGTTCACTAATAGGCGAAACTTCTATACTTCCGATTTAAAAATTGTCGGATGACCCAGATAAGTAGGCCGTGCTAGTAGCTCGACCAGTTCAGGAGACTAGAAGAAGACTCTGATTGACATAACTCATTCACCATATCCTGCTTCTTACATACAATAATTAGCTCGTTTAATAAGATAAGCCGGCATCGCTCCAGGATGAGAATCACACACAGTAGACTGCTTACCTGAGATCGAAGATTCTCCGTCTTGTCGAGCAGAAGCTCAGCTTTCTCACCTCGATCCAGAACCTACATGACAGAGCAACATAAGTCTGAGATTACACGCCGATTTCTCATAGTTCTAACTTAGTGGTAGAGTATAGCACAAGGTATGCCGACTCACCTTTTCAATGTACTCCATCATAACTCCTTTCACTTCTGATGCCTGAGCTTTCACTTTGGCAAGTTTGCTGATCTCTTCGGGATGATCCGCGCAGTACCGCATTTGCTCCTTCAGTTTAGGCCTATGTCAAAGCTCCGATCAGCATATCCTGTGATGTAGCACAAAGAAGTCACATTCATGGACTTGCGAGGAGATAGCGATGTTTACCCGAATTCTCTGTCCAAGCTATGTGCCACTGCAGTCGCAGCTTTTCCTCCGCCATATCTGTTAGTAAACTCGTCCTTGATTCTCTCGAGAAAGACCATTGGAATTTGACGACCGATGGACTCAATTGCCACGACGCAGTATGCTGCGGAATTGAGATGGCCAAGTCAAGTTTGTCCAAGGAAAACTGTAAAAACGTGAGCACAAGTAGCCTTCACACGTAGCTCGGAGCTATTGCAGCTACAAGAGAGACAACCAGCTACGAGAGAGAGAGAGAGATCGATCATACTGAAGCTGCCGTCGATGAGGTAGCTGAATGTGTGGTTCATGGCAGGTGTAAGTGAAGTGGTCGGTGCTGGGAGGGAGCTTCTGGAGGCACTGCAAGGCGATGCCGGCGAACTTCCCGCCGAACTCAGCGTACTCTGCTAACACCGCGGTGCCTCGAGCCACGAAGCTGTAGATCAGCGATTGGCGACCCATGTTTTATCGTCTCTTGAATTCGATGGAAATGGAACAAGAGCTCGATAGCGCAGCGACAGCACTCCAACCTCCGCAACGAGAACGAGAGATCACGCATCCATTTTGCAGAGAAGTCACGGTACCGCCACCGTATCCATGCACTCCTCTTATGTTTTTTTAACCTTTAGGAAGAAGAAGACATGCAGTCCCTGAAGTTGCCTAGTTTCTTCAATGTGATCATCAACTACTTGTCCTGTTTAAGTACTTGAATTTATACATTTCTATCGATCATGTTGGTCGCCATTCGGTTCCGGTTGATTAAAATCGATGCATTAGTAGTGGTAGAAAAACTCGATGTGGAATAGGATTGGTCCAATCCCAAAAAATCATTTTGTGTGATCAAATTGTAGCTACAATGGCCCAAAAATAAGTCCAAGTAAATGACTCATCATTCTGTAGTGGAGATGTTTCACTTAGTGATAGAGATTTTGGCTAAGCATCAATCCACCCACGAGTCGTCAACTTCAGTTTGTTGGAAATGGAGACGGATGGATTCAATTGGAAAAGTTATACAGGTTCAATGACCGAATCACCTATAACATAAGTTTGGAAAAAATTATATTGAAGCAACAATACAAGTGGGTCACGCATCATGCTAAGTAATGATCTATTGGCATCTCTAAGTTCCAAACATTCCGTGCATGGTATGAGAATCTTATAATAAACGTTTCGAAAAAGCAATTGAGGGGGTCGTGCTTTCGACGGAAAAAGTACTGAGGACGAGTAGAAAAGGTAGTATGGAGTTGATCCCTAATCTCAACGAAACTTCCAGGAAGCAAACGTTGGAAAGAGACGTTTAGGCTGCCACGTAACCCCATCTTTCCTTGACAAAAATCCTATTGCTTGCATAAATCAGTTGTGTCCAAAATCAATTTTTGGGCGCATACAGCCGACAACATAATTGGGCCCAAAAGTGGGCTTAGAAATGGGCCATATGGTTGCAGCCCACTTCGATCGGTGTCCGAAAGTATAATTAGGGTTTTTTTTCCTCTTTTTTTTTTTTTTTTTTGGGTTTTGTGAAGAGTGAAATGTAATGTGCATGCTTTGAAAAAGTTAGTAGAGTCGTAGACATGAATTATTCAAAAAAAAAAAAAAGATGGAACAATTTGAGATCAGCGAGTAGACAGTGAGCAATTAAACGGGTTTGGAGTTGGCATAAACGGATTCTTATCTTGAATAGGACAGCCTGTTTATGATTGGCAAATACCATGCCTTACATAAGGGTCAACCACTTAACCAGTTCAAACACAAATCGACGCGCTTAATTTATCAGGTAAAAGTGGACAGAATATTAAATATGCTTTACTTCATTTGATACTTCGTGTTTAGAGATTATTTTATCCTTAATAATTTATTGACATAACACTTGCAAATAAAAAAGTCAATAGCGTATCTTAATCTACTGACGTAAGGTGAGATTACTTAAATGTCTAAAAGCATGTTTGAGCATCTTAAGCGCATTAACGGTATGAAAGGTGTATTGTAGTTTAAACACATATGAACACATAATTGTAAATAGGTCGACCTATCACGTTAAGTCAACCCCTAAAATGACAGGTTTGACAATCATGTTAATCACATCATGTTGCATCATGTGATCCATTTTATCATAAATGTTATGCTCATGCCAATGCAATTATATTGAACATGACACGAACATGACATATCCAGATTCAATATATTCGCATCATACTTCTATTTCAACACGGCACAGCACTCCCTGATTTCAAGGGCCTCAAATTCAAAAACTTGTAAAGTCCCTTCGGATTGGATAAAAACACTATTCGTTGAAGTTAGGGCGCAAAATTTTCTTTAAACTTTAAAGTTATGATATTAATAAAGAAAAAGAAAATATCAAGAACAAGGGCATCAGATTTTAATAAACCAGTAAGCATAATGTAATGAAATAAAATAAGATTTTAAAACTAGGGCATGCTTGATTGACGCTGGCATGATTAGATTAATTTGGAATCCGGGTCAATTCAACGTCTTGGCCGAGGGCCACGACCGCGAATGGCGCCAGAAAGGAAGTCAATTTGTTTGAAATTGAATCTAGGGCAATCATAGCATGCCATGCCTAACGGAATGGATTTGAAATTGTGGGCGTTTCAGCACCGTACGATCGTGATGAATTGATCCCCACGGTCTGACCAGATCAGGCAAAGGAAACAGGCGACCCTTTTTAGCTGATTGTCAGGTCCGATTTTTGTTCCTGGTCGTACTTGCCTGACGAGTTTTGAAAAACGATCAATTGTATTGCTTAAATAAAATAAATAAACAAAATAAAAATTTATTACTCGTGAAAATTTTTAGAAATAAATTGTTATTTATAATGCACATATTTTTCATTGACTAATTATTTTAAACAATAAAACGGTCATTTTTAATATAACGTTTTCAAATCCTTTATTTTTCGCAAAATAAATGAAATCGTAGTAACATTGAATGAAAATTTAAGAAATTATTGAATGCACTAAAGTTTGGCCTGTAACTGATGATGCATCTATATTGACTTTTTAAATATGATAATATTACTTTTTATGTAATTAGTGAAAAATCAAACTTGATTTTTTAAGGAAAAGTCAGAGACTTCTAGGTTCACACTTAGACTTTATGGTTGTTCTTTAGCCAAATCATATTGAATGGGTCATTCGAACGGGTCATTTGAACTCAGCTTAAGCATGATTTCGAATTTAATAGATTGATTTAGATGGTTGGATTCAATCCTAAAAATAACAAATAAAAAATCGATGTCTCAACATCTTGAGATTAAAGATGTTTTGACCAAGAGAAACCATCTCAAAAATAAAAAGTCTCCATAATAATCATTTTTTTAATGACAATGTTAACAATGAAAATTTGATTTCTTATGGAAAATTCAAGACGGTTCTAAGTAATTAAAATTTTTTTAGGGTAGTGAAAATGTTAAGAATGCCCCTTAGACACCCGCCCACGGTGGTTATTTCTACTTTATAAATATGAACATTTTTATTAAGAGTCTCATTTAATGTCTTTAGGACACTCATCAATGAAATCCTTAAAATAAAAACTGCCCAATATCACTAATTACGAATGAAATTATGGGCCACAAACTAATTTTCCAATTAAAAACGGACATGATATACCCATAGTTGCAAACCAAACGTACATGCGGGTGTCCCCCACCGGGATATGTACGACCCAAGAGAGAAAATCATTATCATTTTTTTCGACAATGTTGATATCTAAAGTGTAATTTAGTATTGAAAAATTCAAGATATTTTTGAGTAATTAAAACTCTTTTATAGGGTGACGAAAAATGTTGAAAGTGTCATTTACACACATACTAAGGATCATTAGTTCTATTTTATGAATATGAACATTTCTGTTCGAATACAATTTTCCAATTCTTGGAAGTACCAATTAGCGTCTTTAGGACATTCGTCAACAATATCATTAAAATAAAAATTGCCCAATATCACTAATTATGAATGAAATTATGGGCCACAAACTAATTTTCAATTCTTGGAAGTACCAATTAGTGTCTTTAGGACATTCGTCAACAATATCATTAAAATAAAAATTACCCAATATCACTAATTATGAATGAAATTATGGGCCACAAACTAATTTCCAATTCTTAGGAGTACCAATTAGTGTCTTTAGGACATCCGTCAACAATATCATTAAAATAAAAATATTCCGATGTCGCTAATTATGAATGAAATTATGGCCACAAACTAATTGTCCAATCAAAAACAGACATCATGTATCCACAGTTGTAAACCAAACGTACTTGCGTGTGTACTCCACCGTGATGTGCATGACACCCAAGAGGGAAGATCATTATCGTTTTCCATCATACATCAAGATCTTTAGCTCTCATTTGTCCACGTGGGGATTCCGCATTGGTCAACAGTCATCGCCATTCCCTTGCTCATCACTACTGCTATTGAATAATTCTTACCTTTGAAATGCCCTTGTCCTACAGGGCGACAGTTTGAATTTCGATTTCTTGGTGCCGGGGGTGGAATTTTAAATAATCATAATAAAGAAAAAAAAAAAAACAAACATTCATTCTGCTTTTATATTTGTCCACCTTTTGATGCCCACTATCTCTCACCCCCAACTTTTGCTTTCGCCTTTGCTTGTCCTCAACGTTCGGTAGCGGAAAGAGAGAGGTGGAGAAAATGATATTATAAAGTTAAGATAAGTTGGGGATAAGTTAGAATTCGATGTGAATTAGAATAAGTATTGTGGACATGATACTTTGGAGATATTTGTAACTCAATATATGCATAGAGATGTCCATGGAAATTCGCAATTGAATCGATCACAAGAGGTTTATTAGCTCATATGTGAGAGTGAAATAAATTGAAGTGTTTTTCATGCTTTTCATTGACAAGGCAAGGGAATTTTTTTTTAGGATATGCTAGTATTGCATTTAATTTTAATCGAATGGATTTAAAATGGGTCTAGGGCCAATTAATGGACCAATAGAATAGGGTTTTCTCTTTACCCAAAAGATTTACATTGAAGAAAAGGTTAATTTGGCTTAAAATTCAAATAATATTATTAATTTAATTTTCAATCCAAATTAAATCATGATTCTTTCCAACGATATAACAGCTAATTAGAATAGTTTGATTTTTTTTTTTGTCGTAAAACAGAGGAAACCAATAAATTAACGAAACCACCAATATTTGTACATTAATTTATTTCTTTGTAACGATCTACTTCATGTGAGATTTCATCCGTTTAATTTGAGTTAACCTACATTTCAATCATAATCAAACTACTTAATTTGGGAAAATCTTGAACCAAATCAATTATAGTCCTTCAAATCATTAGTTTAATCCCACGGTCACCCAAAAAAGAAAAAAAAAAGCAACGTACATTGTATCACATCAGAAGCAAAAGGGTGGGCAAGAGCTACCAAATCAAAAGCTCTTTTATTCTATCTGGGTTGTTGAAACATTAAAATAATTGGATAAACTTGTCAAAATGTTACTCGTGATTCCTTTTTATAAGGATTACGCATGATTAATATGAATGAAATGAAGTAGAGAGTACATGAGAAAAGATTCGAGCACTCCCCTCATACTCGAATGACAGGTGGAGTACCTTTTAAGATTTCTAGTGATAATTTTTCTGCTACAGATTCTTATTCTTAGGTTAATAATTTAAGGTAAGTAAGAAGGTTGATGAGTAGTGTTTCGCCATGTGGTGATTCATGGAAATTAAATCAAATGGAAGATATTCGGCCATTTGTCAAGAGAATACGATTAGATAGACACAAAGATTTAGATTGACATTAAATCCACTAAAAAGGGTAAGGCCGGCATTAAGTTAAATCTTCCAATCCCATCTCCAAATCACTAAACTAAAACTCATAAGTAATCCCAAATGAATAGAGATGAATCCCTATCCTACCACTAATCCGTAGTTAAACCTAGTAGAGGCCACGTATGGCCCTAGTTGCATGAGATGTCACTATAATAAGTCTTTAGGTATAAGCCTTCGATAGCAAATTCAGAAAATTTTAATGAATGGTAACACATTTGCCATCCATATAAATATCATAAAAAAAACATACTCAGTTGATAATATAATTTCAATAAAGAGACTTCATCAGAAGAAACTCCTTTGGTTCTAACTAAATCTAACGAGGATTCGAAATTATGGGTATCAACCATATACAAAGTTAATGAAAATTATATTTCATTGGAAAAAAATCCTCTTTCTAAATTCGACTTTGGTGTATTGAAATCATAACAAAAAAGATTCTTTGGAGTCATCTATAAGTATATAATCCAAACAAAGAAAAAAATTAAATTATCTGAGCTTATTTATTAATGATAATAAATATAATAAATAAAATAAAATAAAATAAAATAAAATAAAATAATAGATAAATAGAAAGCATATGTCCTCCATCAACGCTTGCATCTCTCAATTCTCCCACCCACCAGTAGTCGCGCAGTGCCAGTGCGCCGAGGAGAGAGAAAGCTGAACTGAAAAACTGCAGACTTAGAGAGAGAGAGAGAGAGAGCTAGAGAGAGAAAGCTTGGCGTCGTGTCCGTGCGCGCGGCGAGGAGAGAGAAAGTTCCCAGATGCTCTGCGAATGGGGAAATCTGAGCAGCGAAACCTGCAGCGGCGGCCACGTGGCGAGGACGGCGCGGCCGGCGGCGTCGGCGGCGGCGGCGACGGCGGCGGGGGGTCGCGGTTCTGCTGCGAGAGATGTTCGGTGGGGCTCCGCCGCGTCGCGGGGGAGCTCAGCCCGCGGTGCGTCTTCGTCTTGCTCCTAGGCCTCGCCGTCTTCCTGTCGGGGATCTTCTGGGTGCTCCCGCTGCGGAGCGTGCGATCCGGTTTCGATGCGAAGGATGCGGTGAAGCGCGGCGGTACGATTCTCGAGCCTCGGTCCTCGGTCCTCGCTGGTCTTACGGTTCAGTGGGCCGCGACTATATTGGTGTGCGCTTGTGTTCGTTTGTGCTCCAATTTTAGGAACTGACGCTGCGCGATTTGGTCTCTGCTGATGATTTGGTTTCTAGGGTTCTTTGTTTTGCTCGTCTAGGAGCAGGTCTAGGAGCCGGGTTTTTCGGTTTCGTGGTGCCTGGGGACTTTGTTAGGGTTTCGGCGTTTACCACTTGATGGGCATGTGGTTGGTTTTGGGGGCTTAGTGCATACTAGCGGACTAGCAGTAAAGTTTCTAAATTTAGAGGTCTTGAGTTTTCCAATATGTGATGTTCTTCCTGGAGATTGGGCGCTGCTGCTGTCTGTGCGAATCTGCAGGCAGATTTTACACTGTGGTTCATGAGCAAATGGTCGACAGCTTCTTCTGTAGTTCACTGAGGACCCAGACAAAATCTAGGATAGGAAATCTTCAATTAGAATAGTCAAGAGCTGTTTCCTAAGGCAAAAATGGTTATACATATAGGTACATGCGTGCGTGCACACCCCATTGACGCCACCGAGAATAAATAATTGATGCGTGGTGAGTTTGGGTGAGAATGTGGAATGCTCTGATGGAAAGAAAGTGTTTGATGTGTTTGCGAAAACTTAGCATTGGGATAAAAGAGTTTACTACCAAAGCATAAGGGAATGTTCCGCCAACTAAGGATGAAGAACTTTAAAGGTTCACCACCAAAGAATTGGGTAAAGAACTGAAGGAATCACTACTTGAGAGAGATCCTCAGATATTATCAACTGAAAAATCTTAATCCATACAACTGAGAATTCACCTCTTATTTTTAGAGGGACTTGGATACTAAGCTTGGAAACTTTAAAGTAGGAAATCTTAGATTGGGAAATATTAAAATAGGAAAATATTAAATGAAGAAACATCTAATTAGGAAATAAATTTGAACTAGAAACCATAGAAATTAGGAAATAACCCTCCAGCCTTTAATTCAGTTAAAAGAGCCTTTATTTTTAAAATTCTAGAAATTCCATCTTGGACGCTTTCTTCTCAGTGGACCCATTGGATCATGTTGTGGCCAAAATCTCCCTTTACTTGCATTAACATAAAATATTCTTTACTGGAAATAGTCCCTTCATTAATAACATTGATGGATCTATAGCCCCCAAGAGTAGTGCCATTTCTTGAGTTATCTTTGAGGTAAAAGAAAGTACACTGAAATGCGATTCCTGGTCAGGGCAGCTTTACGAAAAGTGTCATTAGATATATTACTTAACATTGAATTGAGCTGTGCATTCACTGCTCTAGTTTGTTTTGATAGAGCAATTTTGCTTCCTGCTACTTTCTGTTGACATTTATATTTATTCATCAATGCCGAACTCATATTAATTAATGCGCTTGCAAACATAGGTTGTGTGCCGATCCACTTGACTTCAGACAACAGTTGAGAGAACACAGGGTATGTACATACCAAAGAAACAAAAGGATCTTTGAGAATGTCATTTCAAACTAGGTGGTGTTCTCTTAAATTGAGGGATATTTTTCAAGGATGGATTGTTATAATATCTCAGACAGATGAGATGTTTGATTTGATTAGCAAAGCTGAGGGATTCATATGTTTTCAATTTGTGACAGTCCTATGGTGTGCTACATTGTTATTATACTGATTTCTCATCATTATGCAGAAACAAATAGCCATGTGTTCTATAGAGTATGTCAATTGAGTCACACACTCGAGGATTTGTATGGCGAGTGTGATTGATGCATTTTAACTTTATGATAGCACTATGGTGTGTTGACATTGTATTTATTGGCTTTTTCATCATTCTTTTGAATCAAATAGCTAGTATGTCTTTAATGTGGTGGGGCCGAGTCATATATATAAATATATATTCGTCGAAAAGAGTCATATAAGTTGAGGAGTTCAATATTTGATAATTCAAGCTCTATTGTTAGTTCAGTGTTGTCCTTTGAACTATGAGCGAATGTTTATTTATATAGGACAATAATAAAAATGGATGGTGAGAATATTCACATGTAGGGAAAGAAGAATTTTTCTCTCTGGTGGTATTCTATCAAGTAGTTGGAGCTAGGCAAACCTAAAATCTACCAAATCTAAATGACTTTATTGCAGCCCGTGTTGGACAGTATTTGTGTTCATAATTGCTACTTTGTTTAAATGCTCTACAACAAGGTAAAAGAAGGCGCATCAACAGCACCTTCCTTTGACTCACCGAAATTGCATTTTTTAGAAGGATGAATTTCAATCAAAGTCACCAATCTGGAGGATAAGAAAGTTGTTATATCTGTACATCTTAGTGTTCTACAGATAATAATCTGCTGTGAGTTGGAGAATAGTTTGATTGCAGACTGGTTGAGTCAGATAAGAGTATGAAGTATGTTATGCACACAAGAAAGTAGAGGAAAGAGGGGGGTGGGGGTATTCTAAAAGGATGATCTGTTGAATCTTGGACATACTATCCGAAGGAATTTTTTTTCCCTGAGTATTACACACAACTTTAAGTTTGATGGGTACTAATAATAACTTATTTCTGAATAAAGCTTTTAACTTCATAGACCTTTTGTAGTCTCTCCAATATTCTAACTTCATAGACCTTTTGTAGTCTCTCCAATATTCTATCTTATTTGACGTAGATTAATGCTTTGTTTGGGAAATTGGGGACAATGGGGGAAAGAAAATTTGGGTGGAAATATTTTTAAAATTTTAAAAAATTTTGAGTAGGTTATGGATGGAAAATTTAAAATAGTGGGCACTTTCTTTGGATTTTTCTCCCCATCATGCCTTCAACCATATCATAAGTGTGGAATTGTGAGGCAAGCCAACACCTGTAAATACTGATGTTTGAATCTAGTTTGTCCTAACTAAAAATCATTGGATCGGTTCCATACTGGATACTTAAAATGTGACTAGTAAAGGATTTGCTTTTACCTTCATGAGTAGGCACTAGGCAAGCCTTACATCACCTTTTCTCTGTTTCTATTGTGTCTGATTAGCGTGTTCCAAGAATATTTTAGCTTATCATAAAGGACGAATCCAGCTGGTAAGGTGTCCTCTCCATGCCCATGTAACAAGACAATTTATTCCCCCCTCTCTAGAATATAGTTTTCATTTGATTCATATGAGATAATGGCATGCTCATTTTTGCCCCTCTGGTTCTCACGAGTCCTGTACATATTTTTAGAAGGTGTATAAGTGAATGACTGCATGCTGTCTACTTATCAGACATGTATCGTGATGAGGCATTGATTGCTGCATTCATTGATGTTGCGTCTCTTGGGTGTCGAAAAGGTCAAATAGATTTCCTTTCCTGGTCTCTCTGTCCTGCTCACCCTTCCATCAGTTTGTGAGATAGATACCCAAATGGGAACATGCCATCCAAGCCAAACCTTTATAACAATTTTTTGTGACTGAAAATTGAGCAGTGAGAAATGACATCAAAGGAATTAGTTTTACGTGAGTGCCTTTGAACTGGAAAAATCAACTTGTCCTACCTTTGAGCTCTTACAAATAATACCATTAAGTGGTCCATGCTTTCTTTTTGTTATCTGTTCTTATGTTAATGACTCTTTCCTTTCTTAATACTCACTCAACCTTTGATATGTCTGTTTAACAGCCACTGTTCAGGTATCTTTTCGGTTGGAAAAGCCAGTTTCTGAGATTGTTATGTTCATTGGAAGGTTAGAATATGACATATACGGTGAAATTGGGGTTCCAGATACAAAGGTAATTGAATGTTACACTGCATATTTTGTTTACTTTTTAATCAGAGATGAAATTAACACAGAAGTGGTTTGAGCAGGTGGCGGTATTATCGGCGCACCAATCAGGCTCGACTAACTATACTGATGTGGTGTTTGGTGTTCTGTCTGACCAACTGAATGGTCCAATTAATCAAGTGTGGCTAAGCGTTCTGAGATCGTATTTGATTGGCCTCTTCCTCCAGCAATCTAATCTAACTGTTACAGCCTCCCTTTTTGGGCAACCATCTGAACTTCAGATTTTGAAGTTTCCCGGGGGAGTCACTGTGAACCCATCTGTTTCAATTTGGCAGATGCCCCAGATCCTATTTAATTTTACTCTCTACCAGTCTATATATGGTATACAGGAGAATTTTGTTGAGTTCAAGGAACAGCTGAAAGAGGGATTGCATCTAAGGTCTGATGAGGTGAGCCAGTTGTCCAGACAAGTTTTACTGATCTGCACCATCTAAGTGTTTAGAATTTCATCCGAACCACCATTTTGAGATCTATTGTGACTGAAAAGTTAAAATTTCATGAATAGCATGATGTTGGAAGGCTGTTGTTCTGCAAAGTTTGAAATTGGATAGTGGAAGAATCCCTTTTCATTTGTTTTCTAGGTAAAGTTGTTTAATGAGTTACTTATCTTATACCTTCTTCTGTGCACATCCCCATGTACATGGAGCATGTTGGTTCTTTGTTCAAAAATGTTAATTTTCAAAACACAAGGTACATTGCATCGAGTTTAGTGTCGAGATCTTCTCGATCTTGCAGTGCTTCCAACAAAAGCTGCTAGATGAGATTCAAGATTAGCTTCACAATGTTTGTACATGCATTTTATGTTTCACCAGGAGTAAAGCATCTAATATGTTTATATGAATTCCTCCTTACTATCATCTCTGTTTTGTAATTTAATTTTCTGTACTCTGACACTCTTTCCCTTTTATACTTTGCTGATTTGTTTCTCCAACAGGATGTATATGTGCAAATTACAAATATGGAGGGTTCAACAGTTGCTCGCTTTGTCACAATTGAGGCTTCTGTTACTTCTGATTATGGGAAACTTCAACCGCAAAGATTAAAGCAATTAGCTCAAATAGTCTCAGGATCTCCTGAAAATCTCGGTCTTAATAATTCAGTTTTTGGTAATGTTAAAGGTGTCAGCTTGTCATCTTATTTGGAGGGCACCCTTACACCACCTCCAGCTGCATCGCCCGGATTTGTGCCATCAGCTTCTCCATATAGCTCACCTTCTTCATATTCCCCAGCTCCCTCACCTCACCCACATCCAGTACCACGTTGTCCTAAATGTGAGATCTCTGTATATTTTGGCTACCTTTTTATCTCAAGTCCTCGAAGGATGGGTCCTATGTCAGGTCACACAACGGATTGTACATGTGGTGGGATCACAGTCGCTCCAGCCGCCTCACCTTTTCATTCTAGTCCAGCTCAAACTCCGACCTCTCTACCTCCTGCACCTGCTGTGCATTCACCTTATATGTCTCCAACATCACGACATTCTCCATCTTTCTCGCCAGGGCCAACAGTGTCAATTGCCTCCCCTCCAGTTAAAAGTAAAGGACTCGGAGAAGGCCCTGTATCCCCTTCTCTTGCGCCACTTCAATCATGTATGCTTCTTAGTTTTGAGACGACATTCTCTATTTATCTTGATAATTTCTTTTTTTAATACATTGCATGTGAGGGGTGGATTATGAAATAATTCAAGTGAAAGATCATGGTGAAGAATGCAGTAAACTGTTTATGCTTTCTTAAAGATTAGTTATGCTATGGTATATGCTTTAAGATCTGTTGATGCATCTAGATGGAACAGGATTTAAAATTGGCACTCTTCTTTGTAGAGCAGCATGATTTAATGCTGTTGGTAATTGAAAATTGTGACTAGTGATCATGAGCTTGAAATATATGTAATAATAGCACAACAACATTAATTATGTATAAGTTGAGTGGCATTTTAGGGCATTTGCCGTCAGAGGTGGGATAGATTGCATGTGGAAAATTTGGAGCATTGAGTTGATTGATTGGGATTGCAATAGAGTGATAATTCGCATCTTGGCTTCCAAATGATTCACAATTTGATTGATCCATCCCGTGTTCATAGTTCAATTCCACCTTCAGGGTGCAATCATTTTGAAGTAGATAGTTCTTATTTATCGTTGCTACACTGACTGTATTGTACCATCTCTTGATTTCTATCAGGGAAAAAGGGTGGTTTATCCCCTGACAGCTCTAATACATTAGGGTAGTTAGAGTTCAGAATAATATTTTGAGATTCTGTCATCTGTTCATATTATTCAGTACTTGATGAATGAAGTGAGGGTGGACGCCAGTGGATAGCCATGCTATGTCGCATTAATGAGTGAAGAAGGCTGCAATTTATTTATTCATTTAATTTTTCTGTTTTCTAATTAATCTTGATCAAGTTATACAACTAATTCATAGTGAGAGACTTTAATTTTCATTAAATGTTCTTCACACAGCCGTAGGTTTCACTTTGGCTTTCATGGTAGTTGCCAGTACTTGGTGCAATCTTATTTGTTATTCCTGATCCAGAAGTCACCTTTTTTCTTTCCTTTGGTATTATCTCACAGCAAGCTCGATTTCTGTGTCAATTGTAATTTGATTTCTCTGCAACTTTCCTTTATATGAGCTTACAGTTGGTAAATACAGTGACAAAACTTTTTACATCTTGATGGTTCTTCATATTATAATATGTTGTCTAGAGTTGCAGGTGGAAGGGTTTTCATTCTTTTTTTTTTTTTTTTTCAATTTAAATTCAAGAGTTTTTTATCTTTGTATATTGATGACATATGATTTAAGTTCTAGTCAGATAAGAATCATGAGATCACATGTGCCATTCCGAAATTTAGCCACGTTTAATTTTTTCTGCATTTTATTGTTGGCTGTCTAGATTTGAAATGTTTTTTCTACTGGCTATCTTTACTGTTGGCCTTTCCATTTGTATTTGACACTGCATGTGCTTTTGCAGCTTTTGCGGTGCCTCTGTCTCCCATAAATATGTGGTTGCTGGTGCTCTCTACATTTCTGATTAATCTGCTGGGCTGGTTGAGTTCATAAATCTGCTAAACATGTGTTCAGAGGAAGAAAGATGAGGACAATGTCAACATGCTAACGTCCAGTTTTGTTCTCCTTCGGGAAGTTGAAGAAACCTCTTCTTTTCTTGGGCAATCCAATCAAGGTAAATCGGTCAAAGCCAAAAAAGGTGGCGGGCCGCTCATCTATTCTGTGTTACAATGTAACTTTATTCCCAAAGGGAAGCCCAACTTGAGGGTGATTTTGTTAATAGGTGAGAAACATAGGTTGCAGGTTCCAAAGGGAACTTTAATCATGTCAAAGCAATTGTAAAAAAATAACCCAAGGCTCCTTTTGGGCATCTGCAATGCGGGGCAGAAGCTATTGCCATAAAAGAAAAGGAATGGAGTACTAATAGTGTTATTTCAAATGAAAATGATGGTGGAAATAATGCCATTGTCAAACTTATGCATCCTCTTGAATCTTGTGTGATTGATCGTGTATACTTGATCACAAGTAAAAAACTCCTGCCGGAGTAAAGCGTATCTCCAAGTAGTATGTCACTCCTGCATAGAAGAATTTGCAATTTGATTATCATAGAAGTAGTAGTTTTCGTATCTCATCCTGTGATCTTTGAACGTCCTCTAATAGTTGCAAGGTATCAAATGAGCATGCCTTGCAGTTTTAACGAGAGATTTCTCCATTGCACCTTCCATGGCCGGAGCAAGTTGCGGCCAGAATTTCCTTGGTTGAAATTGTTGTAACCTTTGCTCAATGTCTTCAATACCCAAGTTGTCGAGGACAGCACTCCGTGCATTACAGTAATGATGGTCGTGAACATAAGCGTGCATCACATGTTTCATCTGGGTTTCCTGCAGTAATGTTGCAAGGGCAAAGGACAGCAGTTGCTAGTGCAGCAACCTTTAGGAAAGGAGACATGCAAGTTTCCATCTTCACTCTTTGCTAGCCTTTTTGATTTCTGCTTCTAGTGCACGAACAATGCCCATTAGAAAGGAGTCCCACCATCCTTGGTGGTAAACCTGGTTTTGCTTTACAAGGAGTCTTCATGGCTTCAACTTAGAATTGGAAAACTGCATTGTGACGATGGTAAGGATTGACTGTCATGCTTGGTAGGGACTAGTTGAGTGTTCAAGGAGTTCTCCACATCCGATCGTTATATGAAAGTGAAGAACGGCTCTTGTCGAAAACTGAATTGGAATCTGTACATTTGCTTAGGACTGAATTCATTATCTTTCCCGGTTACTTTATTCCTTCCCCTTCGCTTTGGTACGCACTTTAGGGATGATGCGGATACAAAGGGACTTATGGGTTTATCCCACTCTTTTACAAAGTCTTCATCCTCTTCTTTGGAAGAACAACAAGAAAATAGACCGATTTTAAACCACTAGAGGTCATCACCCTCGTCGCTGTGGTAAAGAACGTGAGTCATACTCAGTAAAATATGTAACCCAAATTCAGAAAAGAAAAAGAAGGCAAATCTCTCTGCGTTTTATCCACACGGCAAAATCACTTCGAAGGGTCTTTGGAGTCTGGAGGAGGAGGTTTGCAAAGAGCTTTCGAGGCATTAAAGTTCATAGAGCATGAGGATTTGAAGCAGGAAACTCTTTTAAGGTATGAATATAATCTTCTCTCGAAAGATTTCTAAAAGAGACTGCAAGCCAATGAACAACTACACTCGCTCAAATACAGCTCTCTCTATTAGATCTCGAATCTACACCGCCTTTGGCGATCGCCCTCCTCGATGCTCCCCCTCAACCACCCCGCTCCGGTCTTGCCACCCTAGCATTCATCTAAACTTTGGAATCCCGGCACCACCTCCAAATGGTCGCAGATCAAAACCTCTCTCTCTCTTCAAAGTTTTACATTGCTAATACGATGCCTGCTTGCATGGCAGAATACCGAATGAGCTGCATCAACGTCAAGTATATGGAGAAAAACTTGACGCATAAGCTCAGTTCATCCATGTAAGTAGTCTGGAATCTAGCGTAAATTCAAGGTCGAACGGTTATACATGTATACTCAGTTTGTCCATGTAAGTAGTCTGGAGTCCAGCTTAGCCCAGCTTGGACAAATTTTGGGTTGCGCGGTCATATAATATAATGATTGAATATATTAAGTATCCAATAAAATGATGCTTTTTAAGGTTTCCACCTACAAGTCCTTAATTTTCCTCAAATCTGTCATGATTTACTTGAAATCATCCTACTGGAGAGATTCAACTTTATGGGTTGTATTTATTGGAAAAATTACCCAAAAAGCCATAAATTTATTGTTTTTGTATCAATTTAGTCATAAATATGGAGGATGCCTACTTTTAGCTCTAAGTCATTGCTTCCAATCCTATTCCTATAATAGAACGCTTTTCTTTTTTTCAGTATGCCGCTCTGCGAACAGAGCAAATGAAGAGAGATCCAACCTAATATCATGAATCTCATTCGCCTGTTATCTCCTTATTTTCCTATTTATAAGTCACAGCTCACTTATTTATGCTACTCATTTTTCTTTTTAAGGAGAAGCATTCCTTTTCCTATTCCTGGGCCCTCTAGTTGTTTTCATTTTTTATCTTCTTTGTGGGTTCGATGGATTTTTGTTAGTCCATCCTTTCATAAATTGGGCTCTCCTTGGGCGATCGAGCCCTATCTTTCCTTTCCATATATATGGGCTTCTCCGAGGGGCTTGCCTTGGGAATTGCTTTTGTTGTGAGGATCTTATTCACTTCTGAAGCGGCGCCATATACTAAGAATATGATGATGCCGTTTGGGGCGGCTTCGGAGGAGCTGCCGCAGGCATCAGCACCGACGGCCCTTGATTAAGGGCAGGTAGCCTTTGCCGAGAGATCCACTTGGTGAGAAGCCCTTTCACTTCCAAATAATTCAACAGCATCAGAATGCCTACGTAAGCATGTGAAAGACCAAATTCATATGATTTCGAATATAGGCAAGAAGAATTTCGTGGCTTTGGCTGGGGCTCGTGCTTGGAACTAACTCAATTTATCGAATAATACCCCTTTGGGTATGAAGAGTTCTCGATAGTTGCGGCGGCATGACATTGGAGAATTCATTGTTATTGCTTTCTGAATTTTGGCTTCACCAACATTTTGTTATAGTAGCTAGGTGTTTAACTGTTCCTTTTCGCGCACTATCACGAACAAGAAGTGTAGAAACCGACTTTATCCTCTTCTATTTAATTACCCCTAGAACAAAACAATCATCCTATAAGGAGTCCTTAATTTTCCTCAAATCTTTCATAATTTACTTGAAATCATCCCATAAGGAGTGATTCGGCATTGTGGGTTGTATTTATCGGATAAATTACCAAAAAAGTCCTAAATTTATAACTTTTGTACCAATTTAGTCATAAACTTTTCAATCGAACAATTTAGTCCTAATCTTTTCGCATTGATATCAACCCAATTCATTTAGCTAATTTAGGTTAGAAATTACTGACGTGGACATCGGCCGATCGACGTTAACATGGACATTTTTAATAATATTTTAATATTTTTTTAATTTTTAGAAATTTTATTTATTTATTTGTTACCTTTTCTTTTTTTTTTTCTTTTTTTGGTGGCCATCACCGGCCACCACCCATAGCCATGGTCACTGTGAATGTAATAATTGTATGACTTTTTTTTGTACTTTCCCCATAATTTATTTGTAGTGTTCGTAACTTGATTTCATATGGATAAGTAGTATTATTGTTGTGGACGCTAATTTGATCAAGAGTAGCATGAAAATGGTAACATTTAGTGATTAACCACTAAAATAGTAAAATATCATAAATGGTTGTAAGTAATCAGGATCCTTGATAAGTTTTTGTAAATAACAAGTCAGTAATCATCCTTCAAATGCAGTAATTAACCTCTAAGTCTCATAAGGCTGAATTTTCTAACTTTAATAGCTTTCCATGAAATATTATAGACACCTCGATTTCTATTGTAAATTTTTTGTCCTCTATTTGCAATAACTTACCTTAGTTGTATTAGCATTCCTTTACAGTTCATTATTGTAATGGCTCTATCCAAAAGTAATTATCTTTCCTTAAATGCGTGATATTCCATAAACGATAGTAATATTAACAATTTTATGCTCAGCAATTTTTGTAATGAAAAAAAATAACATATGGATGATGACCGTAACAAAATGAAAGTTGGTGAGTAGTTGAAAGTTTAGGGGTAAATTTGTAATATCACTAAAGTTTAGGGTTTTTAATATAATCTCTTAAAGGGTAAATGACACAACTATCCCTCATTGAACTTTAAATTTGTTCAATGTGACTCCAAAATTTTAGCCTAATGTACAATCTTGAACTTTTAATTTATCTTATATGGCATTTGAAATTTTCATATAGTCTATATATCGAATATATTTAAAATTTAGGAATTATATTGTATATTAAATTAAAGTTTAGGGTTACTTATGTCATTAAAAGAAAATCCTAAAAGAGACAAATAGCTGAGGTCACGCCTCTTGTCACATTCCTCGCCGCTTTCAAAATTTCCCGAACCCGACGCCTCCATCTCCTCCCCCTCTCTCTCTCTCTCCAAATTCCAGCGCGCCTCCCGAGCTCCGACGAAGGAAGGAGGGCTCCCCATCATCGGTCAGTGTCCCAGGTTCCTCTGATTTCTCTCTGGTCATGGGATCCTGACGCTTCCCGCTTTTTGCAGCGTTTTTTAGATTGATTTCTGGTCGTGGGTCGGTTTCTTGATTCCGGTTCGATTGGCTTGTGATTGAGTTTAGTGGGCAGAATTCTGGGTTTGGACTGGGGATGTCTTCTGGGTTGTCTCTCTTTTGATCGTGGACATCTGCCTGTTTGTCGTTTTGGCATCCGTTGTGGCGGCGGGTGGGGTGGTTGGTGTTCTGAGGCTGGTACTGCAGGGCGAATATATTATGTGATGTGGCGGAATGTAAGTAGGGTTGGTAATTTCTGATACGAATTAAGTGTTTTGTGTACGATTGAATGTAAACGTGACGCGGATTTGATCGACACAAGTGATGTAGCGTAGTTATAAAGAAATTTAGTGTTTATAGGGACACTGGCTCGACTGAATTTGAATGCCCGATTTTGACATGTGAACACGAATTGCTAGGCTAGCCCTATAGAACGACGGATTGAACTGTGTCACGGCTTTTGCCCTTAGTATACTCGGCGTGTCTTGTGTCGGACTGATATGGGTGTTTAGATGATCGCCAGACTTCTTGATCCCAATGGGGCTGATGCTGTGGTTGTGCGACCTGCAAAAAGTCACATTCTTGTGCCTTGCTGTCTTGCAGGTTGTGCACCTTATCTGCTTCGATTTGACCACAATGGTTGCCGTGAAAGATGCTGCAGTTACCCGACCTGAGAAAAGTCAGGTTCTTGCTCCACGCCTTAGGTGATTCTTGGTCCTGCTATATTTCTTTTGTGGAACTCCGTCACTCCCATTGACAGATCATGAGTAAGTTTGCCCTTCTGACCGAGTCGATGCCATCGCCTTTCCTTTTGAATTTTTCTCATAGGAACAATAAAAGGACGAGGGAGATGACCACAGAGGTTCCCAATAACACCACTGAAGAATTGGTATGCCCCCCATTTGAACTGAACATAATGATCCATCAATGTGTGCAATAGGCCAAAGGTGACAATGTTGCTTCTTGTGTAGGATATTGATGAAAGATTGGACCGGCTGGAATCACGCGTCCACAAGTTGCGCAGGGTCCTGTCAGAGATGTTAGAGGATGTAAGAAAGCTGAAAGCGGAGGTATCACGATTGAGAACTGGAAGGGAAGATGCCGTAGCACCAGAGCCTAGCCTAACTGACTCTGCATCATCTTGCATAACCGTAGATCATAGCCTCAGAAGCTGCGCAGATTCAAGAAGCCGCCTCCAATGAACTGTGAGAGGCTTCGCCGTGAATGTGAAAGGGAGTTCTCTGTGTTTCACTGTGGGCTTCTTTTCAGGTCACCGCATGCTTTCTGGTTTCTCATTAGCTGAATTGAACGCCGGGGAAATAACTTGTTGACCTTTTAGTCAACTGATGTACAGATGAAACTCAGTCTGTCTTTGGCACAATGGACGTACGCCATTAAAAATTTGGCGGATTTTATTTCAGAATTGACTTTAGACAGAGAGGTGCACCTCAGGCATGACCCATTTTCTGTGCTTGTCAAGTATGCTTTTCCATGTCGAACCCGTGATTGAACCAGTCAAGCTCGTGATTCTAACTAGCTTGCTAGGCTGATTGAGTAGTCAAATTCACATATGTCAACCGTTATGCATGCATTTTGAGTTCAAGCTTCACTGGAGAAGATTGGAAGTTACTGTGTATTGAGTCGAGTCTAGTCAAGCTTGTGACCATTACTGCTTAGAGACTATTACAAAGAACATTATGAAGTTTGCACTCACGTCTCAAATATCTATCTCCATTTCAGATTCTGAGTTTTTCACTTTCATGTTAAATTCTATACTCATAACTCCATGATTTTTTTGACAAAATTGCCATTTTCCTTGTCCAAAATCCTGCTGTCCCGGGTTGTCACCAACCTCAGACTCAAGGCCGGTGACGGTTGCTGCTGCTTTAGATCTAGTCTGATCGAGGCTGGGCGACCTGATTCGGACCAGATTGGGGCCTGTTCTCCCATGGCCACTGCGAGCTCCACCATGGAGCTCGCTGATCTTATGGCTTGCCGGGCTTGCGACTCATGCCGGCACAAGATGTTCGAGCTCCACTTTCACTTGACGCTGCCTCCAGTGCCCTTTTTTGCAAATATCCCTAATCTTTTAACTTAAGCTAGACCACAAAAATGTGTCCAACACATTCTCCTAAATTGCTTAGGAAAATTTTGAAAAAATTTGCAAAGTCTATGTGAGCGTCGACCTTGCCATGTAGGCTAACATCCATGATAGCATTCCTGACAAAAAAATGATCAAAGGAACTACATTGGCTATTTATTAAAAGGTTTAGGATTAAATTAGTCAAATTAAAAAGTTTATGATAGAATTGACATTCGTACAATATTTTTATGCCCTTTTTGTAATTATCTTATACAAAAATAATGTGTTAAGAAAAGACTCACAATTTTGGTTCATCAAGCAATAAGACAATTTATTATTGAGAATTTGATATGTCTCTATCACGACACTTCATAAAACTGATTTTATAGATTTATTTGAATTTCACTTAGCATTACGCAATCTGAAGTTTCTAACATCGATAGTGAGCCACTCCCCACTCCTTTGGCACTAACCCTATAGCCGCGTCGCTTAAATGCGAGCCGTTAAAATGCCATTAGCTTCGTCTTGTCGCTTTTGAGGTTTGGCAGGCCAAAATTAGGGTTTCTCCATTTAGCAAAAGGGCGAGGCGCACCTCCATTTCCAACTTTCGTGACCGATCTCTCTCTATTCATACATCTTGTATAATTAATCTGGCCGGTTTACTTTATAGATGATCTTCAAATTAGTCTAATATGTTCTTTATAGTATTAAAGTACTGTTCCTTGCCCTATATGGATTTTTCTTTACAACCAGCAAAAAAAATTATCCCAGTTTCCATCTAAGTAATATTGACATCAATGCACGACATATGACACAATACAACATAACATACCGACATGCCATTTCTCAAAAAATAGAGAATTCCTACACGTTGGGATATGTTGTATATTAAATGTATATTTTTATTTATACATGGCAAATTATTATTTTTATAATTATTTTAAATAAATTAATTTGATTCAAATTCATAAATAATAATAATAAAAGAATCTAAAATGAATTTATCTTAAAAAATTAATCCACTATTTGTTAACATTATTTATTGTTTCAATTTGACAAATTTAATTCCATTCTAATAATCTATAAAATTTCGAAAAAAGAAGAAGCAAACACTTCATATGCTAAACTCGCGTGTCGAGCGTATTGGAAAAGAAGATAAAAAAACAAATTTGGGGGTGAATTATATATCACGGGAAGTGAGAGTTGAGAAAGAAGAGAAGACTAAGTTTTTATTTTTCCCTATTTATTATTTATTATATTTTTCATATTTACATTTTGACCCTCATTTATTGATAATTTTTAAAATTGACCTTGCGAGAGTGTCGAGAGAGTTGATTAGGTATTGCATTTTCCAACACATGTTAATCAAGTGTCGAAGAGTGTCGGAGAATATTGAACATGTGTTTGAGTGTCCGACATGATATGAACTATGAAGACTTCAAGAGAGTATCGATACTTCATAGGTTTTTGTCACCACCATGGGCCTCAAGTATGCCTCTCTTTGTTTCACTCTCTTGCATGATTAATCTGTTCGGTTTAATTTGTTTGTGATCTTTAAATCAATCTAATATGGGATCCATATAGTATTGAAGCATTCCTTCATGCCCCATATGAACTTGTTGGCCTCTGGCCTCCTTGGCGGTGTCCTTTCCTTCAGCTTCCGATAGACCGCCGCTTAGGCTCCAAATGACTCATTCACCCTTACCTGAGTCGCTTGACTAGAGAGAGAAACTCTAGGACAGACTAGTTTTTATTGCTCAATCGCTTGAAAAAATACAAATGATGGGAACCTATATATAGTTGAGCCCCTCTTGCTAAGACAACTAATCGCTCATTTGATCCAACAATGGAGATCCAATCTCCCAATCTACTAATTAACCCATTTGAATAAGAATTCTCAAGAACACACACACACACACACACACACACACACACACACACACACACACACACACACACACATATACATTTCCTTTAACTCTGTAAGAGTACTCTGGAATTCTCATGAGAACCTTAGACCTCAAGAAGCTTCAAGGCATATCTCGATCATCTTGGCCATCTGCTTAGCCTGCGGAGCCTTGACAACCTTTGATCCATAACACGAGATCAAAACAATGGCGACTCAAGCTTTGTAGCTTGACTACGATTGCTTGAGCTTCATAAAGCTCATGGAACGAAGGAGATTTGGAGCTCGCACCCATGGTAGCTAGAGCTTCTTCGAGTTTGCGTCCATGCCCACTCGAATTTCTGAGCTTGGGGCCATGGTTGCTTGAGCTTCCTAATGTGCCTTGGCTTTTTAATTTTTTTTTATAGCTTTTTCCCCCTTAATTCTAATCTTTTTTTTTCTTTTATAGTCCTTTTATTGTAGAACCTTTCATTTTTTTTTTTGGAATTTTCAAGTTATTTTTTTAATATGACACTTGGTGGCGCTACATTAGCGGCATGTGTGCTAAATGAAGGAACAAAAAAACCACATCAATGTTTCTCAAAAACCAAATTAAACCAAGAATAACTTAAATTGCACCAATTGGATTGATATGTTTTAGAACTTTATTATATTTTTTTGATTTTTTAAGAATCAATTATATTTTTGATTTTTTTTTTTTAAGAATCCGATTGAGGGGATTATCAATTTCCACTTTCCTCGATCCCTCAATCCCAATAAGAACGGCTCGCAATATTAATTCAACAGGCGATATCAAAAACTCTTAGGTTGCGTTTGGTCATCCGAATTTCTAACTATGAGGCTGCGTTTGGTAGTTGGGATAAAATTCGAGATATGATATGGTTTATCCTATCTTACTTTTGGTGCTCGTTTAGGATAGGATAAAGTCGAATATAAGGGGGATATAGGTAAGATAGAATTATCTTATGGGAGAGGTGTGATAAAGATGGATATGATTTCTAATATCCATAATAGGAAAGTTGTTTTTCTAGAATAATAAACTTATTAAATTAACAAAATTGAAATTATATTTCAATATAAATAATATTTGAATTCTAATTTAAGAAATTAAAAATAAAAAAATAGAAAATTATATTTAATTAATCTTATTTTAATTTATATATTCAACTTTAATTCTATCTTATAATAAACATTCAATCTATAAATTAAATATTTATATTTATTATATATTTTAAGTATTTTTGTATTTTAGGTATATTAGTACAGTTTACTATCTAATAAAATTTTATTAAAGAATGATGAAAGGGGAAAAAATAAATAATAAAGAAAATAATATAAATAAGAGGAAAAAATTCTTTACCAAAAAAGAGGAAAAATAAAATAAAATAAAAATTAAGGAATAGTGTTACGAGAGATTTTCACCATATTTGTTTATGAACATTTAGGTTCATTTATAATGACATGCCATTTATATCAACAAAATATATATGATATGATTGTTTGACAGGATATAAAAAAATCGAAGGATTTCATATCTTGTCCTATCAAATCCTATCCTAATTAGAAATCCGGACGACTAAGGCTGCGCATGACAACGCTTCTTGGCAAAGGAAGAGTTTTTTTTTTTTTTTTAAGAAATAGTTCTTTTCTATTTCTATTCTGGGGAACAATTTTTGAGTAAACGAACTCGTTTGGTAACTACACCAAATTTCTACTCTTGGAATAGAAAAATAATAGAAATGTGTTTGGTAACGCAACAATTTCTTTTTTGCATTTATTTATTTTTTATTCTTGCTCATGGATCGGCCGACCGTTGCCGTTCGCTACCGTTGCTACACAACCACCCGTGGCTGACCATCACCGGCGACCGCCATCGCAGCGCCCATCAACCGCCGCCTCTTGTAGCTAGCCGTTGGCGGTCAGTGGTTGGCAGTGGCGACGACCGATGGGCTCTGCAGTGACGGTCGCTGGTGACGGTTGGTTGCGGGCGGTCATGCAGCGGTGACGGTGGCGATGGTTGGCGGGCGGTTGGTAGTGGCTCCAGGCAATTGGAGGAGGCTGCGGCAAGAGAGAGAAACAAAAGAAAAAAATTGACTTATTTCTAGAAATTATTCCCGGGAACAAGAAGATACTTTTTTTTTTTGTTTGTCAAAACTATTCACGGGAACAAAAAATTAGAGAAATTGTTCATGGGAATAAATGTTTTACCAAATAGATTTATATTCTTTTTTTATTCCGGGGAACAAAATAATAGAAATTGGGAGAAACGGAAACATTACCATGCGCTGCTTAAACCACTTCAGTGTAGTTGTAGTGCTTCCAACAGTTTCTATATAGCTTTTCAAGACCATGCAGAAAAATTATTTCTGGTCAGTATGATAGAATGAAGTATCAACATGACATTGCTCAATGCCCCAAAGTATATCATACAGAGGTATAATCATCAAGGCAATCTTCTACACCATGATACATTCATGATTTCGATTTAAAAAAAAAAAATGTTGCGATAAGGGCGCGTTTGCTTGAGTGAAGCAGTTTCCTGAAAATTAGTTTTATGAATTTTCATGGTCTTGATAAGGATGGGCTTGGCGAGGCCTAGGTGGCCCCGCCTAATGAGCCGCTCTGGCAATTCTAGCATGTGGAAAGTTATGAAGGCAACAATGAGTACAATCGAGGGGATTGCTCTAGCGAAAAGCATCACATACCATGAATATTTGAGGAGGAGTTTGGAAAAGATATAATTTGATACATTGCCAAAAAGAGTGCCAACGCTAATACACACCTAAATGATGGAAACAAAAAAATGAAAAAGATGCCACAAAATTAGAAAGGAAAAAAAAAAGAAATTAAAATAAATAAGTACCTCAGGAAGGAGATTAGGATGCTACGAGAGAAGGCATGGGAGATCTCGGTCGCGTAGACTAGGGCAATGGTCAAGGCAAAGCTTGCACCAAGGCTGGCCAAGGAGCGGCCGACTAGCAACATGGTAAAATTTTAGGCCGAACCCATAATGACAGGCCCAACGAAATATATGGCCTCCGCCATCACAATTGTCCAATGGCGACCAAACTTCTCACAAATCACTGTCGTTGACACCACCCCAAGCAATAAGAACATAGCAATGATGTTCGTCATGAGCTGAAGCTGCAAATCGCTTAGAGCCAGGTCCGTCTTGATACATGGCGCAAACCCGATCATCAGCAATTGAACTACCAAAAATTCAAAATAATAATATACGTGCGATAAATGTGCAACGTATGTGCGATATAAATGAATTTTTATGGTATTGGTAAGGATGGGCTTGGCGAGGCCTAGGTGGCCCCGTCTAATGAGCCACTCCAGCGATTCTGGCATGTGGAAAGTTATGAAGGCAACCACGAGTACAACCGAGGGGATTGCTCCAGTGAAAAGCATCACACGCCATGCATATTTGAGGAGGAGTTTGGAGAAGATATAAATTAATGGATTGCCAAAAAGAGTGCTAACGCTAATACACACCTAAATGATGAAAACAAAAAAATGAAAAAAGATGCCACAAAATTAGAAAGGAAAAAAAGGAAATGAAAATAAATAAGTACATCAGGAAAGGAGATTATGATGCAACGAGAGAAGACGGGGAGATCTCGGTCACGTAGACGGGGAATTTGCCAAGCCGAAGCTTGCGCCGATGATGGCCAAGGATCGGCCAACCAGCAACATGACAAACTTTTGGGCCAAACCCATAATAACGGGCCCAATGAAATATATGGTACCCGCTATCACAATTGTCCAACGACGACCAAACTTCTTAGAAATCACCGTTGCTGACACCATCCCGAGCAATGAGAACATAGCAAGGATGCTTGTCATGAGCTAAAGCTGCAAATCGCTTAGAGCCAGGTCTGTCTTGATATATGGCGCAAGCCCGGTCATCAGCAATTGAACTGCCAAAATTGAAAATAATAATTTACATGCGATAAACGTGCAACATACGTGCGACAAACGTGTAACGTGCGTGCGATATACGTGTAACATACGTGCGATATAAATGAATTTTCATGGTCTTGGTAAGGATGGGCTTGGCGCGGCGTAGGTGGCCCCACCTAATGAGCCACTTCGATGATTCTAACCTGTGGAAAGCTATGAAGGCAACCACAAGTACAACCAAGGGGATTGCTCCAGTGAAAAGCATCACACGCCATGCATATTTGAGGAGGAGTTTGGAGAAGATATAATTTGATAGATTGCCAAAAAGAGTGCCAACGCTAATATAGACCTAAATGATGGAAACAAAAAAATGAAAAAAGATGCCACAAACTTAGAGAGGAAAAAAAGGAAATGATAATAAATAAGTACATCAGGAAAGGAGATTAGGATGCCACGAGATAAGGCAGGGGAGATCTCGGTCGTGTAGACTGGGGCAATCGTAAAGGCGAAGCTTGCGTGGAGGCAAGCCAAGGAGCGGCTGACCAGCAACATGGCAAAATTTTGGACCAAACGCATAATGACGGGCCCAACAAAATATATGGCCTCCGCCATCACAATTGTCCAACGGTGACCAAACTTCTCAGAAATCACTGTCGCCGACACCACCCCAAGCAATGAAAACATAGCAATGATGCCCGTCATGAGCTGAAGTTGGAAATCACTTAGAGCCAAGTTCGTCTTGATATAAGGTGCAAGCTCGATTATTAGCAGTTGAACTTCCAAAAATTCAAAATAATAATGTACGTGCAATAAACGTGCAACATACAAGTAATATATATGAATTTTCATGGTCTTGGTAAGGATGGGCTTGGCGACGCTTAGGTGGCCATGCCTAATGAGCCACTCTGGCGATTCTGGCATGTGGAAAGCTATGAAGGAAACCACAAGTACAACTAAGGGGATTGCTCCAGCGAAAAGCATCACACGCCATGCATATTTGAGGAGGAGCTTGAAGAAGATATAACTTGATAGATTACCATAAAGAGTGCCGACGCTAATACACACCTAAATGATGGAAACAAAAAAATGAAAAAAGATGCCACAAAATTAGAGAGAAAAAAAGGAAATGATAATAAATAAGTATATTAGGAAAGGAGATTAGGATGCCACAAGATAAGGCAAGGGAGATCTCGGTCGCGTAGACTGGGGCAATCATCAAGGCGAAGCTTGCGCCGAGGCTGGTCAAGGAGCGGCCGATCAACAACATGGCAAAATTTTGGGCCGAACCTATAATGATGGGCCTAACGAAATATATGGCCCCTGCCATCACAATTGTCCAACGACGACCAAACTTCTCAGAAATCACTGTCACTGACACCACCCCAAGCAATGAGAACATAGCAAGGATGTCCGTCATGAGTTGAAGCTGGAAATTGCTTAGAGCCAAGTCCATCTTGATATATGGCGCAATCCCAGTCATCAAAAGTTGAACTTCCAAAAATTCAAAATAATAATGTACGTGTGATAAACGTGCAATATGCGTGCAATATAATTGAATTTTCCTAGTCTTGGTAAGGATGGGCTTGGCGTGGCCTAGGTGGCCTTGCTTAATAAGCCACTCCGGCGATTCTCGCATGTGGAAAGTTATGAAGACAACCACGAGTACAACCGATGGGATTGTTCCAGTGAAAAGCATCACATGCCATGCATATTTGATGAGGAGTTTGGAGAAGATATAATTTGATAAATTGCCAAAAAGAGTGCCAATGCTAATACACACCTAAATGATGGAAACAAAAAAATTAAAAAGATGCCACAAATTAGAGAGCAAAAAAGGAAATGATAATAATTAAGTACATCAGGAAAGGAGATTAGGATGCCACGAGATAAGGCAGGGGAGGTCTCGGTTGCGTAAACTGGGGCAATCGTCAAGGTGAAGCTTGCGCCGAGGCTGGCCAAGGAGCGGCCGACCAGCAACATGGCAAAATTTTGGGCCAAACCCATAATGACGGACTCAACGAAATATATGGCCCCCGCCATCACAATTGTCCAACGGCGACCAAACTTCTCAGAAATCACTGTCGGTGACACCACCCCAAGCAATGAGAAAATAGCAATGATGCTCGTCATGAGCTGAAGCTACAAATTGCTTAGAGCTAGGTCCATCTAGATATATGGTGCAAGCCTGGTCATCAGCAGTTGAACTGCCAAAAATTGAAAATAATAATGTACGTGCGATAAACGTGCAACATGCGTGCGATATACGTGCAACATACGTGCGATATAGATGAATTTCCATGGTTTTGGTAAGGATGAGCTTGGCGAGGCCTAGGTGGCCCCGCCTAATGAGCCACTCCAGCGATTCGGCATATGGAAAGCTATTAAGGCAACCACGAGTACAACCGAGGGGATTGCTCTAGCGACAAGCATCACACGCCATGCATATTTGAGGAGGAGTTTGGAGAAGATAAAATTTGATAGATTGCCAAAAAAAAGTGCCAACACTAATACACACTTAAATGATCGAAATAAAAAAAAATGTAAAAGATGCCACAAAATTAGAAAGGAAAAAAAGAAATGAAAAGAAAAAGTACTTAAGGACAGGAGATTATGATGCAACGAGAGAAGGCGGGGGAATTCTCGATCGCGTCGAGGGCAATCGTCAAGGCGAAGCTTGCACCAAGGCTAGCCAAGGAGCGACCATTTTGCAACATGGCAAAATTTTGGGCCGAACCCATAATGACGGGCCCAATGAAATATATGGCCCACACTATCACAATTGTCCAACGGCGACCAAACTTCTCAGAAATCGCTATCGCTGACACCACTCCAAGTAATGAGAACATAGCAAGGATGCTCGTCATGAGCTAAAACTGCAAATCGTTTAGAGCCAGGTTCATCTAGATATATGGCGCAAGCACGGTCATCAGCAATTGAGCTGCCAAAATTCGAAAATAATAATGTACGTGCGATAAACGTGCAACATACATGCGATAAACGTGTAACATGCGTGTGATATACGTGTAACATAAGTGCGATATAAATGAATTTTCATGGTTTTGGTGAGGATGGGCTTGGCAAGGCCTAGGTGGCCCTGCCTAATTAGCCACTCCGGCGATTCTAGCATGTGGGAAGCTATGAAGGCAACCACGAGTGCAACTGAGGGGATTGCTCTAGCGAAAAGCATCACACGCCATGCATATTTGAGGAGGAGTTTGGAGAAGATATAATTTGATAGAGTGCCAACCCTAATACACACCTAAACGATGGAAATAAAAAAATGAAAAAGATGCCACAAAATTAGAAAGGCAAGAAAGGAAATGAAAATAAGTAAGTACATCAGGAAAGGAAATTAGGATGCCACGAGAGAAGGCAGGGGAAATCTCAGTCGCGTAGACTTGGGAAATCGTCAAGGCGAAGCTTGCGCCGATGCTGGCCAAGAAGCGGCCGACTAGCAACATGACAAAATTTTAGGCTGAACCCATAATGATGGGCCCAATGAAATATATGGCCCCCGACATCACAATTGTCCATCGGCGACCAAACTTGTCAGAAATTATTGTCACTGACATCTCCCCAAGCAATGAGAACATAGTAAGGATGCCCGTCAAGAGCTGAAGTTGCAAATCGCTTAAAGCCAGGTCCATTTTGATATATGGTGCAAGCCCGGTCATCAACAGTTGAACTGCCAAAAATTCAAAATAATAATGTACGTGCGATAAACGTGCAACATGCGTGCGATATACGTGCAACATACGTGCGATATAAATGAATTTCATAGTCTTGGTAAGGATGGGCTTGGCGAGGCCTAGGTGGCCCCACCTAATGAGCCACTCCGGCGATTTTGGCATGTGGAAAGCTATGAAGGCAACCACGAGTACAACCGAGGGGATTGCTCCAGCGAAAAGCATCACACGCCATGCATATTTGAGGAGGAGTTTGGAGAAGATATAATAAGATAGATTGCTAAAAAGAGTGCCAACACTAATACACACTTAAATATTAGAAAAAAAATATTAAAAAGATGCCACAAAATTAGAAAGGGAAAAAGGGAAATAAAAATAAATAAGTACATCAAGAAAGGAGATGAGAATGCCATGAGAGAAGACGGGGGAAATTTCGGTCGAGTAGACTGGGGTAATCGTCAAGGCGAAGCTTGCGCCAAGTCTGGCCATGGAGTGGCCGACTAGCAATATGACAAAATTTTGGGCCGAAGCTATAATGACGAGCCCAACAAAATATATGGCCTCCACCATCACAATTGTCCAACGACAACCAAACTTCTCAGCAATCACTATCGCTGACAACAGCCCAAGCAATGATAACATAGTAAGGATGCCCGTCATGAGTGAAGCTGCAATCGCTTAGAGCTAGCTCCATATTAATATATGGCGCAATCCCAGTCATCAATCGTAGAACTGCTAAAAATTCGAAATCACAATGTACGTGCAATAAACGTGCAAGATACATGCTGTAAATGTGCAACATACGTGCGATATAATTGAATTTTCATGGTCTTGGTAAGGTTGGGCTTTGCGAGGCCTAGGTGGCCGCGCCTAATGAGCCACTCCGGCGATTCTGATATGTTGAAAGCTATGAAGGCAACCACGAGTACAAACAAGGGGATTGCTCCAGCGAAAAGCATTACACGCCATGCATATTTGAGGAAGAGTTTGGAGAAGATATAATAAGATAGATTGCCAAAAAGAGTGGCAACGCTAATATACACCTAAATACTACAAACCAAAAAATTAACACGATGCCACAAAATTAGAAAGGAAAAAAAGGAAATGAAAATAAATAAGTACATCAGGATAGGAGATTAGGATGCCACGAGAGAAGGCAGGGGAGATCTCTGTCGCATATACTGGGGCAATCGTCAAGGTGAAGCTTGCACCGAGGCTGGCCAATGAGTGGCCCACCAGTAACATGACAAAATTTTAGGCTGAATCCATAATGACGGGCCCAACGAAATATATGGCCCCTGCCATCACAAATGTCCAACGGTGACAAAACTTCTCAGAAATCACTGTTGTTGACACCATCCCAAGCAATAAGAACATAGCAAAGATGCCCGTCATGAGTTGAAGTTGCAAATCGCCTAGAGCCAGCTCTGTCTTGATATATAGCGCAATCCCGGTCATCAGTAGTAGAACTACCAAAAATTCAAGATAATAATGTACGTGCAGTAAACGTGCACCATACGTGCGATAAACGTGCAACACACGTGCGATAAACATGCAACACGTGTAATATAAATGAAATTTCATGGTCTTAGTAAGGATGGGCTTGGCGAGGCCTAAGTGGCCCCACCTATTGAGCCACTCTGGCGATTCTGGCATGTGGAAAGTTATGAAGGTAACCACGAGTACAACCGAGAGGATTGCTCTAGTGAAAAGCATCACACGCCATGCATATTTGAGGAGGAGTTTGGAGAAGATATAATTTGATAGATTGCCAAAAAGAGTGCCAATGCTAATACGCACATAAATGATGGAAACAAAAAAATGAAAAAGATGTCACAAAATTTGAAAGGAAAAAATGGAAATGAAAATAAATAAGTACATCAGGAAAGGACATTCGGATGCCACAAGAGAAGACAGGCAAGATCTCGATTGCGTAGACTGGGGCAATCGTCAAGGCGAAGACTGCGCGGAGGCTGGCCAAGAAGCGGCCGACTAGCAACATGGCAAAATTTTGGGCCGAACCCATAATAACGGAACCAATGAAATATATGGCCCCTGCCATCACAATTGTCTAACGGTGACCAAATTTCTAAAAAATCACTGTCGCTGACACCACCCCAAGCAATGAGAACATAGAAATGATGCTTGTCATGAGCTGAAACTGCAAATCACTTAGAGCTAGGTCTGTCTTGATATATGGCGCAAGCGTAGTTATCGTAGTTGAACTGCTAAAAATTGAAAATAATAATGTACGTGCGATAAACGTGTAACATATGTGTGAAAAACATGCAACATGCGTGCGATATACGTGCAACATACGCTCGATGTAAATGAATTTTCATGGTCTTAGTAAGGATGGGTTGGCGAGGTCTAGGTGGCCCCGCCTAATGACCCACTCCGGCAATTCTGGCATGTGGAAAGTTATGAAGGCAACCACGAGTACAACCAAGGGGATTGCTCCGGCGAAAAGCAACACATGCCATGCATATTTGAGGAGGAGTTTGGAGAAGTTATAATTTGATAGATTGCTAAAAAGAGTGCCAACGCTAATACACACCTAAATACTGGAAAAAAATGAAAAAGAAGCCACAAAATTGGAAAGGAAAAAAGGAAATGAAAATAAATACGTACAACAGGACATGAGATTTGGATGCCACGAGAGAAGGCAGGGGAGATCTTGATCGCGTAGACTGGGGCAATCGTCAAGGCGAAGCTGGCACGGAAGCTAGCTAAGGAGTGGCTGAACAATAACATAGCAAAATTTTGGGACGAACCCATAACGACGGGACCAACGAAATATATGGCCCCCGCCATCACAATTGTCCAACAGCGACCAAATTTCTCAAAAATCACTATTACTGACAACACCCCACGGAATGAGAACACAGAAAGGATGCCCGTCATGAACTTAAGCTGCAAATTGCTTAGAGCTAGGTCCGTCTTGATATAAGGCGCAAGCCCGGTCATCAGCAGTTGAACTACCAAAAATTCAAAATAATAATGTACATGCAATAAACGTGCAACATGCGTGCGATATACGTGCAACATACGTGTGATATACGAGCAACATATGTGGATATAAATGAATTTTCATAGTCTTGGTAAGGATGGGTTGGTGAGGTCTAGGTGGCCCCGCCTAATGAGCCACTTCGGCGATTCTGGCATGAGGAAAGCTATGAAGGCAACCACAAGTACAACCGAGGGGATTGCTCCAGCGAAAGGCATCACATGCCAAGCATATTTGAGGAGGAGTTTGGAGAAGTTCTACTTTGATAGATTGCCAAAAAGAGTGCCAATGCTAATATACACCTAAATGATGGAAACAAAAAAAAAATGAAAAAGATGCCACAAAATTAGAAAGGGAAAAAGGAAATGAAAATAAATACATACATCAGGACATGAGATTTGGATCCCACGAGAGAAGGCAGGGGAGATCTCAATCACGTAGACTGAGGCAATCGTCAAGGCGAAGCTTGCGCGGAGGCAAGCTAAGGAGTGGCCGACTAGTAACATAGCAAAATTTTGGGATGAACCCATAACGACGGGACCAACGAAATATATGGCCCTCGCAATCACTATTGTCCAACGGCGACCAAACTTCTCAAAAATCACTGTCGCTGACAACACCCCATGCAATGAGAACACAGAAAGGATGCCCGTTATGAGCTAAAGCTGCAAATCGCTTAGAGCTAGGTCTGTCTTGATATATGCCACAAGCCCGGTCATCAGCAGTTGAACTACCAAAAATTCAAAATAATAATGTACGTGCGATAAATGTGCAACATACGTGCGATAAACGTACAACATGCGTGCGATATACGTGCAACATACGCACGATATACGTGCAACATACGTGGATATAAATGAATTTTCACAGTCTTGGTAAGGATGGGTTGGCGAGGTCTAGGTGGCCCCGCCTAATGAGCCACTTTGGCGATTCTGGCATGAGGAAAGCTATGAAGGCAACCACGAGTACAACCGAGGGGATTGCTCCAGCGAAAGGCATCACACGCCATGCATATTTGAGGAGGAGTTTGGAGAAGTTATACTTTGATAGATTGCCAAAAAGAGTGCCAATGCTAATACACACCTAAATGATGGAAACAAAAAAAATGAAAAAGATGCCACAAAATTAGAAAGGGAAAAAAGGAAATGAAAAAAATAAGTACTTCGGAAAGGAGATTAGGATGCCACGAGAGAAGGCAGGGGAGATCTCGGTCGCGTAGACTGGAGCAATTGTCAAGGCGAAGCTTGCGCCGAGGCTAGCCAAGGAGCGGCCGACCAGTAACATGGCAAAATTTTGGATCGAACCCATAATGATGGGCCCAACGAAATATATGGCCCCCACCATCACAATTGTCCAACGACGACCAAACTTATCGTAAAATCACTGTCGTTGACACCACCTCACGCAATGAGAACATAGAAAGGATGTCCATCATGAGCTGAAGCTGCAAATCTCTTAGAGCTAGCTCCGTCTTGATATATGGCGCAAGCTCGGTCATCAGCAGTTGAACCGCCAAAAATTGCAAAATAATAATGTATGTGGATAAACGTGCAACATACGTGCGATATACGTGCAACATACGTGCGATATACGTGCAACATATGTGCGATATACATGCAACATATGCATGATATAAATGTATTTTCATGGTCTTGGTAAGGGTGGGTTGGCGAGGTGTAGGTGGTCCCGCCTAATGAGCCACTCCGGCGATTCTGGCATGTGGAAAGCTATGAAGGCAACCACAAGTACATCCAAGAGGATTGCACCAGCGAAAAGCATCACACGCCATGCATATTTGAGGAGGAGTTGGGAGAAGTTATAATTTGATAGGTTGCCAAAAATAGTGCCAACGTGAATACACACCTAAATGATGGAAACAAAAAAAATGAAAAAGATGCCACAAAATTAGAAAGGAAAAAAAGGAAATGAAAATAAATAACCTTAGGAAAGGAGATTAGGATGCCACGAGAGAAGGCAGGGGAGATCTCGGTCGCGTAGACCGGGCAATCGTCAAGGGGATGCTTGCGCCGAGGTTGGCCAAGGAGCGGTCGACGAGCAACATGGCAAAATTTTGGGTCGAAGCCATAATGACGGGCCCAACGAAATATATAGCCCCGCCATCACAATTGTCCAACGGTGACCAAACTTTTCAGAAATCACTGTCGCCGACAACACCCCATGCAATGTGAACATAGAAAGGATGCCTGTTATGAGCTGAAGCTGCAAATCACTTAGAGCTAGGTTTGTCGTGATATATGGTGCAAGCCCCGTCATCAGCAGTTGAACTACTAAAAATTCAAAATAATAATGCACGTGCGATAAATGTGCAACATACATGTGATAAACGTGCAACATGCGTGCTATGTACGTGTAACATACGTGCGATATACATGCAACATGTGCGGATATAAATGAATTTTCATAGTCTTGATAAGGATGGGTTGGCGAGGTGTAGGTGGTCCCACCTATTGAGCCACTCCGGCGATTCTGGCATGTGGAAAGTTATGAAGGCAATCACGAGTACAACCAAGGGGATTGCACCAACGAAAAGCATCACACGCCATGCATATTTGAGGAGGAGTTTGGAGAAGTTATAATTGGATTGGTTGCCAAAAAGAGTGCCAACGTGAATACACACCTAAATGATGGAAACAAAAAAACGAAAAAGATGTCACAAAATTAGAAAGGGAAAAAAGGAAATGAAAATAAATATCTCAGGAAAGGAGATTAGGATGCCATGAGAGAAGGCAGGGGAGATCTCGGTCGCGTAGACTGGGGCAATCGTCAAGGGGATGCTTGCGCCGAGGTTGGCCAAGGAGCGGTCGACCAGCAACATGCCAAAATTTTGGGCCGAACCCATAATGATGGGCCCAACGAAATATATAGCCCTTGCCATCACAATTGTCCAACGGCGACCAAACTTCTCAGAAATCACTGTCACTGACAACACCCCACACAATGAGAACTTAGAAATGATGCCCGTCATGAGCTAAAGTTGTAAATTGCTTAGAGCTAGGTCTGTGTTGATATATTGCATAAGCTCGGTCCTTAGCAGTTGAACTACCAAAAATTCAAAATAATTATGCACGTGCGATAAACGTGCAACATGCGTACGATATACGCGCAACATACGTGCGATATACGTGCAACATACATGGATAAAAATGAATTTTCATAGTCTTGGTAAGGATGGGTTGGTGAGATCTAGGTGGCCCCACCTAATTAGCCACTTTGGCGATTCTGGCATGTGGAAAGCTATGAAGGTAACCGCGAGTACAACCGAGGGGATTGCTCCAGCGAAAAGTATCACCCGTCATGCATATTTGAGGAGGAGTTTGGAGAAGTTATACTTTGATAGATTGCCAAAAAGTGTGCCAACGCTAATACACACCTCAATGACGGAAACAAATAATTGAAAAAGATGCCACAAAATTAGAAAAGGAAAAAAAAGAAATGAAAATAAATGAGTACCTCGGGATAGGAGATTAGGATGCCACGAGAGAAGGCATGGGAGATCTCGGCCGCATAGACTGGGGCAATCATCAAGGGGAAGCTTGCACGAGGCTAGCCAAGGAGCGGCCACCAGTAACATGGCAAAATTTTGGGCCGAACCCATAGTGACAGGCCCAATGAAATATATGGCTCCCGCAATCACAATTGTTCAACGGCGACCAAACTTCTCAGAAATCACTGTCTCTAACACCACCCTAAGTAATGAGAACATGGCGAGGATGCTCGTCATAAGTTGAAGCTGCAAATCTCTTAGAGCTTGGTCCGTCTTGATATTTAACGCAAGCCCGGTCATCAACACTTGAATTGCTAAAAATTCAAAATAATAATATAGGTGCGCTAAACGTGTAACATGAGTGTGATATACGTGCAATATAAGTGCAAAATAAATGAATTTTCACGGTCTTGGTAAGGATGGGCTTGGTGAGGCCTAGGTGGTCCCGCCTAATGAGCCACTCCGGCGATTTTGGCATATGGAAAGCTTTGAAGGCAATCACGAGTACAACCGAGGGGATTGTTCTAGCGAAAAGCATCACACGCCATGCATATTTGAGGAGGAGTTTGGAGAAGATATAATTTGATAGATTGCCAAGAAAAGTACCAACACTAATACACACCTAAATACTGGAAACAAAAAAAAAATGAAAAAGAAGTGACAAAATTAGAAAGGAAAAAAAAGAAATAAAAAAAAGAAATGAAAAAAATAAGTACTTTAGGACAGGAGATTATGATACCACGAGAGAAGGCAAGGGAGATTTCGGTTGCGTAGACTTGGGCAATCATCAAGGCGATGCTTGCGCCAAGGCTGGCCAAGGAGCGGTCGACCCGAATGTGGCAAAATTTTGGGCAAACCCATAATGACGGGCCCAACGAAATATATGACCCCCGCCATCACAATTGTCCAACGCGACCAAACTTCTTAGAAATCACTGTCGGCGACACCACCTCACGCAATGAGAACATAGAAAGGATACCTGTCATGCGCCGAAGCTGCAAATCTCTTAGAGCTAGCTCTATCTTGATATATGGCGTAAGCTCGGTCATCAGCAGTTGAACTGCCAAAAATTGCAAAATAATAATGTACGTGCGATAAGCGTGCAACATACGTGCGATATACGTGCAACTTACGTGCGATATACATGTAACATATGCGCGATATAAATGTATTTTCATGGTGTTGGTAAGGATGGGTTGGTGAGGTGTAGGTGGTCCCGCCTAATGAGCCACTCCGGCGATTCTGGCATGTGGAAAGCTATAAAGGCAATCATGAGTACAACCGGGGGGATTGCACCAACGAAAAGCATCACATGCCATGCATATTTGATGAGGAGTTTGGAGAAGTTATAATTTGATAGGTTGCCAAAAATAGTGCCTACGCCAATACACACCTAAATGATGGAAACAAAAAAATGAAAAAGATGCCACAAAATTAGAAAGAGAAAAAAGGAAATGAAAATAAATAAGTACCTCAGGAAAGGAGATTAGGATGCCACGAGAGAAGGCAGGGGAGATCTCGATCGCGTAGATTGGGGCAATCGTCAAGGGGAAGCTTGCGCCGAGGTTGGCCAAGGAGTGGTCAACCAGCAAAATGGCAAAATTTTGGACCGAACCCATAATGACGGGCCCAACGAAATATATGGCCTCCGCCATCACAATTGTCCAACGGTGACCAAACTTCTCAGAAATCACTGTCGCTGACAACACCCCACGCAATGAGAATAGAGAAAGGATGCCCGTCATGAGCTAAAGCTGCAAATTGCTTAGAGCAAGGTCTGTCTTGATATATGGCGCAAGCCGTCGTCGCGCAGCTTGAACTACCAAAATTTCAAAATAAATGTGCAACATATGTGTGATAAACATGCAACATGCGTGCGATATACGTGCAACATACGTGCGATATACGTGCAACATATGCGGATAAAAATGAATTTTCATAGTCTTGGTAAGGATGGGTTGGCGAGGTCTAGGTGGCCCCGCCTAATGAGCCACTTCGGCGATTCTGGCATGTGAAAAGCTATGAAGGCAACCACGAGTACAACCGAGGGGATTGCTCCAGTGGAAAGCATTACTCGTCATGCTTATTTGAGGAGGAGTTTGGAGAAGTTATACTTTGATAGATTGCCAAAAAGAGTGCCAACGCTAATACACACCTAAATGATGGAAACAAATAATTGAAAAAGATGCCACAAAATTAGAAAGGGAAAAAAGGAAATGAAAATAAATAAGTACCTCAAGAAAGGAGATTAGGATGCCACGAGAGAAGGCATGGGAGATCTCTATCACGTAGACTGGGGCAATCGTCAAGGGGAAGCTTGCGCCGAGGCTGGCTAAGGAGCGGCCGACCCGAACATGGCAAAATTTTGGGCCGAACCCATAGTGACAGGCCCAACAAAATATATGGCCCCCACAATCACAATTGTTGAACGGCGACCAAACTTCTCAAAAATCACTATTGTTGACACCACCCCAAGCAAAGAGAACATAGTGAGGATGCCCGTCATAAGCTGAAGTTGCAAATCTCTTAGAGCCTGGTCCGTCTTGATATTTAACGCAAGCCCAGTCATCAACACTTGAATTGCCAAAAATTCTAAATAATAATGTACGTGCGCTAAACGTGCAAGATGAGTGCGATATACATGCAATATAAGTGCGAATAAATGAATTTTCACGGTCTTGGTAAGGATGGGCTTGGCAAGGCCTAGGTGACCGCCTAATGAGCCACTCCGGCGATTTTGGCATATGGAAAGCTTTGAAGGCAACCACGAGTACAACCGAGGGGATTGTTCTAGCGAAAAGCATCACACGCCATGCATATTTGAGGAGGAGTTTGGAGAAGATATAATTTGATAGATTGCCAAGAAAAGTACCAACACTAATATGCACCTAAATACTGGAAACAAAAAAATGAAAAAGAAGCAACAAAATTAGAAAGGAAAAAAAAAAGAAATGAAAAAAAATAAGTACTTTAGGATAGGAGATTATGATACCACGAGAGAAGGCAGTGGAGATTTCGGTCGCGTAGACTTGGGCAATCGTTAAGGCGAAGTTTGCGCTGAGGCTGGCCAAGGAGCAGTCGACTAGTAACATGGCAAAATTTTGGGCCGAACCCATAATGACGGGCCCAACAAAATATATGGCTCCCGCCATCACAATTGTCCAACGGCGAGCAAACTTCTCAGAAATCACTGTCATTGACACCGCTTCACGCAATGAGAACATAGAAATGATGCCGATCATAAGCTGAAGCTGCAAATCTCTTAGAGCTAGCTTCGTCTTGGTATATGGCGTAAGCTCGGTCATCAGCAGTTAAACTACCAAAAATTCAAAATAATAATATACGTGCGATAAACGTGCAACATACGTGTGATATACGTGCAACATACGTGTAACATACGTGCGATATACATGCAACATATGCGCGATATAAATGTATTTTCATGGTGTTGGTAAGGATGGGTTGGCGAGGTGTAGGTGGTCCCGCCTAATGAGCCACTCCGGCGATTCTGGCATGTGGAAAGCTATGAAGGCAACCACGAGTACAACCGAGGGGATTGCACCAGCGAAAAGCATCACACGCCATGCATATTTGAGGAGGCGTTTGGAGAAGTTATAATTTAATATGTTGTCAAAAAGAGTGCCAATGCGAATACACACCTAAATGATGGAAATAAAAAAATGAAAAAGATGCCACAAAATTAGAAAGGGAAAAAAGGAAATGAAAATAAATAAGTACCTCAGGAAAGGAGATTAAGATGTCACGAGAGAAGGCGGGGGAGATCTCGGTCGCATAGACTAGGGCAATCGTTAAGGCGAAGCTTGCGCCGAGGCTGGCCAAGGAGCGGCCGACTAGCAACATGGCAAAATTTTGGGCCGAACCCATAATAACAAGCCCAACGAAATATATGGCTCCCGCAATCACAATTGTCCAACGGCGACCAAACTTCTCAGAAATCACTGTCGCTGACACCACCCCAAGCAATGAGAACTTATTGAGGATGCCCATCATAAGCTGAAGCTGCAAATCTCTTAGAGCTAGGTCCGTCTTGATATTTGGCGCAAGCCCGGTCATTAACAGTTGAACTGCTAAAAATTGAAAATAATAATGTACGTGCGATAAACGTGCAACATACGTGCGATAAACGTGCAACATGTGTGCGATGTATATGCAACACGCGTGCGATTTTTGTGCAACATACGTGCAATATAAATGAATTTTCACGGTCTTGGTAAGGATGGGCTTGGCAAGGCCTGGGTGGCCCCGCCTATTGAGCCACTTCGGCGATTCTGGCATGTGAAATGTTTTGAAGGCAACTACGAGTACAACCGAGAGGATTGCTTCAGCGAAAAAGATCACACGCCATGCATATTTGAGGAGGGGTTTGGAGAAGATATAATTTGATAAATTGCCTAAAAGAGTTTAAACACTAATACACACCTAAATGATAGAAACAAAAAAATGAAAAAGTTGCCACAAACTTTGAAAGGAAAAAAAGAAATTAAAATAAATAAGTATCTTAGAAAATGAGATTAGGATGCCACGAGAGAAGGCAGGGGAGATTTCGGTCGCGTAGACTGGCGCAATCGTCATGGCAAATCTTGCGCCGAGGCTGGCCAAGGAGCGGCCGACCACCAATAGGGAAAAATTTTGGGCCGAGCCTATAATGATGGACCAAACGAAATATATGGCCCCCGCCATCACAATTGTCCAACGACGACCAAACTTCTCAAAAATCGCTGTCGCTGACACCACCCCAAGCAATGAGAACATAAAAAGGATGCCCGTCATGAGCTGAAGCTGTAACTTGCTTAGAGCTAGTCTGTCTATATATATGGTGCAAGCTCGGTCATGACGAGTTGAACTGCCAAAAATTCGAAATAATAATGTACGTGCGATAAACGTGCAACACACGTGCCATAAATGTGCAACAAACGTGCGATATAAATAAATTTTCATGGTCTTGGTAAGGATGTGCTTGGCGAGGCTTAGGTGGCCTCGTCTAATGAGCAATTTCGATGATTCTGGCATGTGGAAAATTATGAAGGCAACCACAAGTACAACCGAGGGGATTGCTGCAGCGAAAAACATCACACGGCATGCATATTTGAGGAGGAATTTGGAGAAGATATAATTTGATAGATTGCCAAATAGAGTGCCAACGCTAACACACACCTAAATACTGGAAATAAAAAAATGAAAAAGATGCCACAAAATTAGAAAAGAAAAAAAAAGAAATGAAAATAAATAAGTACCTTAGGAAATGAGATTAGTTAGCCATGAGAGAATGTAGGGGAGATCTCGGTCGTGTAGACTCTGGGGAATCGTCAAGGCGAAGCTTATGTCGAGAGTGGCCAAGGAGCGGCCGACCAGCAAAATGGCAAAATTTTCGACCGAACCTACAATGACGGGCTTCACGAAATATATGGCCCCCGCCATCACAATTGTCCAACGCGACCAAACTTCTCATTAATCACTATCGTTGACACCACCCCAAGTAATGAGAACATAGAAAGGATGCCCGTCAAGCTTCAAATCACTTAGAGCCAGGTTCATTTTGATATATGGCGCAAGCCCGGTCATCAGCGATTAAATTGCCAAAAATTGAAAATAATAATGTACGTGTAACAAGCATGCAACATACGTGCGATATACATGCAACATACGTGCGATATAAATAAATTTTCGTGGTCTTGGTAAGGATGGGCTTGGCAAGGCTTAGGTGGCCCGGCCTAATGAGCCATTCCGGCGATTCTGGCATGTGGAAAATTATGAAGGTAATCACGAGTACAACCGAGAGGATTGCTCCAGTGAAAAGCATCACAAGCCATGCATATTTGAGGAGGAGTTTGGAGAAGGTATAATTTGATAGATTGCCAAAAAGAGTGCCAACACTAATACACACCTAAATGATGGAAACAAAATAATGAAAAAGATGCCACAAAATTAGAAAGGAAAAAAATGAAATGAAAATAAATAAGTACATCAGGAAAGGAGATTAGGATACCACGAGAGAAGGCAGGGGAGATCTCGATCGCGTAGACTAAGGCAATCGTCAATGCGAAGTTTGCGCCAAGGCTGGCTAAGGAGCGGCCGACTAGCAACATGGTAAAATTTTGGGCCAAGGGCTCAACGAAATATATGGCCCCCGCCATTACAATTGTCCAACAGCGACCAAATTTCTCAGAAATTACTATCGCTGACACCACCCCAAGTAATGAGAACATAGAAAGGATGCCCGTCATGAGCTGAAGCTGCAAATCGCTTTGAGCCAAGTTCGTCTTGATATATAGCGCAAGCTCGGTCATCAACAGTGGAACTGCCAAATATTGAAAATAATAATGAACATGCGATAAATGTGCAACATAAGTGTGATAATCGTGCAACATGCATGTGATATATGAATTTTCATGGTCTTGGTAAGGATGGGCTTGGCGAGGCCTTGGTGGCCCCGCCTAATTAGCCACTCCGGCGATTCTGGCATTTGGAAAGATATGAAGGCAACCGCGAGCACAACAGATGGGATTGTTCCAGTAAAAGCATCACACGCCATGCCATGCATAGTTGAGGAGGTATTTGGAGAAGATATAATTTGACAAATTGCTAAAAAGAGTGCTAACTCTAATACACACCTAAATGATGGAAACAAAAAAATGAAAAAGATGTGACAAAATTAGAAAGGAAAAAAAGGAAATGAAAATAAATAAGTACATTAGGAAAGGAGATTACGATGCCACGAGAAAAGGTAGGGGAGATCTCGGTCGCGTAAACTCGGGCAATCGTCAAGGCGAAGCTTGCGCCGAGGCTGGCCAAGGAGCGGCTGACTAGCAACATGGCAAAATTTTCGATCGAACCCATCATTACGGGCCCAACGAAATGTATGGCCCCCGCCATCACAATTGTCCAATGGCGACCAAACTTCTCAGAAATCACTGTCGCTAACACCACCCCAAGCAATGAGAACATAGAAAGGATGCCTATCATGAGCTAAACTGCAAATCGCTTAGAGCCAGGTCCGTCTTGATATATGGCGCAAGCCTGGTCATCAGTAGTTGAACTGCCAAAAATTGAAAATAATAATGTACGTGCGATAAACGTGTAACATACGTGCGATAAACGTGCAACATGCGTGCAATATATGTGCAACATACATGCGATATAAATGAATTTTCATGGTATTGGTAAGGATGGGCTTGACGAGGCCTAAGTGGCCCGCCTAGTGAGCCACTCCGGCGATTTTCGCATGTGGAAAGCTATAAAGGCATCCACGAGTACAACCGAGAGGATTGCTCTGGCGAAAAGCATCACACAGCATGTATATTTGAGGAAGAATTTGGAGAAGATATAATATGATAGATTGCCAAAAAGAGTGCTAACGCTAATATACACCTAAATACTGGAAAAAAAATGAAAAAGATGCCACAAAATTAGAAAGGAAAAAAATGAAATGAAAATAAATAAATACATTACGAAATGAGATTAGGATGCCACGACAGAAGGCATGGGAGATCTCGGTCGCATAGACTAGGGCAATCGTCAAGGCGAAGCTTGCACCAAGGCTGGTCAAAGAGCGGCCGACCAGCAACATGGCAAAATTTTCGGCCGAACCCATAATGACGAGTCTAACGAAATATATGGCCCCCGCCATCACAATTGTTCAACGGCGACCAAACTTCTCAGAAATCACTGTTGCTGACACCACCCCAAGCAATGAGAACATAGAAATGATGCCTGTCATGAGCTGAAGCTGCAAATCGCTTAGAGCCAAGTTTGTTTTGATATATGGCACAAGCCCGGTCATCAGCAATGGAACAACCAAAAATTCAAAATAATAATGTACGTGCAACAAACGTGCAACATACGTGCAACATGCGTGCAACATACGTGCGATATAAATGAATTTTCATGGTGTTGGTAAAAATGGTCTTTGCAAGGCTTAGGTGGCCCCGACTAATGAGCCACTCTGGCTATTCTAGCGTGTGGAAAAGTATGAAGGCAACCACTAGTACAACCAAAAGGATTGCTCTAGCGAAAAGCATCACACACCATGCATGTTTAAGGAGTAGTTTGGAGAAGATATAATTTGATAGATTGCCAAAAAGAGTGCCAATGTTAATACACACCTAAATGATGGAAAAAAAATGAAAAAGATGCCACAAAATTAGAAGGAAAAAAAGAAATTGAAGTAAATAAGTACCTCAGGAAAGAAGATTATGATGCCACAAGAGAAGGCAGGGGAGATCTTGGTCACGTAGACTGGGGCAATCTTCAAGGCGAAGCTTGCACCAAGGCTAGCCAAGGAGCGGCCTATCAATAATATGGCAAAATTTTGGCCGAACTCATAATGACAGGCCCAACGAAATATATGGCCCCGCCATCACAATTGTCCAACGGCGATCAAATTTCTCAGAAATCACTATCGCTGACACCACCCCAAGTAATGAGAACATGGCAAAGATGCCCGTCATGAGCTGAAGCTGCAAATCGCTTAGAGTCGATCCGTCTTCATATATGGCGCAAGCTCGGTCATGAGCAGTTCAACCGCAAAAATTCGAAATAATAATTTACCTGCGATAAACGTGTAACATATGTGCGATATAAAGGAATTTTCATGGTCTTGGTAAGGATGGGCTTGGCGAGGCCTAGGTGGCCCCGCCTAATTAGCCACTCCGACGATTCTGGCATTTGGAAAGCTATGAAACAACCACGAGTACAACCAAGGGGCTTGCTCCAACAAAAAGTATCACACGCCATGGATTTTTGAGGAGGTGTTTGGAGAAGATATAATTTGATAGATCTCCAAAAAGAGTGCCAACACTAATACACACTTAAACGATGAAACAAAAAAATGAAAGGAAAAAAAGGAAATGAAAATAAATAAGTACATCATGAATGGAGATTAGGATGCCACAAGAGAAGGGAGGGGAGATCTCGGTCGCGTAAACAGGGGTAATCGTCAAGGTGAAGCTTGCGTCGAGGCTGGCCAAGGAGCAGTCGACCAGCAACATGGCAAAATTTTGGGCCGAACCCATAATGACGGGCCCAACGAAATATATGGCCCCCGCCATCACAATTGTCCAACGACGACCAAACTTCTCAAAAATCAGTATCGCTGACACTACCCCAAGCAATGAGAACATAGAAAGGATGTCCATCATAAGTTGAAGCTGCAAATCGCTTAGAGCCGGTCCGTTTTGATATATGGCGCATGCCCAATCATCAATAGTTTAACTGCCAAAAATTGAAAATAATAAAGTACGTGCGATAAACGTGCAACATGCATGTGATATACGTGCAACATACGTGTGATATAAATGAATTTTCATGGTCTTGGTAAGGATGGGCTTGGCGAGGCTTAGGTGGCCCCGCCTAATGAACCAAGTCCGGCGATTCGCATGTGTAAAACTATGAAGGCATCCACAAGTACAACCGGGAGGATTGCTCCAACGAAAAGCATCATATGCCATGCATATTTGAGGAGAAGTTTGAATAAGATATAATTTGATAGATTGCTAAAAATAGTACCAACGCTAATACACACCTAAATGATGGAAACAAAAAAATGAAAAAGATGCCATGATATTAGAAAGGAAAAAAAAAGAAATTAAAATAAATAAGTACCTCGGGAAATAAGATTAGGATGCCACGAGAGAAGGCAGGGAGATCTTGATCGCGTAGACCGGGGCAATGGTCAAGGCGAAGCTTGCGCCGAGGCTGGCCAAGGAGCGGCCACCAGTAACTTTTTTTTGGAAAAATTTTGCGCCAAACCCATAATGACGGGCCCAACAAAATATATGGCCCACGCAATCACAATTGTCCAGCGACAACCAAACTTCTCAGAAATCACTGTCGCTGACACCACCCCAAGCAATGAGAAAATAGCAATGATGCCCATCATGAGCTGAAGCTGCAAATCGCTTAGAGCCAAGTCCGACTAAATATATGGCGCAAGTCCAGTCATCAGCAGTTAAACTGCCAAAAATTGAAAATAATAATGTACGTGCGATAAACGTGCAACATGCGTGTGATAAACGTGCAACATGTATGCGATATACGTGCAACATATGTGTGTTATAGATAAATTTCCATAGTTTTGGTAAGGATGAGCTTGGCGAGGCCTAGGTGGCCCCGCCTAATGATCCACTCCCACGATTCTAGCATGTGGAAAGCTATGAAGGCAACCACGAGTACAACCGAGGGATTGTTCCAGTGACAAGCATCACACACCATGCATATTCGAGGAGGAGTTTGGAGAAGATATAATTTGATAGATTGCCAAAAAAAGTGCCAACGCTAATACACACTTAAATGATCGAAATAAAAAAAAAAAGGAAATGTAAATAAGTACATCATGAATGATGCCACAAAAAGGAGGGGAGATTAGAAAGGAAAAAACAAAATTTTGGAAATGAAAATAAATAAGTACATCATGAATGGAGATTAGGATGCCACGAGAGAAGGGAGGGCAGATCTCTTGGTAAGGAAAGGCGCATGGCACCACCTAATGAGTCACTTCGGCGATTCCTGCATGTTGAAACCTATGAAGGCAACCACGAGTACAACCGAGGGATTGCTCCAGCAAAAAACATCACACGCCATGCATATTTGAGGAGGAGTTTGGAGAAGATATAATTTGATAGATTGCCAAAAAGAGTGCCAATGCTAATACACACCTAAATACTGGAAACAAAAAAAATGAAAAAGATGCCACAAAATTAGAAAGGAAAAAAAAAGAAATTAAAACAAATAAGTAGCTCGGGAAAGGAGATTAGGATGCCACGAAAGTAGGTAGGGAGATCTCGATCGTGTAAACTAGGGCAATCGTCAAGGCGAAGCTTGCGCCGAGATCGGCCAAGGAGCGGCCGACCAGCAACATGGCAAAATTTTGGGCCAAACCCATAATGAGGGGCCCAAAGATATATATGGCCCCCGCCATCACAATTGTCCAACGGCAACCAAACTTCTCGAAATCATTGTCGCCGACACCACCCCAAGCAATGAGAACATAGCAAGAATGCCCGCCTTGAGCTGAAGTTGGAAATCACTTAGAGTCGGAGTCCGTCTTGATATATGGCGCAAGCCCTTATCGCAGCTTGAACTACCAAAAATTGAAAATAATAATGTATATGCGATAAACATGCAACATACGTGTGATATAATTCCTCAAAGAAAATGATGGGGTAGATGTGTTAGGAGCCCAAGCATCTTCCCCATCGTCTTCTAGCTCTATCTTTATTCCATGTGCTCCGAAAGCCTCCACATCCTCTTCTTGCTTGGTGTCCCAACCCATCTCTTCCATTATCTCCTTCTTCTTTTTCATGGAACATCTGCAACAAAAATGTCTCGCTAGCTATCGTCTGGCTCTTCATGTCCTTCGTTGAACATCCGCAATGTAATTCCCGATAGCTATCATCCATTCCAAATGGCCGACAATCCATTCACTCAAATGTAGAAATGTGTTTGGTGACGCAACGATTTCTTTTTGCATTTATTCATTTCTTATTCTTGCTCACGGATCGCCAACCGCCGCTCGCTGCCACTACTGCACGACTGCCTGCGGCCGGCGATCGCCGTTGCAGAGCCCATTGACCTCCGCCTCTCGTAGCTGGCCTTTAGCGGTCAACGGCGGCAATGGCTAATGGGCTTTGCGACGACGGTCACCGGTGACGGTCGGGCCGGCCACGATCATGCGGTGGTGGCGGTGGCGACGGTTGGCAAGGTGCAGCAAGCGGCGGTCGGCGGTGGTTTTAGGTGATTGGAGGTGGCCGCGGCAAGAGAGAGAAACAAAAGAAAAAAAAAAGAAAATTGACTTATTTCTAGAAATTGTTCCCGAGAACAAGAAGTTACTTTTTTTTTGTTTCTTAAAAAATGTTTCCGGGAACAAAAAATTAGAGAAATTGTTCCTGAGAACAAATATTTTACCAAATAGGTTTCTGTTCTTTTTTTGTTCTAGGGAATAAAAGAACAGAAATTGGGAGAAACAAAAATGTTACCATGCACTGCCTATAAGACTTCAGTCTAGTTGTAGTGCTTTCAGTAGTTTCGATATAGCTTATCAAGACCATGCAGAAAAATTATTTCTGGTCAGTATGATAGAATGAAGTATGAGCATGACATTGCTCGATGCCCCAAAGTATATCATACATAGGTATAATCATCAAAGCAATCTTCTACACCATGATACGTTCATGATTTCGATTTAAAAAAAAAAAAAAATTGTTGGGATAAGGGCGCGTTTGCTTGAGTGAAGAAGTTTCCTGCAAATTAGTTTTATGAATTTTCATGGTCTTGGTAAGGATGGGCTTGGCGAGGCCTAGGTGGCCTCGCCTAATGAGCCACTTCGGCGATTCTGGCATGTGGAAAGCTATGAAGGCAACCACGAGTACAACCGAGGGAATTGCTTCAAAAAAGCATCTCACGCCATGTATATTTGAGGAGGAGTTTGGAGAAGATATAACTTTTAAAATTGCCAAAAAGAGTGCTAGCGCTAATACACACCTAAATGATTGAAACAAAAAATGAAAAAGATGCCACAAAATTAGAAAGCAAAAAAAAGGAAATTAAAATAAATAAGTACCTCAAGAAAAGGAAATTAGGATGCCACGAGAGAAGGCAGGGGAGATCTCGGTCGTGTAGACTAGGGCAATCGTCAAGGGGATGCTTGCGCCGAGGTTGGCCAAGGAGCGGTCGGCCAGCAACATGGCAAAATTTTGGGCCGACCACATAATGACGGGCCCAACAAAATATATGGCCCCGCCATCGAAGTCCAACGGCGACCAGACTTCGAAATCATTATCGCGACACCACCCCAAGCAATGAGAACATAGCAAGGATGCCTATCATGAGCTGAAGTTGCAAATCGCTTAGAGCTTGTCCGTCTTGAAATATGGCGCAAGCCTGTCATCAGCAATTGAACTGCCAAAAATTCAAAATAATAATGTACGTGCGATAAACGTGCAACATACGTGCGATAAATGTGCAACATACATGCGATATACGTGCAATATACGTGCGATATAATTCCTCGTAGAAAATGATGGGTTAAATGTGCCCACACATCTTCCCCATTGTCTTCTAGCTCTATCTCTATCTCGTGTGCTCCGAAAGCCTCCACATCCTCTGATTGCTAGTGTCCCAACCCATCTCTCCCATTCTCTCATTCTTCTCCTTCATGGAACATCTGCAACAAAAATGTCCGGTAGCTATCGTCCGGCTCTTCATCTCTTTCGTTGAACATCCGCAACAGAAATTCCCGATAACTATCATCCATCCTAAATGGCTGGCAATCCATCCATTCAAATGTAGAAATGTGTTTGGTAACGCAACAATTTCTTTTTTTGCATTTATTCATTTTTTATTCTTGCTCACGAATCGCTAACCTCTGCTTTGCTGCCGCGCCTTTGCACGACGACCGTGGCTTTGTCAACCGTCACCGGCGACCACTATCGCAGAGCCCATCGGCCACCGCCTCATAGCGTGCGTCGGCGGCAACGGCCGATGGGCTTTGCGCCGGGACGATCGCCGGTGACGTCGACCGTGGGCGGTCGTGCGCAAGTGGCAGTGATGCGCAATGGTCGCCAAGTGGCTCCGCGATGGAGGTGGCCACGGCAAGAGAGAGAAGCAAAAGAATTTTTTTTTTTTTTTACTTATTCTAGAAATTGTTCTCGAACAAGAAGTTACTTTTTTTTTTGTTTCTCAAAACTGTTCCGGTGTGGCACCCTCGATCGCCCGAACCGTTAGGGTCGCCACGGGCCGATTACCATTCTCTTGCTTGACTCCGAAGGTCTATCAATCATGGGGGTTTACATATTTTAGATCGGTCCCACGCGAGTTTATATGGGGAAAGCACATCCATCAACTCCCTTCCCTATATTCAGAAAACGATGCACACCTACTAAATATTTTTAGGTAAAAGCCGAACACTTTTATTTACTTAAACCAGATGGACATCATTCATCAGTACATCAAAATGCCGTAGTTTTCTATACTCGGCTATACTTCAAAAGATGATCGACATCTTCTCCAACAATCGTATACTTAAAGTCCATCGATTAGTGTCGGCGTCCAAAAGTTTCTTCCTTTGCTATCCTCCTCCTCGCAGTCCATATCCAACCACTCGATCCATCTATCGATGGCGGTGGTAGCGTATGTATCTTATTTAGTTTGAAATGTTAGTCCCAAAAAGGGTGAGTACAACCACTCAACGGTAAAGATCCATCAAACTACACAATACAACAAGTAAGACAATCAAGATATCACGAGTAAAGCACATATCATCCATACTATCGAGCATACATCACCATGTAGTCGTGTATATATCGCCATACGGTCATGCATATCTCACCATGCCATCGTGCATATACCACCATGCACTTGTACATATATTATCGGGCAGCCATGCATATCTTACCATGCAACGTGCATATACCACCATGCACTTGTACATATATCATTAAGCAACCATGCATATATCACCATGCAACATGCACATACCACCATGCACTTCATGCTTGCATTTCCATGAGGTTCATCCCATGCCATATGCACATACATACGCATGATTCATATCATTCATGCTATCCCCATGAGATCCATTCAAGCCTTCATGATCGCATCCTCAATGTCAAATAGCATCAATTTACTTTCATAAGCAAATCATGCGTCATACCATATGCATACACCCATGCACATGATTCAATCTCAATATTTATCTTTCACAAGGATCTCATCATTTTTCTTCTAGGGACCAATGTTTTCATCCCTCAATTTATCGCTCGCACTCAACTTAGCATCGCGAGGAGCCTCCGACACACACCTCTGGGCATCCGGCACACACCTCCGGGCATTTTGCATCCCACCTGGCATCACGAGGAATCTCCAAGGCTCGCCATGAAAATGGTTACCCTACCCTCCAGGCATGCATCATAATACAATCCCTCACCTTCCGGGCATGTATCATAATACAACCGGGCATCCCCGACATTCCCGGGAAAACCTTTGGGCATGTATTCATAATACAACCAGGCATCCAAAGGGCATTGACTCATTCGAACCTCCAGGCATCTCGGCTTCCGGGGGCATCGTCCGGCTCACACCTCTAACGGTATCATCATTATCACAATGTATATTCACATATATGTCTCATTTTCAACATGGCATTTGATGATACAATATCAAATGTCTAAACTAGCTTTTTGACGTCATGTAACATGCCATATGTCACTATATATGCAGCATAATCAACCACTCAAGACATTATATCACATGGAGCAATTTCATTTATTTTTGAAAATATAACAAAATTTCGGATAAAAACAGATTGCGCTCCTTTGGTCATAATTCTTGAAAAATTAGTAAATAGCCTTATTAAAATTTTAAAATTTAACATGTTATATATAAGATTTGGAGGAAAATATTTCGTGAAGAACACCAAATCAAAAGAGCATCACACAAATCAGTACAATCCACGCACCACAGTCCTTAAAATTTCAGAATATTGCCATGCACAGTTTTATTCTAAAATTCGGTAAAAATCCTAAATCAGCTCAAAAAATTCTAAAATTTTTATATGTTATAGATAAGTTCCAAAAGTAAATATTTCATGCGGAACTCGAAATCAGATTTGTGATAGATTATAAACTATAATCACTGTAGCCGTCTCTAACCCTCGGTAAAAATTCCCAGATCTGACCATTTTAAATAAAATTATTTCACCAACCTAAACTCATCAATTTCCTCTAAAATATTAGTATGTTACTCATTAACATGTCATCACCAACTTTTATTCAGAACACAAGATCAAATTTTAACCGAAGAATTTTATAAAATTTACAGAATCATACTAGGTCAACATTTCGATTCCAGATCCGACTTCTCCAAAGAAAAATAGTTTCACCGGTCTATACTTGTTCATTTCTTCTGAAATTTTCATATGTTACTCACTAAGAAGTTCTCTACAACTTTCATCAAGAAGTCAAAATGAAGTTCCAACTAAAAAGTTGCTTTACAGTTCACGAAATTACCAAAGGTCAGCACAACAAATTCCAGATCTAGTTTCTCCAAAGAAAAATCATTTCACTAACCAATACTTGTCCGTTTTACCTCAAATTTTAGTATGTTATTCCTCAAGATGTCCACTACAACTTTTGTTAAGAGATTGAAGTGAGATTCCATCTAAAAAGTCGCATGAAGCTCACAAACTCATGAAGGGTCGGACTGATTTTTCAAGAAAACAGCATGCTAGACCAACAAATTTCTCCCTAAAGCTTCGAAATTTCATCACTTCCACCACAACCAAAGTTTATCATCCCTTACAACACATATCACAACAAGTAAAGGGTAGGTTTTAGGACTCTACTAAATCTCAAATCCGAGCACAAACATAGTGACAAACGGCGGGCAGGGCGGTGAACGAACGGCGACTAGGTGGCGAACGAACTCCCTCCTTCTCTCTCGCACACACGGTCTCCCCTTTCTCTCTTCGTTTCCTCTCCACTTTCTCTCTCTCTCTCTCGGCACCTAGCTTCGACTGCCCCTTCCCCTTTTCCTTTTGGGTTGAATAAAACCCTTGCATGCTTCCATTTTTGCATGGAGGGACACTTGTCTCCAAGAAGAGACAAGTGTCTTCCTTGTTGAAGACACATGGAGGATCCTTCGAGCCACTTGTCGATTTTCATGCAAAGAAGATGGGCCTCATTTGGCTGGGCTTGAGCCAGCCTTGGTCAACTACTTCATGGGCTCCTTGGGCCGGGCCTCTTGGCTTACTTTGGGTCCAACACTTTTGGGTCTAAAGTCCAACTTTTAAATGGCCCAAAATAATACTAAATAAGCTCATAATTGCTCTCAACAATTTACTTTAATCCCCACTTAATTTCATAATCTCAAATACTCACATGGCCATAAAATTTTGTAATATAAATAAATAAAAATCCAACTTATAAAGTACATGGCCAAGAATAAAAATTTTCCTATCAATTTATCCTTTAATACAAATCCTTAATCACTCATGGACGTAGGATATATTTCTAACCAAATAATTGTCCATTCAATGTTCAACCTTGTTCTATTGTAATTCATTGGTCTAAATGCCATAACATAATCCAATAGCACTTCCATCACCTTTCCATAGGTTGTAATGCCTCTAGAAATTATCATGAAATTTTGGGGATGCCACATCCCGGGAACAAAAAATTAGAGAAATTGTTCCCGTGAACAAATGTTTTACCAAATAAGTTTATGTTCTTTTTTTGTTCCTGGGGAGCAAAAAATTAGAAATTGGGAGAAAGCAGAAATGTTACCATGCGTTTGCCTAAACATAGCTTGATATGATTTGATAGGATATGATATGAAATCTATGGTGTTTGCTATATCTTATTTACTGGATTGTGATTATAGTAATAGAGTTGGATATATTCACATTATATTAATATAATTTAATCAAAAATTTTATAAATGAAAATGGTAAAAATCTCTTGCGACACTCTTATATGCTTTATTTTTAATTTATTTTCCTCTCTTTTTTAATTAATTAATTATTTATTTATTTCTTCCCCTTCCCTTTTTTTCTAGTAAAATTTTATTAAATAGTAAATTGTACTAATATACCTAAAATACCTAAAATATGTAATAAATAAAAAAATATATTTAATCTTATATATTGAATTTATATTATAAAATAGAATTAAATTCAACTGTATAAATAAAAATAATATTAAATTAAAATAACTAAATTGTCATTTTTCTTATTTTGAATCTTATATTAGAATTCAAATATTATTTATATTGAAATATAATTCTAATTCTGTTAATTTAAGAAGTCTTATTTAGAAAATAACTTTCTATTATGATTATTAGAAATCATATTCATAGAAATCATATTCATACTTATCACAATTCTTAACCCCATAATAATTTTATCTATTTTATATTCCTCTTATATCCAACTTATCCTATCTAGAATAGACATCATATGTAGAATATTCGGAATTTTATCCTAGCTGCCAACCACAGCTTTCGTGAGTATTTCATATGATCTTGTCACCTCATTTTCTAACCTCTTCAAGGGATGGTGAGCAAAATGGGCTTTTTCTGGCCCATCTATTTGGTATGTAACTTACAGGCCCAATAATTGCATCCATCAAGCGCCATTAAAGCCCATTTAGCTTCTTCTTCTCCCGCTTTTAAGGCTTGGCGATTAGGGTTTCCGCTCTACCCTGCAGAAGCGGCGAGGCAGAACCTCCATCTCCACCACCTCCTGTCGCCGGCGCCATGGTCCTCAAGTAAGTTCCTTTCTCTCCCTGCAATTTCTTTCTGGTCGGTCCGCTTTTTCTGCCGTCGATGAATCGGTCTGCATGCTGTTATTTCGGTGGTTTATTGTTTAGATGTGATTTGACGGGAATCAGGGGATTCTTCCTGTGTTTTCTTTGGGTTCTGCTGATGCCTGGCGATGGAGCTTTTGTTTGATCGATCGATTGAGTGCCGATTGTTCGGGATTGGGATCGTGCGTGTGTGCGTGTTGTGAAAGATTCTGCTTGCGTCTCTGGAACTGCCGAATATGCAGATTGAATCTTCAGGGCTCGACTTGGCTCTGCTGTTGACGTGAATTTGAGGGGAAAATTTTGTGGTTTTTGGGGAATTAGGAAGAGACTGGATATGGGTTTAGAACCCTTTGAGCCGTAGATGGCGTGGGAAATTGCGGGTGGCGGCGAATGTTCGTGTGCAGCTAAAGCTCTGATGAGATGGAAGATGTCTTTCTGTCTGCTACTGTGCAATTTGTCTTCCTGGGCGATTCTCGCATGTTTCTCGTAGTTTGCTGGTGCTAATGTAGCTTATTTGGAATAATTGTTTGGTTTTCTAATGACCTTTTCTTTTGGAATAATAGGACTGAGCTTTGCCGCTTCAGCGGTGCCAAGATTTATCCTGGCAGGGGAATCAGATTTATCCGCTCGGATTCCCAGGTGAGGCTTGTTGCGTGGTTTCTTTGTGGTGGATGGCCTTCTCAGTCGTACCTTTCGTGAATGATTTTCCTTGGCTTTGCATTGTTAGGTTTCCTCTTCGTCAACTCAAATGCAAGAAGGTACTTCCACAACCGCTTGAAGCCGTCAAAGCTCACATGGACGGCCATGTACCGTAAGCAGCACAAGAAGGTGAAGAAAGCATCAGCCAGAAGGGTTATGGGGTTATGAGGAAACGGCAGAATTTTGATATCTTTTTTCTCCTTTATTGCTATTGTAGGATATTGCTGCTGAGGCTGTGAAGAAGAAGCGCCGTGCCACCAAGAAGCCGTATTCCAGGTCCATAGTCGGTGCCACCTTGGAAGTCATTCAGAAGAAGAGAGCTGAGAAGCCAGAGTTCGAGATGCTGCACGTGAGGCTGCTCTGAGGTATGTAACTTACGAGCTCTTCTCTTGTCACCATGGAGTGTGTTTGCACTCCCTACTCACCAGCTTTTCATGTCGGTTTCTCACTGCAGGGAAATTAAGGAAAGGATCAAGAAGACGAAGGATGAGAAGAAGGCGAAGAAGGCTGAAACGATGGCCAAATCCTCAAGTCACAATCCAAGGGAGCCATGCCCAAGGGTGCTGGACCTTCTAAGGGCCCTAAGCTTGGAGGTGGCGGCGGAAAACGTTGAATTCCCGTTTAAACTTCTAGATTACCTACTGTTTGTTTTGATTTCTGTCTCAATTGAGCAGTATATTTTGTCAATCTTTGCGGTATCTTCTGTCGGAACCGCTTAGTTTTTGTTTAATGCAAGTTTTGACAGTGCTGTAAACTGAATCATCAGTTGAAAGTTTGGGCTTCTGATTTTGCTTATGCTGGTCCACTAAATAATTAGTGTTAGGCTTTTCAGTATGAATTACTTGCTAGTTTCTGAAATGAGGTTTTTTGCCTTCGGACGTACGTGTAGGAGCTCGACTCTAAGAGAATTTGGATTTTCGAGCTAGAGTTGACGATTCTGCGCTCCAATCAATTTATGAATAAACTCGAGATAGAGGCTAAATACGTTTGGAATATGTTCCCTTTTTATATGAAATTTTAAGGATTTTCTTGTCTATTTTATATGACTATTAACAAATTAGAATAAAACGGTTATGCTCGATACCGCTAGCTTATATTCCCGAGTTTGTCAAGCCGATTTAGATCTTCGATTAGCACTAGCTCAGGCTGTCAAGTTTGTCAAGCCGAATTAGATCTTCAATTGGCACTAGCTTAATTTAAATTATGCAAGTCTTCCTTGAATAACAATCGAGGATTTATATTTGAGTTATTTTTATGATCTAAGTATGGTATTTCGTAGAATAAATTTAGCTTGAGTTGTGGGATAGAGTGGCGTTGATCTTATGATAATAACGTTGTCACAAATGAAGGCTTTCTTTTGTATTGTCATTTATATTGTGCTAAGATTATTTAAAGTTCAGAGTATCTAAAAACTTATTTACTCAAGAAAATAGAATTGCTAAGTTCAAAAGCACCTCAAATAAAAAGGAAAGGGAAATTCACCATATTTCAAACTTTTGCCTTCAATTGAAATTCTCAAACTCAATCCACATTTTAGGTGCATGGCCAATTAGAGCAATTATTGATTTTGTTAAAGAGCATATATAGTATACAACTCCAAGTCTAGTGAGTTTTTAGGATTATCTAAGAAAGAGATTGACAAAAAAGGGAAGATCTCATTTTGATGACGAGGAAATCTTATCATTCCAAATTAAGTATTACCCCCTAATAAAATCTCCAACCTCATTCAAACCCTTGCATCCAAATGAATCACAAGTCTCTTATTGTAATGAATCGATTTAGCTCAACAAGCCTAATTTAAAAAATAGCGCAAGGGCGATTTGCTACTAAATCACACTTCATACATCTCTAAAAAAAATATTTACCGAAACAATTTAGGAAAATTAATCAAATCGACCATAGGCGGCCAAAGATCCTAACAAGATTATGGATGATCAAAGTCAATGTAGGGAGAAACTGTTATCGGTTAGGAGACGTCAAGATCAAATTATGAAAAACCGAAAAGTTAGAAATAACCCGCGACAAGCATCGGAACTTGGGCATAATGTATTCCGCCATGAAAGCAAGTAATTTCTAATTCTTCTCTGATTTAGACAAATCAATTTTCCCATAAAAAAAAAAATTGGGAGGACAGTGACATAACAAGAAAAATCTGATGAAGGCTCCCCCAACAAGACACATTCAGCCACTAATCTCTCAGGAAGACCTGCCGATAGAGGGTTAGCTAACCTCGTCACCAAGAGCCGACTCGTTGACCCCCCAACTCAGCACCTCGCGCCGACTCCAGCGTGTCGACTCACCGAGTCCATTTTCTCTCTATCTCGTCCTCTTTCTCCTTCGTTTCCGCCTGAGCGGATTGGGTTGTTCCACAGCAATCCATCAAAACCCCCTCCCCCGACCCACAAACCCTTTCTCTCTCTACACGACCCATCTCTCTAGAGAGAGAAAGTCGCCACCTTGAGGCGAAACCCACCTCCAGAACCGCCATGGATTCTCACTGAGCCAGAGAGGAAGAAGAATCATCCATCATCTCTCTCCAATTCTCCCTCTCTCTCTCTCTCTTGCCCGCTCGAGGAGGAGGAAGCCCAAGAGAAGTTTCGGCGCGAAAGATGTCGTTCCCGGTGTTCCGGACGGCGCAGATCATGCCGCTGAGCTCGCAGCTCAGGTGGCCGCCGCGAAGAACCCCGCCTTGCCTTGCCCGTTCCTGAAGCCCGTCAGTTGCCCGCCCCGGAAGCTCGGCGGCCCGCCGTCGCCTCCGGTTTTCGGGAAGGCGGTTCGGAGAGCTGGCGTCGCGGTTAGGTGCTCTTCGGCTCCCGTTAATGTTGAAACTAAACCTTACCATATATACATTGTCATGCTTGTTTGAGTCATCTAGAGTCCAAATTTTGCGATCATGCCTTCTTGACAATTAAACCACACGTTACGAGGTTCACATACATGTTTAGGTCATATCCTTTGAATATCATCTTGCACGTTAAATTTATCACAAAAGTATTCATCACACTTAGGATTTCCAGGCATATTATTAGGAATCTTGAATCATTTTATTATGTCATTTAAATTGTATGACATTCTACATGTCAACCTAGGATTAGATGGTTCTCCAAATTTTCCGTCACATTCAATCCTAAGTCACATGTGATTTATTCATAACGTTTGTGCATTATTTGAATGAATTTGAGATTTTCTAATACATGCTCGTGTTCTGTTTTTCTTAGATACTAATATGCACACCTTTAGAGATCTCAATTTTAGGGTACCAAAATTTACCTAGTTGGACTCAAGCCATTCTAGGAAGTTGTAAGATACATTTAGAGGTTTCCAATGTTGCTGATTTCATATAGATCGCTCATTGTTTGGACCATTTTCCATTTTTTTAAACTATACCAAAATTGGGAAAAGTCACACTGTGTCACTAAAACTTACAAAAGTTTACGGAAATAACTTTTAAAATTTGTCAAAATGTTTCATTTGAGTCTTAAAATTGATGCCATTAGCCTTTTCTGTTAAAATGCTTACGGTGGCATTTTAAATTATTATTTTATTTTATGCGTGGATTTTTTAATTATTTTTTATTCATTTAAAAATATATTTAAAAACTAAACAATTAGATATATTCATTTCATTTTATTTTCACCAAAAACTAAAAAGAAAAGTTAAAATTTTTTTTTTTAAAATCAGCGGCTCCTCTCCCGCTACCACCTATCGAGGAGGGTCGCCGGCCCCGATGAGGGCCCGACGACTCGCCCGGGCTGGCAATTGTCGCCGGCCTTGGGCAGAGCCTCTTCAGCCCTCACTCAAGGCTGGTCACCCTAACCCAAGGTCGACAACCATCCTCCGGCCTTCGGCAATGGCGCGGTCGCGTACTGACGGGGAGAGGAGCTGCTGATTTTTTTTTTAACAATTTTAAAAATATATTTGTTTTTCTTTTTACTTTTTTATTTTTTGGTGAAAATAAGATAAAATGAATAAATATATTTTTTATTTTTTAAATCTATTTTTTAAAAAAATAATTAAAAATAATTAAAAAATTCACGCGAAAAAATAAAAAAAAATAATTTAAAATGTCACGTTAGCATTTTTAACAGAAAAAGCTAACGGCGTCGATTTTAGGACTTAAATGAAATATTTTGACAAGTTTTAGGATTTATTTACACTTTTTGTAAGTTTTAAGACTCAAATGCATCTTCATAACAAGTTTTAGACTTCATGACTTATCCCACCAGAATTTAGATATGGGATTAAACTCAGACCCCTACTCTAACCCTTTATTCTATTTTTTCACTCAGCCTCTTAATAAAACTTGTTTGTCAACATGTTGGCCATGTTGTACGAAAATATGGTGATTTTCAGACCTGTTTTGATAGGACAAATCTTTGTAAAAATGACTAAATATTCTGTTGTTTTAACAATTTTCTGACATGCTTGTTATCTAATTTTTGTGAAGTCATGTGTAGCTCATTTGGGAAAGCTTTCTTCACAAAAGTTATTTATTATCCTATCTTGCATGTTAGGAAATTTTGTCATTATCAAATTGTCACTAGGCATTACCTAATTTTATTGTCTTTACATGCTTCTTCTGAAATTTCTTGATATGAACTTGATTGTGATTGTTTTGATAAACTTCATAAGTTAATTTATGCATGAACCTAGGTCATTTTATCTTCATAAAAGTTACTTTAAATACCTCGATATTCATTGTGAAATGATTTTCAACAAGTCTTCCTTTTAAATCAAATTTAAAAATGCTTTAGTACACGTGATGTTTCTGAAAAGCATTTACTAAGAAACTTCTTTCCAAAGCTCTATTTGATTTAAGAAAGAGTCATGATTTGACTCATATTCAAAATGTCTGCAATACTTGTAAGTGCATTTATGCAAGCCTCGAGCTAGCCTTGGCAATTGAATGTGTTCCATAGCTTAGATATTCTTTAATCCGAAATATTTTCAAAATTGTTTCTTAAACCTTGATTTGACATTGTGAAAGTCACGATTTAAATTGTATTCGCATTTATGCTAGCCCGAAGCTTGCCTGGGAAATTAAATGCATTTCATAGCCGAAATATCACTTTCTCTCAAAACTTTTTGTGGATAATTTCGAAAGATATCTTTGAAATATCACAAGTTCCCTCCATGCATACAAATATGTTATTCATTTAGAAGTGCCTATGTTTGTGAATGGTGTGTCCCTTGGTAATAAGTGACCAATCAACGATTCACTTTCTTACTTGATTGGTTGAGAAATAAGGTCCAAAAGACTTACGTGCATGTTTAATTCCTATAATGCATGTGACTTTTAAATGTATGATAAGATCGATGCATGATATCGAGAGAAAATCCCGAGATCATATAGATTGCTTGGTTAGGAGACTTATAAGTGTTATTGGCCATACAATAATACAATTAATCAATAATGTTTGTAAGTCATAAAATGAATCGGGTAGGTGTCTTAGAGGGACACTGAGCATGAATTTCAAAGGCGATCCCAAGGCCCAAATCTTCTTTTTGCATTGAATTTCTTTCAAAAGATTGATTTTTGTATTGTGTCGTATTTTTGGTTGCTTTAATGTGTATGCTTGTCTCTTTCCATTGTATTTATCTAGTTATATAGTTTTCTAGTCTAGGTTTAGATTAGGATCTGAATATGGAGAAGAATTGAAGATGGTGGAGGTCGATATTCATTTTATCCATTATTTTGTATTATTCATCCCCGACATATATCTCGAGTTCTTATCGTCTGTATAAAAGCTAGACGAGTTGCAGGTTCCTTTTGCCTCTTATCCTTTTCAATTGTGTTTCTCTTTTATATTTTCTAGGATTGCACGATAGAATTACAGCTTTCCTTAATTGTTTAATTACTGCTTCGTAATTTTCAATTCAATTGGGTATTTCATTTTCATTTTCTTTAGAAATAGAATAGCATAAAAATGACCAACCACACATGATCATTTAATTAGGACTAACGATCCCAAAAATGTAAGAAAATATGTATGGATGCATTTGGTAAACACAACATATTGTTTAGGTATCGAAAGGACGTTAATAGAAATATTGGCATAATCCAAATTCTCGAACCTAGATATCTGACAGTTACGTAGAATCGAGGTAACACTCTCGACCCTCGATTAGGTTTCTAGCTGACCCCCAAAAGCAAGACTAGTGACGACTCTCGTCTTATTTTTAGATTGTCATAAACAACTAGACTGTATAGGATTCATCATGGTTTAGCATACTCACATGTGAAAAATTCCTAATGGATGAAGTGACGCCATCCTTAGGAATGAGTACCAGAGGGAGGACTACCATGATAAAGGTACCCTTAAATCTAATATTCACACCTGACCCCCTCTCTCGATGTATGTCGCTCGTGTGGGTACGAGTCATGACACTTTGTTATCACGCGGGGCATGAGTTTGGTAGAACTTGCGATCTTATAAATAGAACTCATAAGAGGTTTTTCTAAGGGATGAGGTGATTACATCCCTGTGGTTAAGAACCATGAGAGAACTTTCATGGTCAAGTATCCCTAAATCCGACATTTCCTCCTTCCTCTCCTCATGAGAGGATTGGGTGGCGTGATCGAGTCATGATAGGTGTGTAGTTGATCATTCTCACATTTGCTTGTTGCATTTAAGAGTACATATTACATACTTACATTAGAATTGAGTGGATTTTTCCTTATGTCTCACATGTGATAAGTGTCGGGACTTGAATTTGGGCATGCAACTTATTTGCTTGACTTATGTTCAAAACTTAGCTTCGTAAAAAGAAGTCAGACCCACACATTTGAGACTAATTTCAATCATTTTATTGTGTGTAGTATAACTTTGATGCTTTGGTTCCACTTAATATTGCAAATAGGTTGAAATTAAATGTCGCAAATATGACTCAAGGAAGTTCTTTGGTGCAATTTATTGCACATCAAATGCTTGACGAAATGCCCAAACCAAGTTTCGATCTTGGAATAATCAATTCTAGCTCGGTTATTGTGATATTAATGTTATGAGTTTTTCAATTCAAGCATAGATCGGTTTGATGAATTATTTAAAAAAAATCTAAAAATTTCAAAAAAAAAATGTTGGATAGTCTCAAACATAAATTGGTTTGGTGAATTATTAAAAAATAAAAAATTGAAAAATCTGAAAATTTCATAAATAAAAAAAAATGTTGGATAGTATCAAATTGGGGGAAAAATGACATCTTTGAAATTTCCCTATATTTATAAAGTCATTATCCTAATTTAATGCTACTTTTGTATCTTATAACCATTTTTGTAAATAATCCATTTTGGGTAGATTAAAAATTTTTAAAATAGTTTCATGCATTCACAATAATTTCATGCACATTTAAATTCCCATTTTGCTCATCGGGTCCTATCTTAAGGCATGAGAACTAGCCATATAATATTATCTACCTTACTTGTATCGGGTTTTCCTTTTCTGCATTTATTTTTTAATCGTTTCAATTTATTGGATATTTACTTAACGCGTTACTTTTGATAATTTGAGTGTTAATTTCTTTCCTGAATTAGATTAAGATTAGTCTAGATATTAGGGAGAACAACCCTACAAAAACATTTACATGCTCACTTATCAACTTTGGTACATTTAGGATCCCAATTAGTAATCAAGATTGCATGACCAACTAGATAATAACCTTCCAAGTTAGGGCATCGTAAGGGCACTAATAGACATTAGCAATAAAGTCCCCGAAATAGAAATCTCTAATTGCTTAGGAAAGAGACAAACCTCCCATGTCTCATTTGATTTCTAACCGATCCCGGAAGGCTAGTGGCGACTCCTAAAAAATACTTAGATTGTTAAGAACTAAAAAAACAAAATCTAACATCATGCAAGATATGGATTTAGGAGAGTCCGCGCCTAATCGGCCGTTGGCCCACCTCTTTAGGCAATACCCTTAAACTCATTTCTTTTTTCCCCAAATGGAAAAAGAGAGTCGCAACAAGTGTGACATCCAGAAAATTTATATATTTATTAATAAATAGGAATGTGGATATAATCTATATCATCGATGAAAATTCTAGTCGAATAATGGTATGACAACAACGAAAAATTCTAAGCTACGTTGTTGTGCCTGTAATTTAGATAAGTAAACCCGTTAATATTAAGTTGGGATTATGAAACAAATTTCCTAAAGTGAAAGTGAAAGACATGATGCCACTTTGTTTATTATCGGAGATGGAACGCTCCAAGTTTTAGTATCATATGGATGATGAATTAAGAATTTACTAAAATAAGTATTTTCTCGTTCAAAAAGTTTTATTGAACGTTTGGACTTGTTCAGAATAATTTTTAGATTGTTGACATTATTTTAAACTGACAAATGATTTGCTTAGAGAAATTCTACTAATGTTTTGGCATTTATTTAAAATCCAGTTTTCGAAACCATGTGACTAAGCTATTTGTTCTCCCTTGAACTTTGGCAATTGTTCTTGATGACCTTATGTCTAGCCTAAGCAAATGATCTCATCAGGTTTAATCATCGATTCATGTATTACCATGATGAGTCATGTTGTTACTTGGCTGAAAGAGGAGAGGCTTCCTCTTTCATTTCTACTCCGCTCTATATGATGCACTTGATGAGTCACTACTTACTTGATCGAAAGAACTTCTCTTCTTCCCCAAGCTTCATAGTTCATGATGGCTATTCTAATTTAGAGTCGCACGGAGCATTCCCATTGGACCACTTACCTCTCTACATTAGATCTAATGATTAAACCTATGAACATTTATTTGCTTCTTGCCATCTAAACCATCTTTGTTCTTGACATAGTTGTGCTATTAAATATGGAGAAGGAATTTTCAAAAATGTCCCCACTTCTTAACATCAAAGGCCCACCTTCAATTTCCTTCAAACGTTAATTTTGAAGTTTACGTAAAACCAAAGCTAAGGTTCCGCAACTTACGTATTAAAATTTCAGTCACAATCTTTTGAGTTGGACGAGGACACAAAGATTTTGATTTTGGAAGTCATTTTCAAGGTAAGTGAAATCCTAAGGACAAAGTTAGAATGATCTACTTAGTATTCTTGACTTGGTTGTTTGATGGTTATCAATTTTAGTTTGAACTTGATATTAGGTTCGATAAAGTTATAATGATTTTGTGTTGAACCGTTGTGTTCATATGATTTGAATCGATAAGTTTCTACATGCTAAGGTTGTTATTAATGGACTTCCATGAGATTCGGTAGTATAAAAAGTGCAGAGGGAGAGATTAAATTAGAAACCGATATTCTTGTAATTTGGCTAAGTAACCGATTTACTTGTTAATCATGTTGGTTATTTGGGTTTTCAACGTTCACGTTGAGTTATCAATTGCTCTCTTTGTTGATTATTTGGATTGTTGATGTTAATGTTATCGATGTTCGCATTGCCAATTTTCTAAGAATTTTATCATTGTTTGCCTGAGAAATGAAAAAAGATAAGTTACTACTTTTCTATGCGATGCACTAAAAGGAAATGGTGATTATATTTTGGCAATAATTTGCGTAAGACGATGTCATGTACAAATGTTGATTTTTTTAAAGCAATCGTGCAAAAAATAATAAATAAATGTTGTCATGTGATTATATATGAAAATCATTATACTATATTTCGTAGCCCATATTTTGGTGGGGCATGATGTCTCAGAGTTGGGATGTTCAATAGAGTTAGGATGACCCATAAGTGTTTGGGATGCCTTGGATTGGAGATGCTCGTAGAGTCTAGATGCCTCTGGAGTGTTTGAAATGCCTCAACGTAGAGATGACCCGTGTAACATAATGAAATGAAATGAGATGAAATAATTGATGTGATGCATGACCATGTGCATACATGACTGCTAATGTACTAATTGGTGGTAATCACGCATCACAATGTGTTATGTCATTTACTTGCATTCAATTGAGTAATCTCATGTGCTATTATTCATGATTTTCATTGACATAACATGCTAGATAAATTAGTATATCCATATATTCAATTAATTGTAGATGGATCGTTGTGCTTTGCATGTACTAGGTTGAGTAATGAGATGATCTTCTACCTTAGATTTAAGGATTTCATTTACTGGGTTTCAGCTCACTCTTTTATTTTTCAGACATGTATGATGGATCTCCCACTGCCACTGTTTTCTGGAGCTCCTATGCAATCTAACTATGCTTATGAAGACATGCTTGTACCCAAATCAATTGTAGTATATACGAAGCGTAACTCCACTGCATGGGTCAACATAGGGCTTTTAGAAAGGACCCCCATCGGTTTGTCACATATTACCTGAATATCAATGGTGAAATGTTAGGGAGAATGAGGGATTTCGACGGCCATGGCGACACATTAATGGGCGAAGTTATCAATCCATATTAGATAGCTTGACTTTTGTATAGGCAGGATTTTTTGTGCATGAGTATTATGTTGAGTTATGTGACCCAAACCCTTACCAATAGTTATGTATTTCGTGTTTTGTTTGGACAGTGTATTATATTACTATTGTTAATATAAAGAAGATGTATATGTATTTTATTAAACTTGAGTGATTGTTTGATATAGGACAGTGTGAACGCTTTAATGTTCTTCTACATGCTTATAATAAATATTTGAGTAAAAAAAAACACACTGTCGCCCATGACGTTCTTTGGTTTCACCATAAGAGTTATTGTCATTTCAATTCTTATTTTGTCATTGATATCACCAATAAAGATTTGGTGAATTCAATTGAAGGCATGGTAATCTTTAAATGCCAAAAAATGATTTTGGTCTGCAAGGGTGGGCCAATTCCATCATTTTTTTAAACTTCTAGTAAACCCACTAACAAATTTTGATAAAATATCCCATTATGATACTTTTGGCTTTAATGATTTAGTAGTCATCCAAGTATGAAATTCTTGCAAATGATCTATTAACTTTGCATATGGAAGATCATCCAAAGTAAACCCGACCGTTGGAAAGGCTAAGTTTCTAGCTTCAGCTTGAAACACTGTAGACGAGCTTGGCTGAAACTATCTTGCAATTGACTCCATGTTGCCATCCTCATCCACCATCATCACTCCATGCTGACTAGAGTGTCTTATGAAAATAATGCTATGGATGTTTCAGATAAAGTATATGAACCATTGTCGGAACTTTCTTCAATTTGATCTGGTTCAGCTGCAATTGTTGCCACAGTTAGAAAAGCTTGTTGGTGTTGCCCATGCACCATACGGACGGTCCAGCTCGACCGGGATCGGTCCATGCACCATGCGGATCGATCGTGGATCCTTGCACCATGCAAATCGATTCCAATCAAGCGGGATTGGTCCTTGCACCGTGTGAATCGAGCATGGATCGATCCATGCACTGTGTGGATCGATCGTTGATCAATCTTGGTCGAGCGAGATCGATCTGCATGGTGCATGGATCGATCCACACGGCCGAGCTCAATAGGGTTAGAGATTGTAAATCATGAAGGAGGATCTCTATCCTTAGATTCTGAAGTTTTCCCTTCTTTTTTGAGTCTCGAACACAATCTCTCAGACTTCTAATATTAGGCCGTCGAAACACCAAGTCTTGCCTAGCTAATATTGGGCTGTCGAAACACCAAGTCTTGCCTAGCTGAGATCTTTGCAAATATATTCCTAGTAAAGCTCAAAGGAGAACTACTAAGCTGCAGAGTTAGGGCAATAGTTTGGGCAAAATGATTAGTTAGTATCCTTGGATGCTGAGGAAGACCATGCTCTTTAAGCTCAGCAATATGCTTATTCACCTTTGCTATTTCTTCCATTTTCCAAAAAAATTTGCTGGATTTTTCCAGCTTCAAGGTTAGAAAGAATTTTTTCAAGGTTTTTAATCATTCCTTCAATCTTGACGGAAGTTTCTACATCTTGATCAATTCTCTAGTGCAGACGATCATATCGTTCTGGCATCGCACCGAAACCTTCATGCATGGTCCCCAGAGTTATACCAATTTGCTTAAAAGCAATGACATGAGAAGCAAGTATATTGTTTTGAATAAGGGCATTCTTACTCTGCCAATTAAAGACAACTTCTCCTGCATAAATCTTCTTAGAATTTCCACTAGTATCAACCTCTGATTGATTTGCTATCTTAACATGTCTGTATCTTTGGCCAAAACTAATTGTTTCACTCTTGTTCTAACTGTGAGATAAAAAGCTATAGGACAAACAATGTATGCATTCAAAGGGTTGGCCATATGTTATTCAGGCTTTTGGACCTTTTGGGAATTTGGCACCGGATAAATAAGAGAATAGGCTTCTCCTAACTTGTGTGATTCTAAATTACAAGAGGATTTTTTCTTAATCTACTTATAAATGGGTTTGTAAGATGAGGAAATGGGTTGCTGTTTTGGATTTGTTTTTGGGGCTTTGGTTTTGGTGATTCATTAGACTTAAAGTCAGAAGGTGATGGTGAAGAAACTAGAGCTAGTACTGGAGTAAGGTTAGGCACTGAGTGGGATACTATAAATTGGTACCTCCCACTGTCTTCACCGAGAGAACCTATTGAAAAGTCTCCACCTAGGTATTCTGGTAGAAAGAATCTCAAGCCTTTTTCTTTTCTTCTTCATCGAAGTGCAGTCATCTTCATCTTCATCTTTGTCTTCATCTTCTAAAGGGGTTGTGCAAGGTTCACATCGGCAGTCCACATCCCAATAACAGTGTTCTATAATAGGGTCTTTAGTAAATAGGATTACCATTTGCATCAAAAGAATGAACCAGAGGATCTGTACGGCTTTGTAATCATGTCTACCTTCCCCATCTTCTTGGTGGTCTTGAACTGGTTGGATGGTAAGAAGAGTGGAGAAAATGGAGCTGGTCAATTCTATCTTCTACTCCGTGCGGTCGAGTTTAATAACCACGCTGTCATCTTTCTTCTTGGTAAACTTTGGCCTAGTAAAAACTGGACTGGATGAACATCATTGTGCAGCTTTTCACAATTGGTTACTCGAGTCTCTGGTAAGAAGCTTAACTAACTCATCTCTGGTAATTTGTCTAGGAATATGATCACAAGATGTTGTATGGTTATCATCCATGGAAATCATTAAGGCTTGTCAAGATGCTGGAAGAGAAAGATCTATGGCATAGTTTTGGACCCTATACACCATTTGATAATGCAAGGTGAAAACAACAAACTCTACTACTTAGAGAGCTTCAATAATTTGGAATTGAACATTCAAGGCAATAAAGAGCTGAAGGCCAGAAAATAACATCTCGAAATTTGGACAGAGGGCGACAAACACTATACTAGCATTCAAGGTAGTCTCGACTATCCCAATACAGGCATGTTAATAGTCAAGAAACCTTGTATCTAGGAGGGCCATTTGGGAAACAACAGGGAGACCTTTCAACTGTGAAAAGATAAGGGAGACAAACTGCACCATAGAGCAAATGGGCGTATCCTTGTTAATTCACTATCAAAGGAATTTATGAGGGATCTAAAGAGCAACAAATTGTTCTTACTGGGTAACAGGAATAGGATGTCGATTGGTGAGCCTTCAATTTGTTTTGGTATTTTGTGATTATCTTAAGGAATGAATCTAGTATCCAACGTGGTTTCCATGCGATGGGTGTTTTGATGTAACAATACAATCCCAATGACTAACACTAAGCTTACATATGAAATGGAAATTGCTAAAATGCACGTATGATTTATGTTAGAGAAGTCACACATCGGAGAATTAGTAGGGCATGGAGTTGTTAATCTATCATAGTTGACTCATACCTTATTCACTTAAGTTTTTTAGTAAATGTGGTTCCAACCGAATATGTTGAGCCTGAACTTGAGTTTCTTTATGATGATCTCTTTTTACATTTTCTCCTCTTTTACTTTTTTATTTTTTATTTTTTATTTTAAAAAATCAAATTTTTAATTTATTTTTCTTTATACTATTTTCTTTTATTATTTTCATTTTTTTTTTCTTTTCCTCCTTCTTCTTTGGTTGGGCATTGGCTGCAGCGACGGAGGCGAGCTCAAGCTCACTGGCCTTAGAAAAGCTCGCCAATCTAGTGTGCGATGAGCTCGGGTTCACTGTGGCTAACCATTGGCTATCGCTGTGGTTGGTAACTAGCCCAAAAAGATATGAAAATAAGAAAGAAAAGAAAAAAATATAAAGAGAAAAAAGAAAATAAGAAGAGAATAATAAAATTCAAATATTTTAAGAAAGCAAAAAAAAAAAAAAAAAATTAGGAGGCGTGTGAGATAAGAGAGAGTGATTGAGGAAAACGTTTTCCTACTAAAAAGCGGAAAATATTTTCCCCAATTTTAGAAGATTTTTCCGTTGATGGAAAATATTTTTCTTCAAATAATTCATTTTATATTAAATAAATGCTGAAATATCCAAAAAATATTTTTTAAAAAAGTTATTTTCTATGAAATAAATGGAGTCTAACCATGGTATTCCCAGGTTCGATTAGCCTATGGTTCTCCTCATGGACTCCTATATATTGGGGTCATAGGTCCATGTGGCCCTCAAGCCCAAATCGAGGCCCATCTTATTGGACCAGTCAGAGATCAACCCTTTCCTAACTAAGTTAACCACGTACATCTTGATGGGCATTAATGTTGCGTCCCTGGACTATCAGGCTTCTAAGTGGGGCCCGCTTGATCTAACACTCGAGATACACGGTTCTCGTAAACCAGTTTCGGGATAAATTTACTACTAAACCTTATCTCAATAGGCAGACCCAATTGGTTGTGCCCTGCCCTTGTATTTTCTTCATTAGATGATCGAGGGCGGGGGGCGGCTCCGCTATATCTAAGTGGACGGTCGCTAGAACCCAAACGGATATGCTTGCCTAGGGACGCCCAAATTTTAGTTTCGATTGGGTGGGCTTAAGGCGGGCCCAACGAGCCGTAAAACCTCGATCGTGTTTTGGTATTGTCAAATGCATGCGGCCCGCCGTGGATCCATTGGAAATGTTGAAGGCGTGTGTATAGAGAGGGCTCCATGAGATTGCGTTGTGTAGATGTATTTGGCTGCATCTAATTATAATCTCTAGCTTCGTACTAAGAATGAAACTAAGTTAAGCTACTCGCGAATAACTTGGGCTCCACTGAATCGTCCTTTGGGATCGACTAGTTTGATCTCAAGTCAAGCTCAGCTATCCATGAATCAAGTTCGAGCTGAGGGCTCGTCAATACTTAGCTCAACAGACTTGCTAGCCTATTTGAGCTCCTTCTATAATTTCAAAAATATATAGTACTCATAAGAGTTAGATAATATAACTACACATATATGTGAAAACATAAGAAAAATTTTCGGGCTCTCTAAGACTAAGCTCCTTCATAAAATGGTTGCACTCGAGTCGAATGATTCGAGCTCAAGTACCTAGATGTATTATTCGAGTCGAGCTTGACCAGAAATCTTAATTCTCAATTAAATTGGAGCCAAGTTTCGAACACCAAATACGCAATAGTTCAGTCGAGCTCATGCTTGGAAACGTATCGGCTCAACTCCTCGATTACACCCATTTTTCACGCCGGTCACCCGTAGCCACTACTTCACAGAACCAAGTTGAGTCCATCCAATCCTGTAGTGAACTCTACGTAAATACTAAACCCGTAAAAGAAGAACGAGATGCACATGAAGAAAGAGGCGATTTACATGGTAGAGACCTTCATTTTCTGTCATAAACACGGTAGCTACCTCATCGGAATTACTCCACACCTTTGTATGTTGTCTCCAATGTTTTGTTTACAAGCTGTTGACCGATTATCAGGGTAAGTTGATCCGCCTCGTCGGAATGACTCCAAATCTTACTTTTTATGCATAGAATTAGAAGGAGGAAACAGCTAATTGATGCAAGTATTCCAAGTATATATATAAGAGAAGCAGCTGGTTGCGACCTACATCTTCATGAACCGTCATCATAATTATTCTTAAGGCCATACATTAGAGTCACCAACCTTCCAGCTTTGAGCAACCTTTTCCTCACCGACGGTCTCGTAGGAAATCTGGTTGTAATCTCGCGTGTTTCCATGTGCTTGGTGGTGTTTTCGGCCAACACCATCGCCACAATGACCAGGACGCTGCTCCTCTGCTCCTTGGCCAAGAAAGTCGAGGCTCGTGTCGCGGCAGCATCTCCATAATGCTTCGAGCAACAAAACTAGGGTCGCCATATGATCAGCTTGAACTCGCCACGCTTGAAATTGAACGTCCACAAAGAGAGGATCTATAAAAGCCAAAGGAGCCTCTACCTTCCCATTCTTTATAAGGCACACGAAGTTTCAACTTCTTCAAACTAATGCTCTTCAATCTTTCACCCACCCATCTTTATCTTGAGACTTCACTAATAAATTGAGGGGCTTAAATGGTGTTTATTGTTTAAGTACAGATGGGGTATCTTATTTGGCTAATGGTGATTGCTCAATGGCTAATTAGCTAGTGCTAAGTTAGGTTTTGGGTTGTTGACTCGAGTTGATCAAGGGTTCGTGCATGTCGTGAGTCTGTGAACGTGAAAATTGGTTCATGCAATTGCGTGAAGTCTTGAACGATGTAGTTTTGGTGGCTGGTGTGCTTGGTCGATGAGCTGATGAACAACTCGTTGACCATGGTCTAATCAGACTCGATCGACCGTCTTTCTTGAAGCTTTCATGTTACTCAAATCGCTACTCAAACCTCAGCTTGTCTCTCTCCTGTTCCCAAGCTCTATTTTGTACGATCCTCGTGCGTATGGAATTGTGGATAGCATGAATGTTTTGTTCAAGAAGTAATTCAAATCACCGCACTTATTCATTTTCTCGAGGTCCTCTAAGAGAAGGAATCTATGTTTTTAATGAATACTCAGTCTGTGTAGCGCATTAAAATAAGAGAATCGAGACCAAGGACTAATTGTATGGTAACATTGCGACCTTCATCATGTAAATCACCAAGAAACTCACATGTGTAGTTCGCATGGCACTAGTCTGGCTAGTTAATTCATCAAATTATGTACATATTCTTCATGCGAATCATAATAGGCATAGCTTGGAGAAAAATAAAAAGTTTGAAAGTTTGTGATAAAATAAAAAAAAAAAAAAATCCATGAGACTAAAAAGTTCACTAAGCTCTCTTCACCTCTCCCCCCCCCCTCCCAAAAAAAAATAATAGTTGCCCTTAATATGGACACACAGACCTAGCCTATAATCAAATTAATCAATTCCTTAACGAGAGCAACACGTAAATGATTTGATCCAGGCTTAATTAAAAGATTAATTTCACTTACCCAAAATTTAAAAAAAAATCATGAAATTTCTTTATTTTGTCTCGAAATATTGTCTCCATGAAGCTTTACCCCTTGAAATCATTACTCTTCACTTCTGAGTAAAGCACACAACTCGACGTGGACGACGGCTTAGCTTTTCTCCTAAAATAAGTCGACAATAATAATAAGGTCAAACATTTGGATAATTAGTCCTAATTAAGATGTGCTCATTCCTCACCCTACAAATGATTATATGTCCATGTATGTTCGTGATAAGCTTGAGAAACATTGATGTCGACTTACCATAAGATCTAGGCCTCATCTCTATCCGCACGAAAGTTAGAGAGAATCCACCTAAAAAAAGCAAGGTACTTTGGAAATGTTGCATCGCCTATTTTGAGTTGCCGTCGTCATTTTCGTACCTAACAGTTGATCCAAATAGCATATCTTAAACCCGCACGCACCATTGACCAAACCACCATGGCCAATCCGATCAATTGATCTCTCTAGTTGGTGTGAAAATTATTGTTCATTTAACCCTAGATAGCTCTTCGTATTCGCCATCGGAGCCACTAGTTTCATGCATATTTATGTCGCTACCTTAGTAAGTCAATTCAGGGGCAGATGAGCTTGTCCGGTCAATCATGGAAAAGGCAGATTGAGCTGAGCTTGATTAGGCATGAATGATTGTGATATGAAACGGGTCTAATCAAGGTAATGCTAAGTTGCAAGACCGACCTGGTCTTGTAATAATTTTCTTTTCTTTTTTTTTTTTATGTTGGTATACCTAATTGGATCGATGAAAGAGGCACAAGCGCATCAATCGACTTGAGAGATGAATCTGTTGAGTGGTTGATCCATGCGAATTAACTTTTGAAAGGGAAAAAAAACGAGGGTTTCTTGATCGTCTCCACTTTTCACTCTATTTCACCTGATTTTTATTCCGTCCACTGTTACTAAGATAAATTATTTCAATTAGGTGTCAATAAATATTTGATATATCTACAACAAAATCTAGAAAGTCGATAATCATATATATATATATATATATATATATATATATATATATGAAACTACCTGCTAGTATGATACAACTTAACAAAATATGGAAATTAACGATTCTTTTTTTCCATCAAATAATAAAATATACATGTACATCATAATGTATACATACATGTACATATACACACACGTGTGTAAATAATTTAGACAAAGAGATGGAGAGAGAGAGAGATTGCATGCTAACTTGGCATGTCAATACCATATAGAGTGATTAAGTACAAAAATAATTCAACATCCTCATCAGGCTAAAACTTTAACAAAGCCGCCCCAAATTGAAATAAAATAAAAATGCACTTTAAACTATGAATACATGAAAAATAAAAAGAAGAATAAAAACCTATCAATCCTACCCAAGAAAGAAAGGGAATAAAAAAGGAAACACCCTTGAACTAAGTCTAGCTGATGTACATCTCTCCACCTATCTCTCCTTTCTTTTGCCCTTCTTTAATGATCTGTAGCTGTGGGCTCCTCTAGCAGTTGACCGAGTTTTTAATTTATATGATACTAATGCTGTGATCATGAAGCGATCTTGTTGCTGCTGCTTTGGATCTTGAAGAGGTCGAGGCGAGAATCGCTGAGCCGGAGCGAGTACATGGCCTTCTTGTACTCGCCCCAAGTGAAGGGCCTGTAGAGAGTAGGGGCTCGTGGGGAGACCAGCTCGGGCAAAGGAGAGATCCAGGCATTCACTGGTGGGGCTCCGAAATACACCAGCGACAACCTTGGCTTTGGCGAGTTTGCCATCGCTCGATGCCTCACGCTCTTCAACCTCCCATTTGTCAGCGCCTTCATCCATGCAGAAATAGGGAGAAAAACACGGAAAGAAAAATGAGTAAAGTTCGAACCATCCATGACCTTTCAAACTCTAACCATGTAGCTAGGCCTTTAAGAAAATTAGACCGAATGTGATCATCTCATCCGCGTCGGATAAGGAGACTCACTTGAAGCATGTCGCCGACCATGACGTAGAAAGCGTTGGGGTCGGGAGGGACGGGGATCCACAGGCCGTCGGGCAGGCATATCTGGAGTCCTTCCACGTCGTTGGACCACAGGAGGGTCAGGATCTGGGGGTCGGAGTGCTCCCCGAACCCAACCCGCCCGTTGCCGCCGCGTGAGTGCTGGTCGAGCCTCGTCGAGAGGTCCCAGCCGTTGTTCTTGACGTCCTTGGCCGGAGGATAGTGGTTGATCCGGAGGAGGGAGTCGCTCTGCCGGTCTCTGATGAGGCCGCTCAAGGCGTACTTATCCGAGAGCCACAGTCCTCCCGCCAGCAGGTCCAGTATCTCGCACGTCAGCTCGCGAGCCGTATCTATGTAGCTATTCACCGCAGAACTGCACACGCAGACAAAATGAACTCTTCAATTCGATTCAAGTTAGATCGAGCTCTGCTCTCATTGCTTGTGCCAAAACAAATCAAACCTTTTTTTTTCCCTTAGAACGCACAAGCCTTACACCAGCACTATTTTTTTGACCGCACTTCAGTGAAGACTTGCAACGCCAAAGCGATGGGTGGTAAAAAAGGAAGGTACTCCATCCCTTTTGAGAAGATGCGTCATCGCAAGTCCTTTTTACTTTCCATTTGTTTTTTTTGCCGCCATGAAAAGACTCGCCACTTGGTGCGAAGAGAGAGTGGACACTTGGGCGGCTTCAAGAGCAAAAGTCTCCTCTTTTTCCCCGATTTGACATGAAATTTATCGATTTCTTGTCTGACTTTGTACCATGCATCGCTAGGTTTTCCATGTTTTTATAATGTTTTACGCTAATGCGGTCCTTTAATGGCCGGTGTCCCCTATATGCCCGGAAAAAGGGTTAAACGTCCGTACATCTCAAGGGTCCCCATGCAAGGCCAAACATCAACGCTCCAGACAACTCAGAGCTGGGAAAAAGCAATATCGCATCGATATCAGAACGCTTCTAAATCTCTCGACAAGCGACAGATCATTCTAGTGGTGGTTTCTCTGCCGTTCTTTTCTTTTTTCTTTTTCTTCTCTTTGCTTTTGTTGCAATTTCGGTTGGATTCCATGAATTCTATCACCTCAGATCGAGACACCCTTTTGTTCTCCTTCTCCATCTCTTTCTCTACAGCATGTTTGGGTGGTGTTTTGAATGATGATGGATTGAAACTTGGGTTTTTACTGATTGGGAATATAAATGCAGTTCCATGAAAAGGTCCTGTAAACCAAAAGAGGGTCTGACTTCTGACTTCGAGGGTCGAGAGCACATAGCGCCAAAATAGAAAATAGGGGGGGAAAACATCTCTTTCAAGAACCAAAAGATAAAATTCTGCCAAAAAAAAAAAAAAGAAAGTACCCAAAAAAAAGGCTATTGGAATGGGCAAACAGCTATAAGTTCCACATTTAACTTTTGGGCACGCCTTCCACCAAAAGCGGCGAAAGTGTGTTTCCATAACACGAGAATTTATGCGAAGCAAAGTTATGGAGAAAAATGATTTATGAAATTGATTTATGGTGTTACATCGAAATTTATAAAAAATTATTATAAAGTGTTTAAATGTGATTCATTTGCCAAAATTTCCATTATTCGTGCTGTCATTGAAATTTAAAGTTCAGCTTTGGATTTTATAAAGCAAGAGTCCCAGAGTCCTAGGCAATTTCATGCTTCTCCCACGAAAATTTGTGCTAGTTGACCTTTGTGAATAGGATTATGATTTGACACTGTGCTTAATCACACGCATTGCGGCATCAAAAGGCACTTTCATAGGATGGCCAGTTAAGCAAATTAGAGAGAGAGAGAGAGAGAGAGAGAATCAAACGAAACATTTATGAGGAAAAAAAAAAAGCAAGAAGAAAGTTACATGTTTTTCTGGGTTGGACCATGGAAAGAGTGGTGTCCAACTAATTTAAAGAGCCATGAGAAAATAATATTAACTAATAAAAAAATATTTCTCCTTTTAGGTATCACGTAACCGAGTTTCGAGAACAGAAGACAACTACTACACAAATAATATAAACATATGTATATAAAATAAAATTATCTAGTTGACATCATCGCACTTCTTGAAGCTGAACAAGAATCGATTAGTTGTGACCTGTGGACCAAAGAAAATTCCGCCTTACAATGACATTTTCCTATCCGTCGATTGATTAATTGCATTTTTCTCGTTCCCCTCGTTGTAAACAAAACATGTCGTTCTCAAGCATCACACCGTCCTTTCATTAAACAACAAATCGGAAAAACCCAAGAAAAATCTCCCCACCCCATTTTCATCAAACAGTCGCAAGAACAAGTTTTCTCCCTCTCTCTCTCTCTCTCTCTCTTCTCGAGACGAGCTATTCCCTAAGCACATCATGTTCATGCAGTTTGACGAAATGAACGCCCGAGCAAAACTACAAGGGAAACGAATCCGAATGCGTCGCGACACGAGCGAGAGTCCCGGGCCGAGGAAGTGGATCGAAAACCCTTTCTTCTCCAACACTCCCCTACGCCTTTTCACGCTCTTGTAATTCTTAATCACCATTTATTGTATCTTATCTTTTCTTAAGAGTCAAAGAAGACAACAGAGAAAGGACACGCGAATGCATGTTCACTGCTCATCCGAGGGGCGGTGAAAAGAAACGGCAAGGGATCGATTTCGTTTCACGTACCTGAAATTGCCCGGGTCGCCGCAGATGGTTTTGGATCTCTCAGCAATGGAGATGGGATCCGAATGGAGGAGGAGATACTCGAGCTCGCCCATGTCGCCATTGGGCCCAATGTTCTTGCATCCGTATCCGAACGGGCTGGCCGGCCCCGCCCGCTGCTTCTCCGGCGCGGGCTTCCCGAAGAACTCGACCACTTCCTCTTCCAGCCTCGAGACCGCCCTCTGCGACACGCCGTGGTTCGTGACCTTGAAGAAGCCATATTCCTCGCTGGCCCTCAGGATCAGCTCGGACAGCTCGGGCCGACCGAGGGAGAGGTCGACAGTCGGGATCCCGAGCGCCCAGGTTTTCTTGGTCCGAATCGGGCTAGGAGACGGCATCACCATTTCTGTCTGTCTGTCTGTCTCTCTCTCTCTCTCTCTCTCTCTAGTTCAAAAGTGACGAGCTGAACTGTAGGGGAGAAATCTAGGGGAGGTATGGTAGAGAGCCAGGAAGTTGAAATGGAAGAAGCAGGGAGAATTTGAACCTTGAACTTTGGAGGGTATGATGATCGTAGGTAAGTTGATAACACTCCATATATATATTTATAATGCTCTAGAGAGAGGGAGAAAGAAGATTCTAAACGCAGGTCTCTAATAATTTGACAATTAAATTAAATTTCTTTTTTTGCTATGGGGAAATATAGAGCGAGAGAGAGAAGGGGGGGGGGGGGTGACCACAGCGGACGTGGACTTGGCACATATTGATAACATTGACAGTCCAAAAGAAATGAGGGAAAAAAACAAACGAGGGTTGGTGAAAACGACGCCGTGTCGATTGGGGAAGGGGGAGGAAGCACGCTCGGAGAGAGGCGCGTGGCGGGGCCGAGCCGGAGAGTAATTAGCATTAACGGCTGTTTGTCCCCCCACGGCGATCGAATGGGACGCCTTTCGAAAGCGCGTGGGCGTTACCCGGGACGGGAGGGCACTGTCCGGTCCCTTCCCCCCACCCCCTCATATTCATACTCGCGTTACGCGTCTGTTGACTTTTTCAACCCTTTGACTCCCTCCCCCCTACTTATTTACAGCTCTCTCTCTCTCTCTCTCTCTCTCTCTACGTTTTAACGAGTATAACATAAATAATCGGTCGGTTCTCACGAGCTTCGATTGAATTAATCGAAGGAGTTTTGTCTTGAGCTTCATTTTTGTGTATGCAATCTAATTAAGCTCGCAATTCATATTTATGTGTGGCATTCATATTATTTTGTGACATTATAGAAATATTTCAACGTAATTGACAATATATTTTCATGAAAATAATTGGGAATTTGTCAATCCATGCCAATTTAGAGTTAAGTTGTCATATATTTAATGTCGGAAGTTGACACCCCTAAATTTGACTAGTTGGCTTTTATAGGAGTGTGGTTTCCTTCTAGTAAGCCCATATGTTATGCGAGTTTCTTCAGAGGTTGCTACATGACATTAAGTTACATATGATGGTCCTTTCATCAGAGATGCCTCATGAGCGCAAGACAAGGCAAGTCGTCACCAGTGATCAAATCCCCTGGTCAGCACCTCGTGTGGCACGTCGCATCATGCCTCGAGCAGGGCAAAGAAAGAATCGTCGTGAAAGCCAGAGCTCTCAATTTCGCCGAAAATTCGAGGTGAACACGTCAAATGAGACTCCATCGAACATAATTGATTAATGGGGAATGCAATTAAACAAAGCAACGCCGTTTGACCTATTTCGTCCTCCGTAATAATAGACATATGGGGGGAAACCATCTCTTCTCCTCGGGACCCCATCGTAATTAGTCAAATAATCACGCATAAATAATTCATTAACTATTCCCCTAGTGTCCTCCTGTGTGGTTAGCGGGGTTGAACACGTAACTAAGCACGATCGACGACATTTAATACTCTCTCGTGCGCTCCATCGACTGTAAGATTCCAGATTCCGACCAGCCTTTTGGACGCAAATCGAAGCACCAAGTCCCGCGACCAGCTGAAGTGCCGGAATTGTTATTCGCAGGCGCTGTCGGATCGTGTCGTTCCGGACATTTTCTGTCACCGCGACAGGGGAAGGAATTTTTCAAATTTACGAGACCCGGTCCGAGCCACACGTGGAGCGCAGCACGCAGCTGCCCGCGAGCGGGGGCAACAGCGGCCAATGGGCTTGCGCGATCGATCGGGCTCGCGTTCGGCTGATCGGCGGAACGACCCGGCTTCACGTGTGAACGAACGACCTCCGCCACGATTCGACAAAGCGATGAGACAAATGGAATATTCGCCCATCTCGTGTGGCCGACGGGGGAATTGCGGGGGGAAATTTTTTTTTTTTTTCGTAGTACGTTTAGTCGAGCGACATGATGAGAGAAACCGATCGTGGCTAATGTGGAGAGTATATGGAATCGATCAACGTCATTATGTTTGTGATGGATTTTGAATTTCTTTTGTAGATTGATGCTTGGCGAAATATGTTACGATGGATATCAGTTGTAGGGTGTTTGTTTTTCTTTTTCCCTGGTCGGGCAAGGGAATTTCAATGTTAATCATTGTCAAATGTGTACTGTGCCTTTTATCTCGTACAATTGAAGCACTTTCCGGCAGGAACCCATTCAATTTCCTAGTGAAATGTTGCGGTGGTGCTTGAGTGAAAATGACGCGTTTCGAGATAAAAGGTGGATTCCAATCAAATTAAGATTTAGTTAGTTGATTCCAAAATTCATTGACTTACAACGATCATGGAATTGAAATAACTCCATACAAACAAAAGACGTAATTTCTGACTATTTATTCTTTCTTTTCTTTTTCATGGTGAACGAAATTAAATGCCCATTGACAATGTGCATGTGATGCTCCTTTCAAGTTAGTTGAAAAGAAGTTTCCTACATAAGTTGGCAACTAGGGAGGATTAGTCAAATCAATTGGGATTATACTCGAATCGTTGACATGCACAATACATCAGTGTAATTAATATGATTTGGAAAATTTGACTCAAACTTTTCAGCTTATTTATCTTGACCTAAATTAGCAGTACTTGAGCGGCGATGAATAATTTGGCAGTTGAACTAATGCTGGGAATGGGAGTGGCGGCCAATCTCGTGTTAAGTGGAAAGACATTGACTTATCCAACAAGATTAAGACAATTTCGTACAAAAGAGAAGAAAAGAAATTTAGAGATTTTTAACTTAATTTTGCTTGGCAACTGCCTAGACCTTAAAGCTACATATATTTTGCTCTGAACGTTGGAAATAAAATATCATAAATTGAAAAATACTTTGGCCCAGGAGTTTTATCCACCCTGTTTTTGCTTTTCCTAGAGGAAGGGCCCAGTGTGAATCCGTCGTATTTGTCGCAATCGAATCTTGTCATTGATCTCCGCCACCAGGCCGGGCGCCCCGTGACCTCAATCCACCAGAATTTCTCGTTCGGAAAAATTGACCCCAAATCATTCTCCTAATTTAAGGTATCCCCCTTTAATATGTTTTCCCCTTCTTAAACAAGTTTGGAGCTGGTTGAAATTTAATTGGAATATGCTTAGCGGCTATGTGGACTCCATCCAAACGAAAATATTAATTTGATCTCGATTGGCTGCTCTTTCTAAGACAGCATGTGGGAGGCGATGCTAATCATGCATGGAGTCAACCAGCCCACGTGCATACGCCGAACGGTGATTATTGACCGGCATCAATCCTATCTATAAACCTCGAGGGTTATGCTATTGTACGGGCACTAAGGTTGATTCATAGAACATGTAGATATTACTAAGGGGCTTGACTGAATTTAAGAGTGATTGAGGCTGAGTTGCTTTAACTATAGCTTCTCTCTTTCTTTCTTTTTTGAAATGTGGCATATTTAATACAGCTGGGGGTGTAAATCTTCTCGTAAAAATTAGGATCAGATTCGAATCAAGGCATAGGTGAAGGAGTAGGATACACGAGGGTCGAGTTATATCCAGTTCAACCTAATCGGGGTTTTATCCTTTCTAACTTTGGGATGATGGGTGCAACAGTCGGTCTTGATCTGAACATGTGTTAGGGTTAGTTCGATCGGAGTAAAGCATGTCGATCCGTTTGAGCTGAGAGTGAGAACATGTGTAAAATGCAATAAGCTCTCATGTTAAGAGAAAGTTAGGGTGCGCACGATAAAATTTCTGTACGAAATCGATTTACGGTCAAAATTGATTTTTCAATTTCTATTTCGAAATTGAGAAGTTAAGGGCCTGCATGGTTGCAACTTGTTTCGTTTCCGGAACAAAATTTACTGTTCTTTTGTTCCCAGGAACAAAAAAGGAAACAAACAGCGTTTGTGTGCGTTTGCTTTTTTTTATTCTTTTGTTGCGAACAAAAAAGAAACAAATGTTAAACAAAAAAACTTGTTTCTTGTTTAACACAAATCGAAACACTTTTTTTTTTCTTTTTCTTTTATTTTCTTGTTCTTCTTTCACGGCCGAGGCCGGTCGCCGGCTCGGCCACGGGCGACCGGCCGGGGACGAGGGGCCGGCGTCCCTCGCCCACGGCGAGGCTCGCCGGCCCCGGCGAGGCCGACGCTGCCCCCGGCGAGGCCGACGCGTCGCGTAGGCCGGGGCGAGGGTCGGCCTCGCCATGGTCGGGCGAGCTCGAGCTCGCCCGGATCCGGCGAGGTGTCGACCTCGCCCTGGGGCCGCGGGCGGGAGCCTCGGCCTCGCCGAGCCACCGCCAGCGACGCCGACTGGCGGTGGCTCGGCGAGGCCGAGGCTCGCGGCCGCCGGGCGAGGTCGGCTCGCGGATCCGGGCGAGCTCGAGCTCGCCAGCCCATGGCGAGGCCGACCTCGCGCCGGCGTCGGGCGAGCTCGATCTCGCCCGGATCCGGCGAGGCCGAGCTCGCCCGGCGGCCGGCGAGCCTCGGCCTCGCTGCGCGGTGGCCGGGGCGAGGCCGCGGCTCGCCGACGGCCCAGCGGCTCGGCCTCGCCGGATCAAGGCGAGGCCGACCTCGCGCCGGCCCGGGCGGCTCGATCTCGCCCGATCCGGCCTCGAGCTCGCCCGGGCCGGCGAGGCCGAGCTCGCCCGCAATGGGCGGGAGCCTCGGCCTCGCTGGCGGTGGCCCGGCGAGGGCCGCGCCTCGCCGCCGGCCGTGGCGAAGCTCGGCCTCGCGGCCGGTCACGGCCAAGGCCTTGGCCGGCGACCGGCCAAAAGAAGAAAAAAATGAAAAAGAAAAAGAAAAAATAGAAAAAATAGAAAAAATAAAAGAAATAAAAAAATTATCCAAATTTACCAAACATGTTTCTCGTTTTATTTTTTATTTCCGGAACAAGTTTACCAAACGCGTATTTTTGTTCAAAAATTGTTCGAATGTAAATACTTTTTCTATTTCCTCGTCCCCTGGAACAATTTTTAAACAAACACAACTAAACGCGCCCAAGAGTGCGCATGACAATCATTCTCGTTCCAAAAATAGTTTCTAGAATAAAAATAGATTTTTTTATTTTTATTTAACGAGTTTACGAGCAAAAAAATTTATTTAATAATGATACAAAATTTTTGTTTCAAAAATAGAAATCCGTTTGATAACAAGATAAAATTTTTATTTCTTAAAACAAATTTTTCTTTTTTTTGGAGCAAATGAGATGTCCATTCTTACAAATTTCATATGCTTATGAACCCATTGACCCAAATACAAAGTAAGAGTTTTTTTTTTTTTTAGTAGTCTCCCTTTTTTGAAAAAAAAAATACGAAGTAAGAGTTGTTATATCAAATTTTCTAAATCTTCACACAAAATTCTTTAGCATCCACCTAGATAGGCATTTACGGTCAAACAATATATTTATCAATAGTCTCCATACAATAGAAAAAAGAGATCAATATGCATTACTCTTGAGCATGATAGAAGGTTCCCAAAACTCTAGTAGAATGAAGGTGAGCAACCATATTCTAATCTCCTTCATGCTAGTGTGTCATGTCGATCGTCACCACGGTTTACGATATCGAGCAATCGTTTTAGAAAGAAATGCAAAGAAGTGTATTGGACAATTTGTGGCAAATTTTACAAAATCAACGAATTTTACAAAGTGTAATAGAGCTTGTCATAAAGAACCATTACAAATAAGGGAAATCCTCAAGTAGAACATCACATTACAAGAATTGAGATAGGAATCATCAAATACGATCACATTACAAAAGCAAAGATTGAAAATCTCCAAATACAAAATAATAGAAATACATTACAAAAGTTGAAAACACTATTTCATATAATCTCCGGCATATTATGATCCGTTGCCATCTTATTGGCAATACTTTTTCTAAGCATATTCATCTTAGTAGAAAATTTCATGGAGAAATTATTTCTAGAGAAATTATTTCTGATTTACTGTTCCAAAATAGAGAAGTAGAACATTTCTACTTGATTTTTGTTCCAAATCTATTTTTGGAACAGAAATCTTTTCAGAAATAAAAAAAAAAACTGAATAGGTTTATCAAACGGATTTCTATTCTAGAAATAGGTATGGAATAGAAAAATTGTTTCCCGAACAGAAATTCTGATTTGTCATGCACCCCCTAAGAATTTTAGCTTCTGATTTATTCTTCAAATCTATTTCTAGAATAGAAATCTGTTCCAGAAATAGAAAAATCAAATCAAATTAAACCGGATTTACATTCGAACCTATTTCGGAGAATGCAGAAAATAAAAATTTTATCATGCGCGCCTTATTGCGATTTACATGAATACTCCGAGAGTTACTATAATCATGGAGGTGGAGAATCTCACAAAAACATGGACGGCTTAAGAATTCGTTTGTTTAATGACGGTGAAGTCCAACGTATTCACACAAATCTTGGAGTCTTAAAATATTTGGGAGATGAAAAGATGCAATGTAAGTGCCAAAATTGATATCCTAAAGTACGTGATTATTTAGATTTGATTGTATGGAAGTCAGATCAATCAAATATATTTTGTTACTTGGATAGATCTTTCCACTTTAATGTCACAACCGTGATACACGATAACCTAATTGGCCATCCTTTAATTCTTCTAAAATGTAATTTGGATAAGATATGGTCCAAATATTATAATATTTATGCTTTGTTTATGATTACTTTGGTAAAGGGTTAGAATTCAACACCTCTAATCGATGGGCCTTTTTTTACTTCGATAAAGGGAGGACATAACGAAGTGGCATCAATTCGTGACTGGTTTACAGCTATCGACGATCTTTCTCTAGAAGGTTATTAACCTATCTAGAGTCCAATAACGAATATAATATTATAAGCTTTTCAAGGCTGCTTTTAGATAAGCTACCGGGCAAAAGAATTCTCCAAGAAGCCGAAATCTCTTTTTCTCTCTCCTCTTTTTATTGTCTTCTACACACTTCAGCCATGGGAGGGTTTGAGCTAGTCTCACCCTCCCCTCCATTTGTTTCGATTTTCTTTGAGTCTTTTTTGCACGTTTTCTCTTTTTTTCTCCCGATCTAGATTTGGGAGCTCTGCTCTTCCAATCTAGTTCTAAATTTGAGAGTTTGAACTCTCAAAACCTAGTTTTAGATCTAGGAGTTCTTCTCTCCCACTTTAGATCTAAGAGTTTAATAATGTTTTCAGGGATCCGATACCTCATACTCTGTCCGTATATAGGTCATCTACCTCCAATCACAAGAGTTCCGGCGTCTTGCTAAACTATGAACATTGACTCTTCCAAAGGTTAGATCTGTGTTTATTCAATCTATATTAGTTGTCTTTGTATGGCAATGGTGTAGAGGAAGCTGAAACTTAGCACGCACTACCAAATGGCAACGTCGTAGTTATAGGAGAAGAAATTCCCAGCGTGTACTCATCACTGATCACTAATGACGATACAAGATCCGATGATTGGCCACCAATTGTTTTGGTTAACAGATCCGTTCTTTTGGAACAAGCATGTGCTTAACCCTACCGGTACTCTGTTGATTCTGCTTTTCTGGATTTGGCTTTGTTTTGTAATGTTTTGGCCTTTGATCTACTTCGATTTACTTTTTCATGAAAATCTATATACTTCTCATGTATCTTTTTGAGTCATAAATATAAATCTCTTTTCAACCCAAAATAAAAGGCTGCTTTTTATTCAAAAAATCAATAACGAATCATGCCATGCTTTTGTTAACCTAGCTGAAACCTACGATGCAAAAAACGATGTTAAGTTAGGAGCAATTATAATCGTACAGGAAAAATTAATCAATTAATCATAAACATATTGTATATATGTCAATTCAATTTGATTTTTTTTATTTGATCAATTTAGTTTCAAACATTTACACCAAATTCTGAATAGTCTTTCAAGTTGATTTTTGCTATAAATTGCTGACACGAGGATCCAATTATCAATGGCTATCCTACATGGCACACAGCCACAATGGCAATTTATGACAAAAATTGACGGGAATCATACTTTTGAATAGCACGTGAATGTCGAGGGCTAAACTGATAAAATTTATTAAATTTAAAAATTTAAAACTAAATTAATATTCATGCAATAGGTCTAGAATTGGTTGGGCAATTTCGAGATTGGCAGCACATTGGGAATATTATTCGAGAACAAGACCGGCTTAGGAAGATACAATTTGATGAATTAAGCAATGACGCGATCATTCACTTGATTACCAAATTATTAAGTGACAAATTAAGGTGGGGTCTGAAATCTTCCTAGCAGGCCACGTGGCGCCACTTGGAGGCCGTAAGCTGTCACCATGAATGACCATGTCGTCCCAGCTGTTATCTCTTGTGCTCTTTCGTCGTTCTCCATTGCATCATTGAGTTGTCGAATTCTTATGTTTTAAACTTTTCTAGAAAGTTTTCTTTTTTGGAATCATGTAATCCCAATTAGTGTAAACTATCTAAAGGTAACTGTGTGAATTATTCGTTATAGAGGCAATGAATCGATCTAATCTAATGAGGACATATTTGGGTATCAAGAATGAAACCCTTGTAATAGCCAATTTGAATGGAAGAACCAATTCAATTGCTTGATACTGTTTGGCGAATTGTTACGTGGGAAAGTCGAGAAAAAATCGGGAATGAAATTTTTTGCATTTCTATAATAAATTACCATGCAGGAGGTCGAACGAGCAAGAATCAATGGGAATGTTGGTTAAGTGTAGGATTTGGTAACTTTTTTATAGAAAAATTTTTGATAAGATAATTAGGTTTACTAGATTTACAATTATATATAATAAAGTGAAATCGACACAAATAATCTTTGAATAATGGTCCAACATTCAATGTTGTCCCTAAATTTTGAATTTGCTCAATGTGATGTTGTACAAGAAATTTTAATGTGTTTAATGTGCAATGTTGGGTTTAATGTGCAATGTCATACAAGAAATTTTAATTTGTTCAATAGAGTTCCTAAACTATTAGTAAATACTTAATTTAATCTCTAGACTAATATCAAATTAATGTCATTCTTATGATAATTCAAGTTAACAGAATCTTTGCATGGCTTCTAATTTGTTAAGTTTGAACAGTGGATTAAAAAAAAAAAGTTACACGTGAATTGTCCACATAAAATATCCATCTCGAAACAAAGAGGGAAAAAAATTCCACCTGGAAGAAGTCCCTAATTTGTTTCTTTCCTTTTCTAAAGTAGATGGATAAAAGGACAAATATGCTAACTTCGTCATTTTCAAAAATCCAACTCAATATATAATAATCAATGTCATGAGATGACATATAATTTATTGTTTGAGCAAACATAAAGACTAGATTAATATTTACCAATAATTTAGGGATCATATGGAACAATAACCAATATGTCATAAATCACATTGAACAAATTACATGTCCAATGACGACATGCACATTTGGACAAAAGTTCAGGGATCAAATCACACAAATTAAAAGTTCAAGAATCTCCTTGCACATTGCTCTAAAATTTAGTAGAAGTGAACATGGTTCCAAGATAGAACTGAACTTGAGAATTGGACTAGTGGGAACCAGTCGATTCCAAGTTCTAGGATATACAAAGTAGGCTTTAGGTTCCAAAAATTTGGGAACCTGTTTCAATAGGTAAATTCTAGATTTTCCGCAAGATCCTAGAACCTATAACAAGTCTTTATGTTTTTCTTATTTATATCTTCATGCCATCTTACGATACTCCATGGCGTCCAATGTTGAATGTATAATATGAAACCACTAGACTAAGCTTTCATTTCCGGTGATATCCATGACTGAGACTTGATATCCATGATTGAGACTTTTACTTTATTAATATTTCATAACCTATGTGTGTTTATGAGTTGTGATAAGTGGATTGAAGTAAAGAAGTGATGATTTATTGCAATCATTAATTTAAAAGTACATGTGAACTCTGGAACTTGTGAAATGATAAGTTCTAGGTTGCTAGGTATACAAAATAGGTTTCAAGTTTCAAAAATTAAGGAACTTGTTCTGATGGCTAGGTTCTAGGTAAAAGAACAAAAGTGTTTGATTCTTGATCTCAACGCATAATTGTTGAGATGATTTCCATTATATATAGATATTACAAATGTTACATTTCATAAGAAAACAGTATAACAATGGAAAATAATAAAAGAAGAGATCATTATATTACAAGAGTTGTCAATCCCTTGATTTTAGCATCTCCAAGAATCAACTTGTGATTTTGATTGGATTTTAATTGATATATCCAGATTCTTCTTCCTTGATTGATAAACCTTCTTCCTTGATTGATAAACTAGTGCCTTTACTCCCCCTTCAAATTGGGAATAGGAAAATCCAGATTCCCAATTTGTGTTTAAGTTTCCAAATGCATTTCTAGTCAATGGTTTCAGGAAGAGATCAACAATTTGATGAACAAACGGAATATACTTAGTCACAAGTGTTCCAAAAGCCACTTTTTCTCGCACGTGATGATAATCTAATTCAATATGTTTAGTTCTTGCATGGAGCACTAGATTAATCGACATATAAAGTGCACTAATTCTATCACAACATGATATCGGTGAACCGGAGAGATGAATACCCAAATCTCTCGAAAGGAATCATATCTACGTAATCTTTGTAGCTATTAATGCCATTGCACAATACTCTGCCTCAGCACTAGATCGAGCAACTGTCCGTTGCTTCTTAACACTCCATGATATATAGTTGCTACCTAAGAAAGTACAAAATCTAGTAGTTGATCATCGAGTCAAGCGACAACCTACCCAATCCATATCATAAAATGCATACATGTCCAAAGTTGGCTTAGATAAGATTTGCATGCCTTGATCTATTGAGCCTTTGACATAATGCAAAATGCGCTTCACAATTTGAAAATGACTCATGGTAGGTTGATGCATGAATAGACAAACAAAATTGACTAAATATGAAATATCCGACCTTGTAATCATGAGATATTGAAGAGCTTCAACAATACTTCAGTATAGTGATAGATCCAAAAATAGTCTTGCATCCGTATTATAATGATAACTAATAGCCATACGTGTGGAAACCGGCTTGCAGCCCTCCATTTGTGCACGTTTAAGAATTGACAAAGAATACTATTGTTGGCATAAATAAAGGCCACTAGAGAATATACTAACCTCCACCCCTAGAAAATAGTGCAACGACCCCATATTTGCCATTGCGAATTTGCTACTCAATATAGAGATGAACCCATCTAGCAATTTTGGATCATCACCTATAACAATCATGTCATCTACATATAAAAGCAGAGCTAGAATGCCATGATCTAAGTAATGAACAATTAAGGATCCACAATGCTGCAAAATAAACCAGATGCCAAAAGAAATGAGCTAAAAGGATCAAACCATGCTTTTGGTGCTTGCTTAAGGCCATACAAAACTCTCTCCAATTTGCAAACAAGAAATGGATGATTTTTGTCCTCAAAACCTGGCAGCCACTCCATATAAACAAGCTGCGATAGAAAACCATGTAAGAAGGCATTTCTAATGTCTAATTGTTTGATGGACCAACCTTTAATAGTAACAATGGTGAAGATCGTTCTTATATTTCCTAGTCAAATAACTAGCGATAAAGTCTCAAGGAAATCTAATCATGCTACTTGAGTATATCGCTGAGCAACCAATCTTGCTTTCAATCTTTCTTATGTACCATTAGCCTCTAACTCAGACTTAAAAACCCATCTACATCCCACAATATTAGTATTTGAAGGATGTGGAACAAGAGTCCAAGTTTTATTGTGATGCAACGCCTCAAGCTTCTCTTTCATTGCTGCCAGCCACCCTAGATTTTTCAAAGCAGAGCATACATTGTTCGGCTTATTCGGTATAGAATCCGTCATATGTAAATTGACATATTTTGGATTAGGCTTTACAATACCAGCACTTGCTTGAGCAATCATTGAATGATTTGGAGTGGGTGAACGTGCTATTGAAGAATCGGTAAGAACATCCATAGAGGAATCTTCATTTGCCAAATTGCATGGAGAATTAAGCGAAGCACTTGATGAGTCACCAAATTCAACATGATCTTGGCGAACATGTGATTTAGCTCCATCAACAATATCTTCATGAGAAGTATCATGGGTAGCAAAATTTAACAAGTCACCGTGTGATTGATATCCCTTATGGTGATCACCATAGCTAAGAAACACGCATGGTAATGATTGAGCATCGAACTTATTTTTTGTGTAGTCCCTAAGGTAAGGAAAGCACCTACAACCAAACACTCACAAAGAACTATAATTTGGTTTTTTGCCAAATAAGAATCCATATGGTGATTTCATGCCCTTGTGGGAAGCCTATTCAAGAGAAAAATTGTCATTTGAAAGCCTTGACCCAATATGTTTTAGGAATTCCACTTCAATGAAGCATAGTAAAGCTAATTTCATATATGTGCCTATGTTTTCGCTCAGTAGCTCCATTCTGCTCTAGATTATTTGGGCAAGATACTTGATTAATAATGCCATTCTTTTGCAAATGAAGTAAGAAATTTGCTCAATTGAACTCTCATCCACCATCAAATTGAAAGATTTTAATATACCCTTCAAATTGTCTTTCCAAATATTTCTCAAAATTGAGAAAACATGCATAAAAGTCATATTTTTGCTATAATGGAAATAACCATGTTTATCGCATATAATCCACAAAGCAAACATAATACGAAAACCTTTGAAATGAGATTATCGGAGCCATTCCCCACAAAACACAGTGGATTTTTTCAAAAAGCTTAGTAGTACTAGATGTCAAATGCAGAATAGGAAGTTTAGATGCTCGACCCATATGAAAAATACCACATATGAGTAGGTTTATTCCAAGCAATCATAGTAACATCACCTTCATTTTGCAAATGAGAGATTGTCACTGATTGTGGGGATGTCTCAACCTTTGATGCCGAACACTTTCATAAGATTTCCTCAACCGATTTGAAAATAGTGCTTCTTTTGATGCCTTCAAGCATATAAATCACCTTCACGGTTTCTAACTGTCAAAACATCTCCCGTTTTCCATCCTTCATCACAAAACTAGTAGCAGAGAACTCAAAATTTAAAGGATAGTTAGTTGTCAATTGGCTCACTAATAATAAATTATTTTTCATCTAAGAAACTAGTAGAACATTCTTTAAGTCAATGCTCTTTTGGCCTAAATTGATCTACACATCACTGACATGGGAAATTTTTAAACGAATCACCATTTCCAACCATTACACTCTCTTTACCAATATACAAATGTAAGTTAAAAAGGTTACCTTCATCTCCAGTCGTGTAATTTGAAGTTCCAATATCAATGAACCATTTTGAATCTTGATTATCTCCAATAGTAAGTGTAGCAAATGCCTTTGGCACATCTGATGGGAGGACAGATTGATTAAACCAATTAAAGCAATCTAAAGCAACGTGTCCTAGCTTCTTACTATTTGACAGAAACAACTTTGCCTGTTCCTTTCACAAGCTTCTCACTCTTGCTTTGATTGAATTGTGGCTTGTGACCTTGTGAATGCATAAAATTAGCCCGAGAATATTTCATTATTGGACCATTGTGAGAAAATCCTCTTCCATTGGAAGAAAAATAATTGTTGTTGGAACGATGGAATTGTTTTCCCTTTTTGCTGCTCTTAAAATTACTTCTTTGATCAAATAAAGTTGTCCCGTGTTGAATTACATGGGAACTTTTATCTGTGAGCGAATCTCAAAGCTTTGCAATTGCGAAATCAGGTTAGAGAATACTAACATTGGAGGCTTTAACATTGAGGTTATGAATGAATCATATTGATCATATAAGCCATTTAAAGCAAAGAGATGCTTTTTCTTGTCCTCAAGAGGACATTCGATAACAGATAACTGATTAAAATATTTTTGACAAGCACCAAGATATTCTTGAAGACATGAAAAATTATCTCTATGACATTTTTTTGATTTGCAAAAAAAATTGAAACTTTTTCATAAAGCTAACTACACCTTAGCATATGTCTTTAAGTCTACTACTTGAGCAAGAACTTCTTTGGAGAGTGTCACAATGATTCATTCTCATAGAAGGCAATCTATCCTACTCATAAAGGCATTAACTTCTTTTTCGAAATCAAAGGGGTGACTATGGTTGGACTCGACATCTAGTAGTCGCCATCAATGAATCCTACCGGATCTTGACTTTCAATTAGTGCAAGCATCTGGGCTCTCCACAAAAACAGTTTGTTTGTGTCAGTTTTAGTAACACAAAATTGCTAATGTTCAAAGATGAAGGGTATGGATACTTAGGATTGGTGGAAGCCATGATTAAGGATTGATTTTCTTCAAAGAAATTTGCTTTGATATCATAAAAGAACAAAATTGTTTAATTCTTGATGATTTTCATTATATATAGTTATTACAAATGTTACGCTTAAAAAGGAAACAATATAACAATGGAAAATAATAATGATATAGCGGCTGTCAATCCCTTAATTCTTGCATCTCCAATAATCAACTTGTGATTTTGATTGATATCTCAAGATTAAGTCTTCTTTAATTGATAAACCAGTGCCTTTACCTCGTTTTAGACAGAATTTGAACGAAACCTTAAATCATCTGTGTTACTATCTCCTGAATAGATACAAACTGTCGCATTCCAATTTTGATGTGTCACCTAATGTAGTAGTTTTCAAACTAATTCCTACAATTTCTTAATTCATCCGGATTCCTTTTATCTTCCAAGTGCTTCAGTCTCACATACCAAACATGCCTAATAAAAAAATCCGGTTTATTATGTACAAAAGAAAATATATATTTACATTTCGATTGGCTGGCAGCATTCATTGCGTCATTGGGTTTCTCTCCACTTCCCACAAAGTCAACAACTTTAAAAAACACGACAACTCCATTTAATTTGACCAAGTCAGCAACGAAAAACTAAGGCCTTCGGCTTCAATCAAACCTCCATTTGTCCCGAGGTTGTAACCCGTCATCAAATGGCTCGATAAAACAAAACAAGAGCATCCTAACGAATCAAAGCATCATGCGATGGCATGCAAACCCTTGTCGTAACCCTAGTACCGGGCACAACTATCTGTCTAGCCGCAGCGAAACTCGCGCCTTTACAAGAACATCACCATCAATCAATGCATCGAATCCGGGATTGAAATATATGCTTCGGTCACGGTTGTCCAAGTGAGGATGATGTTTCGTCTGTTCATCTTTGCAAAAACGATCGCAACTTGGCGATTCTTGTGGAGACACGAGCTTTAGAATAATGGATGATGAGCGTGTGGATGGCGACGCTATTGACGATGCTGATAAGGACAGCAATTCCGAGAAAAACAATGACATATTAATAAGAAAACTATCGTTGAAATTATCGCCTTTGATAATTGTAATGACCTAGCTTAGCTTGTGAAGGGAATGGGACTTTACAATATATTGTAACTCAATCATGCATCACCGGAGTACTACAGTCTTTCTCGAAAAGAAGGAAGAGAAGTAGTCAAAGAATTTCCTAGGTTGGACCTTTCCTAAATCACGTTGAAAGCAAACAGCCACTTTATGCTTTGTCTTAATTTTGTAGAGTAGCTAGAGCATATCCTAAGGAAGCAAATCTCTCTCTCCAAGATGCGCGCGTGCACGGATATACACGAAAACCAAAAAAATCTGTATAAGACAAATAGCGAACGCTTGATTAATTATGAGTGTCATTCACGAAACATCATCCTCACTCGGACAAACACAGTCAATACTTTCGAGGACAAATGAACCATTGAGAGAGATCATTAGGGTTACTTAGTGAGGATATATACCTAGTGTGTTGTTTGTTAGGATTTTTCCCATGTAGTAGGAATTCACATGCGGGTGATTAAGGAAATTCTATTGAGATCCACATCGTCAGACAACATTATTTTTATTTGCATGCTGCGCATCAATATCGCGTGTAAAGAATTCTTTAGACCGGCAATGGACCAAAGAAAAGTCCTTTAATTTATCTGGAAAGAGCAAGGAATCTATAGGAGTATCCACCAAGATGGAGGAATCAAAGCCAATTCATTGAACGAGCGATGTCAAATCCTTTATGCACATTGCGCTCACATCTATGCTTGGCCTCACGCACCTCAAAGTGGGAACGTCGGCACAATTGAAATGACCTCCATATGGCCATTCCCATGATCTTACGTTCAAGTCAACCTCTTCGGATAATGGCACTTGCACGACCAAATGTCTCTATTTGAGGCATAGCTAGCTGGAATCCGTAGTCCACTCAAGAGCTAGTTTTGTCTCAGACTTTATTTGATCTCCGCAAATAATTTCAGCCTAGACTCGCGCTATATAAAGTGACTATAGTAGGGGAGGCTTACCCACACGCGAGATCAGTCTAGCTAAGATCAATCGAAATTTAGGGTTGCAATTGATGCTCAAGTCGTGCTTTCGACTTTAAGCTTAACCATTGAAGGGAGAGATTACCACAAAAAATTTAAGCTTATTGCAGTTGTACTAATTTAGTTCTAAACCTTCCAATTTGACTAATTTAATTCTCAACCTTTTGTCAATTTGTCAATTAAGTTCATCCAGCCAATTTTTAGGAAATTGCTAACGTAAATGCTTTTGACTATCCTATGTGACACCAATAGCACTAACGTGGACAATTTTTTTCCTTTTTTTATTTTTCCCTTATTTCCCTCCACTGTTCGTGGCCTCAACGGTGGCTAGTGGAGGTTCCCAGCTGGCCTCTTTGGATCTAGGCAAGGGTTGCCATGTCCTCGTGGCAAAGGCGAGCAAGGGGACACGAGCCCTTGCCCAATGCCAATGAGGGCCGACCAAATTAAAAAAAATAAAAAAATAAAAGAAAAAGAAAAGGGAGAAGGAAATAAAAAAGAAAAAAAAACAAAGAAAAATCCATATCAGCATCAGTCATATCACATAAGGTAGAGGGCAATCCCGAGTGTCCATGTCAGCAATTTTTGACCAAAATTGACTAGATAGATTTGATTAGCAAATTGTCAAAGGATAATACCGAATAGGTCAAATTGAAAGGTTTAATGCTACATTGGCACAAGAGCAATTGATAACTCTATAAAAATAGAGTTATTTTACCTATTTTAGCCAACAATTAATGCAATATCTATAAGAAAATATTTGGATTTCCTTCTGATTATTTGAATTTTCATTGTTTATGCAGAATAATGAAATATGGAGAATATAAGAAAAGGAATGGCAAAATTTAGGAATTCAAATTAAAAAGCAATGGAAGATGAATATCGAATTAGGGAATCATTGATTTTATTCCCTAATGTTATCTTAGATATATTCTATAAATAGAAGAAGATTGAGAACCTAAGGGAGAAGGCGGGCTTTTGTTAGATCATTTTTCACCGTTTAAGAGTTTTTCAAGTATTTAAAGAAAAATAAAAGTAGTGACATAATTCTTGTTATTTGATTCAAGATGCTAGATTTGATATATATTTTTATTTCTCCTTCTACTATGTTCTAATTTTCTTTTGTTAGGCTCGATGTAGCCTAACCATGATGATGTAAATTTTATGATTTTTATGTTTTACAATTAATTTCATTCATGTGAGTTATATATATTATTGTGCATAATGCTTTTGAGTGATTAGTAACAACTCGAATGATCCAATGTGTATGTTTAAGATTGAGAAGTGATAATCCGTAATTACTCATTATAATATATAACTATGAATTAAACGTGGATAGAGATATACCGCGTATTTGTGTAGCTTTTAGTGATAAGATAACCCAAAAGACTCATTGTAAGTCGGGAATATTCATAGTTTTTAATGTACTTTAGTTTATTTTAATTCACATAGAGATAGAGTGAATTAATAAATTGAGTAGGTGTGCTATACCTAGAAATAGGATAGTAAATAGATTAGGAAATTCCATTATCACATGTTTGATATTGTTCTTGTACCCACAACAATCTAATCTAGTGGTTA